>OZ022242.1:95000-110000 GCA_963978895.1 Erpobdella octoculata
ACATACATACATACATACATACATACATACATACATACATACATACATACATACATACATACATACATACATACATACATACATACATACATACATACATACATACATACATACATACATACATACATACATACATACATACATACATACATACATACATACATACATACATACATACATACATACATACATACATACATACATACATACATACATACATACATACATACATACATACATACATACATACATACATACATACATACATACATACATACATCGGAAATTATGTATGTTGAAAAGAACGCAATTTTTACGATTTAGAAGTAAGTACAACCATACTCATTTTTTACGTGTAAGATGAAACAGATTTCAACCAGACTTGAAAATCATTGAATCGCAACGCTAAAAAAAAAAGCTCCTACTTTCTCGAAAGTTACTGCTGACGTCATTTCTCTTTTATGTGCGGTTAAGAAGGGCTTCATTATAATTATAGTAGTTACTAGTTGTTGTCGGTAGTAGTAGATGTTGTTCTTGTTGTCCTACTCGTCGTGACGCAACAACTCGTTCGCCGAACGTTAATATTCATTCGTCTCCTCGCTAACTCAACGTCGTCAGCAAAGGTATTAAGTAGTAGTAGATGTATTGTTATTATTACATTTTTTCGTTTTCATTTACGTATCTCTTTTGTGTCACGTGGTCACTACTTACGTAACTTTTTTCATTGGTTCTATTTAATTATTTTTATATTAAGTAATAATATATTGTTATAAGCAATAATAAGCATATATACATATGCATATAATTATTGTTATGATATCGCCAATCGTATACATTATACGGGGTTCTTAGAATGGTTTTGTAGTTTATTGAAAGAAAATGAAATAAAGCCTTTATTTTTTACCTTTTCTACTTTAAAATAATTTTTTTTACTTCGTCAGGTCAATAAGCAGGAAAAAAAATAAAAATCATTGATAAAAATATATCCTCCTCAATCCTGTTCGTCCCGAACAGTTTTGTCACCACCGAAATACTCTACAGGGGGTGATGAATACAGGGTGCCTTCATTTTCACTAGCGGCTTTGACCGCAGTTTTCGAACTACATGGTGAATTCTGTCTACATTCGTTTAATGTAGATTATTTTTAACTATTCCTCAATGAGGGGGCACCCCCTTGCCCCCTGGATCCGCCCCTGCATATATGAGAGAGAGAGAGAGAGAGAGAGAGGGAGAGAGAGAGAGAGAGAGAAGAGAGAGCAATATTTAAGAAAACAGCTCACAGGGAGTGTCAAAAGTTTTGGAAATCTTCTGATATTTTTTTTTAAATTGGCCATATGTGAGTTGAATGAAATCTTCTTAAAGTTCGCCTCTTATTGTCTGATTTCAAGTTATGTCTTCCTGTTGAATGGGTGTGCATTTGTTTGTGTGTGTGTGTGTGGGTTCACGTGTGTGTAACTATATATTAAAAATATTGTGACGTAATTCGCAATTTCTTGTGTTTGATTGACTGACTGTATGCCGCCACATCAGCAGAACGATTTCTTTGTTTAAATACCCATAGATCAATACGCCCATACGTGAAACAGAGATCCAGCCCATCCGTTTTTTCTATCTGTCCATACGTCCATACATCCATCCGTCCGTCTGTCTATATGTCTATTCAACCATCCATCTGTCCATGCAATGAATTTTTTCTATCTAAACATCCAATCTTTTCCGTGTTCACAGTTTTATTCCAGGTCTTACAAGTGGCAAAAGTTATTAAAAATCAAAAAAATGTAAGCAACAAAATAAATTTAAGCATTCAATTCATCAATTTTATCTTCTTATAGCATTTTCTTGATCCTAAAAAATTTCCAATTTCCCTCAAACAAAAATTATTTCATTTTTGCAGCGAGCACTTGGAACACTTGTCAGTACACTTTTTAGTGCTAAACGTTGTCTATTCAGGCAGTTTTATAGTTATTTAATAGGTGCAGATCAAATATAATAACATTTTTTTAAACAGAAAACGAAAGATAAGACAAGGATGTAAATTGAGTAAATTCTAAAGTTCATCTAGAGAGGGCATGAGAGGTAGATTCATAGGTGGACATGGGCTGGTCGGGTTGAAAAAAAATTGAAATATTTTTTAGTTATTAAAAAAAAAATTCAACTCTGGGTTGAGTTGGGTCAGAAAATTTAACTTTTCATGTGGGCTGGGTTGGGTTGGGCCGCCAAAAATGCCCACCGCTGGGTTGATTTACCTGGAAATTTTGGAGAGAAAACAAGTCATATACTTTGCGATGACCTTTCATCCAAATTCTCAAATGTGGGCGTTATTTCTTTTGCACAGGTAAATGTATAAATGAAATATACAGATGAATGTGTTTTTATGAAGAAAAAAGAGATTGTAAAAAATGGAGGCTGATTGCGTAGTTGTTTAAAGCAGAATTCTGTGTGTGAATATTCTTAGATCACAAGACTTAGTTAGTACTGAAGGTGAATAATAATAATATAATGAAGGTGAACAAGTGACAAGAGAACAGGTAGGTAGTATTCGGTTAAATCATGCGTGAAAATTTCATACTTCCAAGTATAAACTGTTACGTGATAAAAATTCCTGACTGTATTCATTTCTAACAATTTTTTTTTTATTTCAGATAATCTGGTTCTACTACTACTAACGGGCTACTGAGATGACGTGAGATGATGATAATACTGATGAGGATGATGTTGCTGATGATGATGGTTGTGGTGGTATTGATGATGACGATGATGATGGGGATAATGACGATAACTTTGATAAATATGGTGGTGGTGATGATGCGGACGATGGTGATGAAGGTGGTGGTGATGACGATGATGATGACAATGATGATGCTGGTGGTAGTGGTGATGATAGGGATGATAACGGAGATGGTAATAATAATAATAGCGAAGGCGATGGTGTCGATATCGATAATTAAATGATTATAGTTTAATGATAACTTCATATTAATATGATTATGATTATAATAATCTTAGGCTTTTTATTTTTGTTTTTGGAGTTTTCATAATTATTTAAACTATGTTTTGAAAACCTTTGACGCTTAAAAAACAAACTAACCGTTATCCAATCAAGTTGGATTTATTTTTCGTCAAGGACTAGGACTTTTCATTCATTAAATTTTCAGATTAACTAAACAAAATTTGAATGAAATATAAAATTAAATTAAAATGCTGTAGAGAAATTAACCATCGCTTTTTAGTTTATTTAAAAAAATAATTATTTAATTTTTCAATTTAAACATTTATAATAAATACTTTGTTTTTCCATATTAATTCGAAAGTTTCTAATATTTTCAATCCTCACATACTTTACATATCAAGTATTTAGAAGACTGTTGTCAATTTTTCTATTTTATACACTTATTATCCTCAAAAAATGATTTGAAAAAAATTAGAAGCTGCCAAATCACAAAACAGGTGTGAAAAACTGAGTTTTTAACGGTTCACTAGTTTTGTCGTAATAAGAAATTATTGGAATTGAGTAAAATAAAAAAAATAATAATAATAACTTTAAAAATAACAACAATAATAGTAATTGTAATAATAATAATGATAATAATAATAATAATAATAATAACGATAAACAAGGCAACAATTAATATCTCGCGTCGGTCGTAGACAGCTAGAAATATTTCTGTGACGTAGGTTCAGGTTACTGACGACGATGGTGATTATTATTATTATTATTATGATTTTTACTATTTTTACACCATTATTTCTTTTAATTATTATTATTATTATTATTCTCTATTGTATTTGTTTTATTATTATCATCATCATAATTATTCATTATTATATTTATTTCTATTTCTATTATAAATACTATTTATTCTTCTTGTTTATATAATTTCTGTTGTCATTATCATCATCGTAGAACGTCGTCATTAAAATAATTAAACTATTCCTAACTAACTACCTATCTAACTACCTGCCTTCCTACCTGCCTGCCTGCCTGACTGCCTGCTTGCCTACCTGCCTGACTGCCTAGTACCTTCCCACTTACTGCTGCTCACTCGGTTTGGGCTAACAGCCCTTACAATTAGTATGAATGTTATAAAAGTACAGGAAGGTGTGTCGTCTCTATAAATTCATTCGAAGATTGTTCGATTCACTAGTTTTGAAAAAAAAAATAAGCTGGACTCTTATATTGATATCGAAGATTGTTAATTCACTCAGATATTTAAATATATAGATAATTATATATATATTTCTAAAACTAAATATATTTTTCGAGGATTTCAAATCGGCCATGGTTGCTCTTTCTCCTAATGAAAGTGCCCGTTTGAACTGCTACGGGCACCTGCCCTTGCTGGACAGAGTAGCAGGAAGTTGGCTTTACAGTTACCATCTCGGTCAGCACTATGCTCGATCTTTGGTGACGCTCCAGAAGCTGGAGACGCCTCTCGATCTTTCCGTTAAGTCACGCGGCTCTCTCGGAGAGGAGGAAATTAAAAAAGAAGAAGAAAATGACGAAGAAAGAAGAGAAGGCGAGAAAGTAATGAAAAGGAAAAGAATGTCGGAAGATGGAGAGGCGGAAAGCTCTGACGAAGGAGTTGTCTCTTTTAAGAAACGGATGATTACGAGATACAAACTGAGTCAGTAGTAGTCTTTTCTATTTTTCATTTAAATTTATTCGTTTAATAATTAACATAATTTATTATTCAGAAAATCTTAATAAATTGATTTTATTTTAAATTCTGTTGTTATGATATCATGAAATATTTAAATTCTGTTTTTGTATATCTTATGTTCATCTTACTCATCTCAACAGGCAACGATACGTTTTCGGAACCGACATCCCCGTTTTATTTCTTCCAAAACCGCCAACAACATATCGATTACCAGGAACAAATCAACAACACGGCTCAACAACTACTGTTGAAAAACAACAACGACTTTCAAAACCTTTCAAATGAAAACCTGCAAAAATACATCAAACAAGAACCTGATAGCAGTTTGAACTCATATCAACTTACATGCGTCCCCACTCCCTCTCCCTCCCTCTCCCCGAACGAATCCCACTCCAACAAGGAGGCGCTATCTAACATTCCTTTGCCAGTTCTTCAGGCGACGGACCAATTACTCAGCCCAGAAGACAAACAACTGGACTTTTATTCAGACAACTACACAGTTACGAACGACTGCAACGACCTCGAACGACAACGTATTCTCCAACAACAAGCTCAGGACTTGTTGCGTCAACAGTTTACAACATTTCTTCAACAACAGCAGCAGAATTACTTGAATCTCAACAAAAGCGTCAACAGCATCAGCAATATTATAGTCAACCCAGCCGATGAAAAATTCAAAATATTGCAGAACGTTTCTAATTGCTCGCCAGATGTCACGAAAACCTTGTTGAAGTTACAAGATGGAGACGAAACTCTTTCTAACACCGGTGAGTTGCTCATTTCAACAATAAATTGAAAACTAACAAACAAGTTTAAACAAAAATAATAAACTAACATTTTTTTATAGGTCAGCCAATCAAACGTCGTCGAGGTACAGTGAACTACTTATGGGAATTCCTATTGGAGCTTTTGAACAACCCCGTCTACTCGCCCGACCTAATTTCTTGGGTCGACAAAAAAGAGGGCATGTTCAGATTAAACAACACAAAGATGGTGGCCTCCCTGTGGGGTAGATGCAAGGGCAAGCCCTCTATGAACTACGAAACGATGGGTCGAGCCCTGAGATATTACTACACCAGAGGAATCTTGAACAGAGTACCAGGCCAGAGACTGGTCTATCAGTTTGTTCATCTGTCTTCTACAACAACGACACCTTCTAGCAATTCCGTTCAAGCAACGTCACCTTCGAGTTAAACACCCCTCATAAACATGAACTGCTTCTTTATAAACAAATTTGTATTAAATGTTTCAATGTCTTCTGTTTTGTTTTGCTTGTTTGTGTTTTAGAGTTGTCTACAAACTAACCGATTAGCGCTTGTCTTGATGCTATTCTAAAAACTCTTCCGCATGCTTTTCTTTAATATCGCAGGTGATATTAAAAGATATTTTTTAATATCATAGATGATATCTAAAGAAATGTTTATACTGCTAATCATATTCATTATTATTATTTTCTTTTTCTAGTGATTATGATAGTGATAGTTGTTGTAATCGTAGCGATGAAAACGATGATTCTGAAAATGAATCAAATATTAAGATTTTGTAATCCGCCATTTTAGTTACCGACAGCCACAACAACTCAGTAAACGATTACTCAGGTCCTGGAGTTTTTGTTTGTTTGTTTGTTCATATATTTGTTCGATCGTTCTTTTGTTTTCTTGTTCATTTGTTTTCATGTTCGTTTGTTTTCATGTTCGTTTGTTCATCCTTCAATATTTTATTCATTGAAGGTTGTCATACTTATTTTAAATGTGCCTTGTTTTCAATAAATTATCCTGCAAAACTAAAAGCAAAATTTTGTCTTCGTCTTTACATAAAAAAAAGAAATATTGAATAGAATGACTTTTGATCACACTTGAAGTGTAATTTCGCTTGAAGTGTAATAAAAAAATAGAAATATAGAATAGAATGACATTTGATCACACCTGAAGTGTAATTCCGCTTGGTTCATTTTTCGTACTCAAAATAATGTAAACAAATAAAGTTGAAAACGAGACTAAGTTTTTATAGTGTTTGATGTCGGTAGTGAGTAGTAGGCTGTTTCTTGTTTGCAAGAAGTTTCATCTAGACTAGAACTTTGAGAGTAAATTTATGTTAAATTATGAGTGCACGGAAATTATTTGCTATTTACTTAAATACTTACTTACACTATACAAAACTGGTCAGAATTTACAAAATTTACTCATAATAAAGCTAGCGTTTGAAGTTATAAAACAGTTAAATAAAATTTCAATACTTCATCTGAAAAATATTATTTAACATGACATAACGATTAAAGATTGGATGACCTACTCATAATCTAGGATTGAATGACCCAGAAATCAAAGATTGAATGACCTATTCATAATCTAGGGTTGGATGACCCAGAAATCAAAGATTGGATGACCTATTTATAATCAAGGGTTGAGCGACCTAGAAACCAAGAACTGCTGGTCTAATAATCGAAGATTGGATGACCTATTCAACGGCGGATACATTTCCGTGGACCGTCCAACATCTACCGCCATCGGCTCGAAGCAATCCATTCATCACACCGATTCAGCAAGATGGATTTCAAGTCTCACTTACGGAAAAACAATAAAAAGTGTCTCGTAATTCAAAATTTCTAAGTTCCGCTGCTTGAGGACACTTAAAAGTTTCAACTACTCAAACTCACCTAGAGTAGGTGACATTCCTAGCCTTCTGCTTGCAATGCTCTCTCTCTCTCTCTCTCTCTCTCTCTCTCTCTCTCTTTCTCTCTCATTTTCTTTCTTTCTTTTTTTCGTCAGTTAGCAATTCAATTCCTCATCATCGGACATCACACATGAGTCACATGTCATCATCGACTGCGTGTTATTTCCCTGCCTGAAACTTCCTTTCTCGAAGAGACCAAATATGGCAAAATCAACTTAAACAATGTACCTGTTCAATTGCACGTACACACGGCCATACAAAAACAAGTACGCACAAATACACACAAAGTCATGCAAACGAACATCCTTCTAGTGACGGTTGAATTCTGGCGCTAAGCAACGTTGAATTCAGCTATTTATAAAACGACAGCCTTACAAAACTGATGTTGTGTTTGAAAGTTTGTTAAATGAAACAATCAAACCTTCACATTCTCTCTCTCTCTCTCACTCTCTCTCTCTCTCTATCTATCTCTCTCTCTCTCTCTCTCTCTCTCTCTCTCTCACACACACACACACACACACACACACACACTTCTTTCTTAGAGACTGATAAATGTAAAATTGTTAAATTGTTGGCATGACCCCGCCTTGCTTGACTGATTTCAGTTATTTCAAAAAGAATCACCACACAAACGAACAAGTCAACAACCTTTGCAATGAAGACAAGAATTTCAGATATCTGTATATCTGTATATCATATATTACAATCACGCCCCGGCTATTCAATGAATCTATTTTTATTATTTATTATTATTATTTAATAAACTATCTGGGTTACCCGCGTAGCCCGGGGTTTTTAGAAGTTTTTCATCGTTTTTCTCCTTGCTCCCGTTTCTTTCCCCGCTTGCTTTCTTGCTCCCCATCGCTCTCCTGCACCTTCACGCTCTCCCACTTCCTCTCTCTTTCCCGCTCGCTCTTCCGCTCCCGGTCGCTTTTCCGTTCCTGCTGGCTCTACCGTTCCAGTTCCCGCTCATTCTCCAGTTCCAACTCCCGCTTGCTCTCCCGTTCCCGTTTCCGCTCACTCTTCCATTCCCGCTCATTTTGTGACCGATCTCAATTATTTTTTACAAAAACCTTCCTCTATTGACTCTCAATGTTGTGTGAAAATTTCATTGCGATCGGATGAATAGTGCAGCAATGCATAAAGAACACACACACTGACATTCATTTCTAAATATATAGATATAAACTAATTCAATTATCTTCCTGCTATTACTAATTCTGTCGTCATTAAAATTGGGTTGTTTATGTCAAACTTACGACAAACGAGGTCAATGCCTTCGAAGATTGCGTTTTGATTCTAATCGAACTACAATTGAACTTTGACTTGCTCCAAATTTTGCTGTTATCGTAAAGATTAATGCCAACTCCGCGTTTGAACGACTTTTAAATGTTCAATTGTTCTAAAAATACTTGAAACTATATTTAAATTTCAAATAGTGATGGTGATGATGATGATGACGACGATGATGATGACGATGACGATGACGATGACGATGATGGTGGTGATGGCGAAGATTATGATGATAATGGTGATGATGATGATGATGGTGGTGGTGATGGTGGTGGTGACGTTGATTGTAATAATAATAAACTTTCTAATTCAAGATAGAATTAAATAAAAAAAAGACACCTGGGGATTAAAAAATAAACGGTCAATATTTTTGAAATTTCACTATTTTTAGCAGCCTTTTTAGGTTTATTATTATATTAATTATATAGATTTTTTGTATAATAAACTTTAATAACCTCTGTCAGTAGTCAACATTAAATTTACTCAGTTTTAATTTTATATTCTCACAAAACGTTTCAAAAGCTGCAAATCAGGATTTGGTTTTAAATCATAAAATATTTTTTCAGTTTAAACTTAACTCAATGTAAATATATAAAGTGCAGCAAATCTTCAATTGGAAGTCATTCCACGCAGTATGGTTTCATTTATTACTACCTGAAAATGGGAGTGTGGAAAAGTGCAATATTGTGATGCCAGTTTGAATTCGCAAGCAACAAAATTTATGTCGAGTAGCAAAAATAATTGTCTCTGATTTATTACCATTTTTTAGCCATTTAGAGCCAGGTAAATTTTTCAGACTAAAAAAATGCCAAAGAGTAAAATTTGATCGATACTGATTAGTCTGAAATGGAAGTGGCTTAAAAAATAATTGGATTGTATTAGTATAATGCTATTCCTCGACCAAAAAATTGAAACTGATTACATTGCTAACGTTACATGAACAAATTCTACAGCAAGGACAGAAATGGGCCAAAAACAGGTTCTTGAGGTACTTTTTTCTTGAGCTGAGGGTACTAGAACAACTTGTCTCCTGAACAAAATTTTTGAATAAAACTTTCCGGAGAAGATGCCCCAAGACAATTATCTGGGAAAGATGTTCCTGGACAAAAAAAGTCCCGCCATATATTGTCCTTGGACAAATTATCCATGTACAAAATGTCCCTGAACAAACTGTTCTTTGATGAATTATTGGTCTAAATTTGTCAGACGACCTAATTAAAATGCCATACAGATTTGCAAGTGAAGCAGCTTCAGTCGTGTAAATTGGACGTTGTTCTTATTTCTAAAACTAAGGTAACAGAAAGTGTCTGGTACCTATGTTAAATTAATTTTAAATACTTTCAAAAAATTAATTTGATAAGATGTTACTTATATCTGCGCCAGTTTTTTGTGTGTGTGTGTGGTAATGTGACAATAACAGCTAGTTTATATCAATCTGAAGAGATTTCTTGGCTGGAACACAAATTAACTTTAATTAACAAATCAAAATGCCAAGCTATGTGACTTGATTAATGAAGTTAAGATGAAATTACGAGAAAGTCTTTTCAAGATGAATGAAGATTTCTTGAAACTAACTTCATCTGATCAGAACAGAAGCTGAAGTTTCTGAGGGACTCAAAACGAAAAAGATCAATCAATGAGTCTGTCCCAATTAACTACTGCAGTTTAAAAATTTTCCTTACAGAATATTTTTTTAAAAGTTACTGAGTTTATTTCTATTGTCACCGGGTTTTCCAACAATTGTTTTGCTTGATTTTTGGAGAAGCTTCGTAAATTTCTATTTTATCTGTAATTTGCAGCCTTTATGGACAATTAAATTGTAAACTGGAGTTGTTAATCCTTTTTTTAAAGATATATTAAACGCTTAAAGAAAACAAGTTTTAATCGACCGCGACGGCGTATAGAGAAAAGTTATAAATAAAATTTACATTAGAAATTCAGTTTCTGGATTAAAAAACCTAGTAATCATTGATCAAGTTGTTGGCCTAACGACAGCACAACTAGAAGATTACTCACTCGATCTGAGTTAACTAGTCTTTGTTTCCAGCATCACTAACTAGAAAGCTACTGACGAGGGGCGGATCTGAGTTGTCAGTGAAAAACGCGATGTCGTTCTTTATTGGATTGGCAAAGCCATTACCAGTGGCTCAATGGTTGTTGAAGAGGTCATGGCGATGTAATTCTTCGACACATTTTTCCGAATGTCAACTTTGTGGAAGAGCTTCATGACTGTTCTAGCTGAGTTGTTGAGTTGTTGCATTGTTTAATTCTCACAGTTGTACAAACCATTTTCGCTAGTTACATTTTAAATGTAGGATAAGAATAAAAGGGATGCAACTGATGGGGGATTTAATTGCAACTGATCGTTGGTAGGCCAGTGTGAAACCATTTTCAGAAAGCCGTGGGTAAGAAGGTCCATGTTGTATAGGTATGTAGGTGAATGACAGTTATATCCTTCTTTGGTGCAAAACTCTTTTCAATTGCTGGCGAGTCATCGAGTTTTGTGCGAGTCTCACTGAGGACAAGAACATCCAGTTTGTAATTGTTGATAATAACGTTATAGATTGAACCGACTTTGTTTGCAGCTGCTCAAATATTGAAACACTCCATGTCGATGGAGATGGTTCAAGTGGACGTGTGTGCGCAGTGGCGTAGCGAGGATATCTGGCGCCCGGGGCAGATGCCCCTCCCTTCGCTACGCCACTGTGTGCCGCAAAGGTAGTTGACAATAATTTATCCTATGTGGCTTTTCGCTTATTGGTGTCACATTGTTTTCCCTTTTCTAAAACGCGGTGACGATGACCTATGAACCCCAGAGTTGATAATAAGTGCTTTTACACAGAAGAAGTTTATATTCTTACATAGCTATATGGTTTGTCGATCAAGACAATTGTTTTGTTTGAACTGCCAACAAGTCAACCATGTTAATAGAAACATCCGTGTGTTGATGTATTATTATTTTAGAAAGTCAAATGTTTGAATCACTGTATACATCTAAAGGTTCATAGGTGTTGAGTTCCAATTTTGCCGTCTTGACGTTTCAGTTGTGGTTTGTGTTTTATTTTTAAAGTGGAATTCGCGAATATACAACTCTTTCTCATTTGTTTGCATTTGTTTATTTAACTCGGTATGTTTGTCTGTGGTTTCTGTATCTTGTATCCAGTTTTTCAATGTTCTCCGTTTTCAGATTGAGCTGAAATTTTGCAGGCTTGTTGAATTTTGACAACAACATAAATACATCATAATCAATTAATCACAAATTTTGTCAAATTCGTGGAGTACCGTTTTGTTTGTGTACTATGACTTATTACAACCTTTTTTTAAAGACTAAAATTAAAAAAGGTTAACTGTAAAAAATTAATTTTTTAAAAATCCTTTATAATTTTGTAATTCGGCAGCTACTAATTGTTTGGAAATTATTTTTTAATGATAATAAGTCTATAAAATATGAAAACATTGACCACAGTCTTTTAAATACTTAATATGTGAAGTATGTGAGGATTGAAAATGTAAGAAACTTTCGAATTAATATAGAAAAACAAATTTTCAAATATTTTATATTGCTTTTAATTAAATATTTTAATTGCTTGCTTGAGCCATACGTTGGGACTCTTAAACACTTAAAAATCCAACTTCCCGTTATCCATTTCAATGTTTTTTTTTATTTTATAGATTTATTATAATTAAAAAATAATTAGCGAACAATTAGTAGCCATCGAATTACAAAATTATAGGGGATTTTTAAAAAACGAAGTTTTTTATGGTTCACTTGTTTATTATAAATTTTTTAATAAAAAAAACTAAATATTGTTTATGAAAATAAACTAAAAATTACTGGTTCATTTTTTTCTAAAGAAAATCTGTAAGTTTTTTTCATTTTTTTTAAGTTTTAATTGAATTTATTCTATAACTCATTAACATTTTGTCCAATCGATTTGGATGTTTAATAGAATGTAAAATCCGTGACGACAAATAAAAAATAAACCCACCAAATTCTGAACTGGCTTAAACAATATAAAAACTAAAAAGTACAAAGCATTAATTCTTCACAAAGTGTTTCGTTCTGGATGAAAAGGATCGAAAGAAACCAAGGGTCTGGACTTAGCCTTTGACTATAGCGGGGTTATCAAATGACATAATGGCCAGAGAACGTGTCCTCTTTCGTACTCCCTGTACAGTGTAATCAATTTTTGCATCAAAAGTAGGGATGTTAAACGATAATCGGAATTCCTGTTACCGTTTTTGAAAACGATTTTTAATATTTTATTGAATCTTAATCCAAATCCATTGGGTGACCAAGAATAGCCAACCGTTAGCAAAAAAACCTACACTAGAAGCCCAAACTTTATCAGAAAGCTTCGAACAGCTGTCGACGTCTGAAGATGCAACTGGCTTGCCTCCGCCATCTAAACGATCTTACGATGCAGTTATGTTTCTCCTGGATGATAGTGCGACACAGCAGACGCCAGAGGAATCAGACTTTGAAATTTATCTCAAATCATCATGGTCGACAGTCTCAACTGGAACAACATTGGTGTGGTGGAAACAAAATGAGAAACGTTTTCCTAAAACAGCTCAGCTTTCCCAGACGTTCTTATGCATTCCTGCAAATTTGGTGCAATCAGAACGATTATTTTCGGCCACTGGACGTCTCATAAGTAAGCTACGAATCCGGCTCCTTCAAGACCATGCATCATCGTCTCAACTCAACTTTTAGTGCCGGCAGGGAAGCTCAAGAGTGCCGGAGACAGATCGTTTGCGGTTGCTGGCCCAAGACTATATGGAACTGTCTTCCTCCAGAGGTCACCTCCGCAGCGACAGTTGAAAGCTTTAGAAAGAAACTTAAATCGCATTTTATCAGTGGCCATGAAGTCCTTTAGGATTTACGCCACTCTAAATATTGTCAAACATTATTATTATTATTTATTATTATTATTAATTTTTTTATTTTAATAAGAAACAGGACTTGTTTGACAATTAAAACAATTGGATTTACTATTTTGACTGATTACGTACTTTTGGATATTTTATTTTAGTCAATGGATTTTTTTATTTTGTTAAGCCAATAAAAATAAATGTTATTGTTGTGGCATTCAATAAACATATAATACAAATTGTGTTTTTGTAAATGAATATTTTGGTGCTAAGGTGCTATCAAGTGCTATGGATATTATGGATATACTACGTACGTAAGTTGTTTCTGGGAAGGGTCTCGCTAGAAACAAGTTAATAGTAAATATGAACTCTTCTACAACCATGCTTTTTTCTTGTGGTGTCCCCCAAGGCCCAGTCCTTGGAACGATGCATTTTCTGATGTACATCAGTGAAATAAAAATCATTAGAGCATGGTTACTGTGGTCACGGACCGCGCAGTCATTTCTTCGCTGACGACATGTATGACCAGTGCCTGTCTGGAAGAGAAATATTCTCTGTTTCTGCTTGTGTGGATAAAGTTAGTTCACCAATGTGCTCATGTCGTCTTCAGCTGAACTCAGATAAATCGCCGGTAATTTTGTTTGAAATCAGTCACTGTTGATGGGGTCGCCCAAGGGACCCGGTTCAAATTGGTCAAGACATGATGGTGCGTGGTGTCACCCGGGTCTGCGCGAGACCTTGGCATGTAATCTGGGTGCAGATCTATTTCTACGCACTTGTTGCTTTTCCACTCTGAGGCAGATTAGAGGTGTATCGTCTTCTCCAGCACTCCAAACATTTGTTTGTATCCGCTCTCGTCTCGTCCAGGCAACTCCATTCTAGCTGGATCACTAAAAACCAGCTTAATCGCCTTAGATTTAGATCAATTCTAAACTCAGCAGCAGGTTTGATTGGGCGAAGGAAGAAGTTGACAACATTACTCCAATCTATTCTAGTTTACACTGGTCGACGGTGTCAAAAAGAAATTCAATATAAACTGGCTGTTCTTGTAAAAAACTCCATCAACGATATGACAGCAGCCTATTTATCTTCATCTCTTCACAAAATGTCTGATATTCCTGCAAGAAGAAATCTAAGATCCTAATCTTCGGCTACTTTCGCCATTCAAAAGGCAAGACTCAGAACATCTAGAAACCAACTGAATGTTTGCTATGTCTGGTCAAAGACGGAGTAATCAACTGACCACTAAAGTCTAAAGTCACAAGTTCACAAACGCTGACAGAATTTGGGACAGGCCTGAAAACTCATCTATAGCTTAGAAGCTTAGAAGTCAATGACATTAAAACTTCAAGCTTCAAACTTATCACCAGCATATCATCTCCCTCTACCGAACTCTACGCTTGAGCAAAGGTTGTAAGATATTATTTATCATTATTATTTGAAAATGTATAAGATATTATTTATTATTAATATTATTTGAAAATGTATAAATGCTGAT
>OZ022242.1:115000-125000 GCA_963978895.1 Erpobdella octoculata
TTGTAAATTATCATCATCATCGTAGTAATCATCATTATCAAAACTTGTTTATCTCAAAAGAAAGTATAAAAATGAACAAAATGGAAAAAGTCTACATGGTAGATAGATACAGGGGGGGGTGTGCGTGTCAGGTAAATATGACGTAACAACTACGTAAGAGGCCACGTTCTCGGTCCTCGTTATGTCGAGGTGAACAGGAGGAAAGAAATTATGGCAATCTCAAAAAGTTACAATATGTCGCTATTTTTTTTTTCTTTTTAGTCATCGTCTTCGTCGTGACAACTAATCAAGAAAATGAAAGGAGGGAATTATTCTAGTTGCGGTGATGATGGTGGTGGCGGTGATGATGATGATGGTGGTGGCGGTGATGATGATGATGGAGGTGGTGGTGGTGGTGGTGGTGGTGGCGGTGATGATGATGATGATGGAGGTGGTGGTAGTGGTGGTGATATGGTGTTGGTGGTAGTGATGATGATAATGGTGGAGGAGATGGTGGTGGTGGTGATGATGATTGTGGTGGTAATGGTAATGGTGATGATTATGATGGTGATGATGATGATGACGACGATGACAAAAATTCCGAGAAAGAGAATGATAAAGACACTTGAGAGCATTGATCGAAATTTCATTATACAACGAGAAAGGGTAAAGAGGAAAAGAGAGAAAGAGAAAAAGAACGAGCCACCTAGCGACACAAAGAAGAAACGAAGCATTGGCCACCTAGCGACACAAAGAAGAAACGAAGTATTGTTATTTGCTTGACATGCGAAACGATTTATGTTTTATTCTTCTACCCCCCCCCCCTCATCCTCTTTCTTATTGGCGTTCACTCAATCCCTCATTCAATTTGCATAATTACAAAACTCCACCGCACACAGAATGCGCTACATAATCTAATTCCGAACGTCAGCCATCTTTAATGACGCCGCATTTAGTATCTTCGGTCAACCGCGTTATCGCGCACGGAAGTCGGCCAAATCTCGCGAGAATTCTCTATGGTCACGTGGCTTCTCATCGTGAAGAGTATTATTATTATTGTTGTTACTATTATTGTTATTATTGTGCTGTTATTATTATTATTATTATTATTATTATTATTATTATTATTCTTATTATTATTATTATTATTATGCACTTTTTTCTTCTTTGTTCAAACCGGAGTTCAAACATCTCCGGTTTTTTTTCTACCAGTTCATCCATCGTGTGATTGGCCGGTCGCAGGACCAATAAAAGTTGATGTTTCTTTAATGAGCCAATCGGAATTGAAAGGAATTTTATGAATGAGTAACCAAAGAAGGTAAGTAATATTTGTAAGTGTCAATCTCTGTCTTGTTGCATATGTGTTGATCTGAGGATAAGTTATTTAATATGTTCTTCGTTCGCCTTCGTGCTTGGTTACATGGTTCGTGAAGGAACGGAAGTTGAGATTTGTAAGAACATTATGGAAAGAGGATATTTATGTTCTGAATTTGTGAATAATATAAATCAAATTAAATAATTTTATATAATATTATTTAATTTCAATTACAATGATTGTCCTAGAAGAAAAATATGAATTCAAATAACAATACAAAAAGTTAATAAAAAAGACAGACAACGATTCACGAGTAAGAGAGAACGAGAGAGAGAAAGAGAGAGAAAAAGAAAGAGAGAGAAAGAGAGAGAGAGAGAGAGAGAGAGAGAGAGAGAGAGAGAGAGAGAGAGAGAGAGACGCAGTCAAACAGTCACACAACGACAGGGAAGGCAAGATTAGGTTAATGCTCCCTGCAGGGAAAAGAAGGAAGATGAATTCACGAAATCCAGGATTAAGATCTTTTATATGAGGAAACCGTTTCTTGTTTGCTCGTCTGCATAAAAAGAGAGATGACGTCAGAAATATCGTTGGTCGTTGAAGTGGTCGCAGTGTGGGTGGTGGTAGTGGTGGTGGTGGTGGTGATTATGATGGTGGTGATGGTGGTGATGATGATGATGATCATGGTGGTGGTCGTGATGATGGTGGTGGTGATGGTGGTGATGGTGATGATGGTGGTAATGATGGTGGTAATGATGGTGGTGGTGATGGTGGTTGTGATGGTGGTGGTGGTAATGATGATGATGGTGGTGGTGATAATGATAGTGGTGGTGGTGGCTAGGTTTGAAGACATCTCTGGCTGTGATAAAGTAGCGACCTAACAATGAAATAGAGCAAATAAAAGGGAAGCACATTTCTCTTATTGCCCTCCAGGGTGAAAACAGCCCCCTCTCCCCCTCCTTCTTCCCGGTTCTCACCCCACTCGCTCAACACCTGCACTGTCTGGAAATATTCCCATGGAAGAATCAACGCGTTTTCAAAAAGACGTGCAGATACGCTTGTGTATGTGTGTTCATGCTTGTCTGTTAGCTTGCTTGTTTGTCTTTGTATGTCTCTGTATATTTCTCAGTTTTGGCACGTTTGTATAAATGTCATTTAGATGAATGCTTATTGTATAACAGCAGCTTGTTTTACTATGAATGCATATGTTGTGTGCATAGGTCTATATGTGTGTTCATATGTGAATTTGTGGGTTTGTGATTATATGTGTTCATATGTGAATTTGTGAATATGTGCTTTTAATGTGTATGCGTGTTGAAGTGAATAATATGGCTAAAGTGTAGGAGTTTATTTATTTAAAAGAAATTTTTAATTTGTGAATAATTAATAATCAATTTAAAGCTTCTGAAACATTTTTTATGATCTTTTTTTTTATAATTTTTACGGCGCACCTTGGAAAATTAACGACAAATCGATTCGGCTTTAAAACTCGTTCCAGACGGAGAAGGAAAGAAAAAAGGCGTTATTATTTGTTGCGTTTTAATCCGATGTCTTCTTGTATGTGCGATTGTCTGCTTGAGTGTAGTAGGTATGCTTGTGCATTTAGATATTTGTTTGTTGGTATGGTTATTTGTGTCTTGTATATCTATGTGTTATTGTTTGTTTGTTTGTTGGCATATCTGTCAAGTTTTTTTTAATTTTACATTAAACAATCTAATTTTTAAAATATTAAAAATAATTTTAATAATAAAATATATAATCTTAATAATATAATATAATAATAACAATATTCATTTTTAGAACAATTTAGGCTTTAAATAAAAAACATACAAAAAGGAAATGCACACAAAACTGCGTATACTTGATCTCACATACACACACATACACAGACAAATACACATACACAAACATACTCACACATACACACACATACACAGACACATACACAAACATAATCACACATACACACATACATACAAAAACAAACATACTCACACATACACACGCATATACAAACATACTCACACATACTGACGCGGACACAAACATACTAACACATACACAAACATACTCACACATACACACACATACCCACACATACAGACGCGGACACACGCAGACACCAAAACACAAAGACTAGGAGAGAGAGCAAATGTTTATATCATCGGAGGGCGTGCACACAGAGAGATGACAGGAAGACAAAGAGAACACGTGATCGACCGGAAATTAAACTCTGCCCACGCACGCAAGCTTTTAACGTCGATTCATCGCCATGTTTTCATTTCTATGTTTACTTATCTTTGCACTCAGCTTGTGCTATTCCTCGCTCATATTGACGTATCTATCTATTATCGCTCTATCTTTTTTCAAACGGTGGCAAATGTTTTACAAATCGCGCGCTCGACTTGTTAATGAAAAAAAAAATTTCCGAGAGTGTTGTTATTAATAATAATTATTGATTTCTGTGTAGCGTTAAAATTTAAATTTGATATTATTTAAGAAGTTAAAAAGCTTTCAATCATTTTCGTTAGCCTGAATTGCTAATCGATGTTTTAACGCAGCATAAAAATTAAATTTGCAGCCTATTGCTCTTCCGCTTCAACAAAGAAATCCGACTAACACGTGACACCAAACAATCGATTGCTATCATCATCATCATCATCATCACCACCACCATCATCATCGTCGTTGTCGTCGTCGTCGTCGACGTCGTTGTCGTCATCATCATCACTGCTGTCGCCATCATCATCGTCGTCTCCATAGACAGTTTAACACATATTTATATCAATCTGCCAGTCATGCTATTGTATTGGCGCACCGCTTTCAGTATCTTTGTTTTCATATCTATGCATCCCGTTTCGTGCTCGTCGTGCGTCTCTCCAGTCTCTTCCACATCCAAGCGATCCTCGCCGGCCACCGCCTGGAGCATTAGAGTTAATTGCGTACTCACTTTTATAATCGCCACGGGCTTCTTATTATCGCCCGCATGGAGTCGCTCATTACTCCCCCATTATCGCTCGCACACGCAAAAAAGCGTTCGAGTAATTTGGAAGACATTTACGACGTGTTTGAATCCGTTCCAGGTCATTATTTTATCTTTGTTTATTAACTTCCGGTCGTGATGGAAAAAAATGGCGTCGTTGAAAGAAACTAATTTTGAGGTTCTTTATTAATTAGCGGCAGACGAACGAACGGATCGATGTTGTTGGTAGCGAAAAACTCTTTCAAATTTTCAATTGTTAATAAAAGGTTCTTGGAAGCAGAAAACCTTTCGCATGCAAGATTTATTAGATTTCTTTTCTTTTTAAGGGTTGCCTCACATGAGTATTTGTGTGTGAGTGTGTTTCTGTTATGAATGTGTATGTGTGAAGTGTGTTTAGGTGCGTACTACTTGTATGTTGAAGTTTTTATTTTTTATTTTATGTTTTTTATTTTTTTATTTTATGTTTTTTATTTTTTATTTTATGTTTTTTATTTTTTTATTTTATGTTTTTTATTTTATGTTTTTTATTTTATGTTTTTTATTTTATGTTTTTTATTTTTTTATTTTATGTTTTTTATTTTATGTTTTTTTTCTTAATTTTTCAGCTCTTCAACAAGTTTTGAGATTCATCCCTTGAAGGCCTATGAAGATTTTTAAAAAATATCAGAATTAATATATATATTAAAGTATATATAAGTATATTATATATAATATATATACGAGTATAATATATTAATTTCTAAAAAGTAATAATTTAAATGTAGTTTCGAATTATCAATAACGTATGTACATTGTGCAATTTGTACAGATATGTTTTGATGGGTAGTTATGTATACATGGGATGTTTACATATTTATGTGTTAATGAGGCTAATACATGTTTAGTTGTATACACGAGGTATCTACATTGGTGTTATTGATGCGCAATTTGTTGTGCATACATGAAGTATGTACATATTCGTTACTGATGGGTATTTATGTATGTATATATTTATGTTATTTATATATATGTTATTATTGACGTGTATTAACTTTTACATGATATATGATAATGGACTTTGTATGAGGTGATCTAATGATCTAATATGATACCCACGCTTCTTGCTCAACAAAAAGTGTCCATGACAGGCCATATAGCAATTCAATCTGAGGAAAAATAATACTTAAAAAAACCTTTACAAACAGTGACACATGTTTGAGGAAGACTGCTTTGCCGGGGGGTTGAAAAATAGGCGGAAGGGTCAAAAACGGCGGGGGGGGGGCTAAAGAAGTCGGGGAAGAACAAAATTTGATCTTAAATCCACAAACCTCATTGGAAAACAAATTCTAAAAATGTTGTAATTTCTTTAAAAGACAGTAAAAAATTTTTTATATTATTATCCAATTTGAACTTTTTCTCACTTATAACTGGTTTAGAACGGCATTTCTCGGATTATTATTGCAATAAAAAAATGTTTAGTATTTAAAAAAATAAATTTTGAAATACATGGGAATGCCCCTGCGCCTCCCTAGATCCGCCATCACTGCATGCATACAGACTTACAGACAAATACATAAAAACATAGACGCACGCACAAACATACACACACACACACACACACACACACACACACACACACACACACACACACATGCTGGCATAGGCAAACAACAGGCGCGCAACTTCACTCCAGCACACGTAGACAAATGTCGATAGAAAAAATTACTCGGCTCTGAAGGCTTTTGTTGAAGTTCTTCATCACCGCGTATTACTCCAACCGTCTGGCCGCCATTTTGATTAGTCTCGCTCTTCCGTTTTGCCGGGGCGCGCGTGCGCACTCGTCTCGGCCGTTGCCAAGGGAACGAGTCTGTTGAAATCGGATTTGTCGAGTTCGGTTTCTGCTTTTGATGTCAATAAGGATGAAGGTGATTATTTTAGAGGGTGGGTGGAAAATTAGAAGTGATTGAGTGGATGGCTGGTTAGGAGGTGGGGTGTGCATGGGTGGCTGAGCGAGTGGGTAGCTGAGTGAGTCGGTTGATGATCGAATAGTATAAGTATGTGGTGGATTATTGGAAGATAGGGTGGTAAATATAAAGTTGCTCAAACTTGCATATGACCGTGTTAATTATTGGCCGGATGCTAATCTTTGGAAAAACATTTCGATTCGTAATTAAGATCCATGGTCGGAATAATTGATTAAAAACAGAGTTGCAGTTTTTTTTCTGATTAATTTACTGATAACTAGCTAGTTGATGAATGAATGAATTGATGAATGAATGAATGAATGAATGAAAGAATGAATGAATGAAAGAATGAATGAATGAATGAATGAATGAATGAATGAAAGAATGAATTAAGATCCCAGGACGCCCCTCGTGCAACAATGTACAAAATTTCCTTCTCGGTTTATTGTATTACCTGTTATTGGCCCATAAACCGACTAATTGTTATGAAAACATTTAAGACGTCCAACGCCATTGGCCGTCCTACCAGTCACGTGAACTAGCATGCTAGCCAATAGGCTTCTTTCAACGAAGAGAGAAAGCTTTTAAATCATGAGTGAGTGATAATAGAAGAAGATGAAGTTATGGTTCTTTGGAGACAAAGCAAATTTTTGTTACTCCATGTCAGTGCTGGAGGTTACCGGCTGATTCCTGGGTGTTGTGTTTCCTGCCCTGAATTTTTATTGGCTGTCATCAAATGTGCCCTCGTTTCATTACTTCAATTAAAAAATCGTTTTTTTTATTAATTGATGTATTTAATTTTCTATCAAAAATTTGTCTCGAAAAGTTACTTTAAAAAAAAAAACTTTATCATATCCAACACATCCGGCTGTTTTAGCCTTTTATATATTTTATTTTATGAATGACAACGAGTAATAGAGGTTGAATGAATATGATAAAGTAGTTCTGCATAATTGATGTAGGAAGACCGAAGAGCACCCCCCCACTACGTGTTCCACCCCCTCTCACGTTTTCCACCACCACCACCACCACCACCACCGAGGATTAATACTCGCTCCCAATACAAGAACGCAGTCACGCGTACATAAAAATACTTGAACACGCATACACACGCACACTAACATAAACATGCTTAGAGTAGCACAGGCTTGAAAATGTGCGTACCTTTATGTCGTTACACGTAAATAAACTGATTTACAGTTATATAAAACACACATTTGGATATATACACACAAACCAATATGTATACAAATAAACATATAAAAATACCTGTGTACAGAATGCTTGAATCAAGAAGATGGACAGACATACACACACACAAGAAGGTGGGCAGACATAGGTACACATACAAGAACGTGGACATACAGACATAAAAAATGAGGTGGACATACACACACAATGAGGTGAACATACAGACATACACACCCAATGAGGTGGACATACAAATATGCACACACAAGGAGGTGGACATACATGCAGACATACACACACACAAACACAATGAGGTGGACAAACATACACACACAATGAGGTGGACATAGAGACATACACACATACACACACAATGAGGTGGACATAGAGACAAAGAGACATATCTCACGCAGGAGTTGGCAATTTTAAAGCATTCACGCTCCACTGAGCGCGCATTCATTCATCCGTGTCCTTCAATCCATCCGTCCGTCCGTCCGCAGCTGCCACTGAAGATCTTCCTTGTTATTAATTATTCATGCAATCGATACAAAAATAGATTTTCGTATTTTTCGAAAATTGAAAGCCATTTTTTGTTATTTATTATTTCCCGACAATAACGTCAAGTTTCACGATTAAATTTTTTTTCAACCGACCGAGTTTTTTGTCTTACAAAGAGCTCTGATGATGTGTTCGTATTCATTTGCTTGTTTGTTTATTCGAGAAGTGTACTGACTGGATAATGATAATAATAATAATAATAATAATAATAATAATAATAATAATAATAATAATAATAATAATAATAATAATAATAATAATAATAATAATAATAATAATAATAATAATAATAATAATAATAATAATAATAATAATAATAATAATAATAATAATAATAATAATAATACCGGAGGTTACAAAAACACTTGCAGCAACAATAATACAATCAAGTGAAACAATTAACTGGCCAAAAATAATATGAATAATAATTTAAAAAGCAGTGCTAATAAAATAAAGTAATAATAATTATAAAACATTATTACCGTGAACGATGATGCAAAGAACTAATATACGAACACATTAAACACGTTGAACACATAAATAACAAAAACTATCACGAACATTAAAAAAAACTATAAAAAAAAATATTGCAAAAACGATATAAAAAAGATATGATACGAGTAATATCGACGTAGTACAAAAGTAATACCTACGATACAAAATAATACAAAAAACACAAAAGTAATAGCAAAAATACAGAAATAATACCAATGATACAAAATAAAACCAGGGATACAAAATACCAACGATAAAAAAATAATACCAACAATACAAAAGACAATAGAATACCACCGATACAAAAACTAATTACAGATATTACACAAATAATACCAACAATACAAAAGACAATAGAATACCACCGATACAAAAACTAATTACAGATATTACACAAATAATACCAACAATACAAAAGACAACAGAATACCACCGATACAAAAACTAATTACAGATATTACACAAATAATACCAACAATACAAAAGACAATAGAATACCACCGATACAAAAACTAATTACAGATATTACACAAATAATACCAACAATACAAAAGACAACAGAATACCACCGATACAAAAACTAATTACAGATATTACACAAATAATACCAGCGATATAAAGAACAATTACAGTCTACAGATGATACAATGAATAATATCAAGGAGATACAAAGAATAATTAAAGATTATACACGGAATAATACCAAGGAGATACAAAGAATAATTAAAGATTATACACGGAATAATACCAAGCAGATACAAAGAATAATTAAAGATTATACATGGAATAATACCAAGGAGATACAAAGAATAATTACAGATTATTACATGGAATAATACCAAGGAGTTACAAAGAATAATTAAAGATTATACACGGAATAATACCTACAAAGAATAATTAAAGATTATACATGGAATAATACCTACAAAGAATAATTAAAGATTATACACGAAATAATACCAACGCAGATACAAAGAATAATTAAAGATTATACATGGAATAATACTAACGGAGATACAAAGAAATAACAGAAGCGATCCGAAGAAATATTACATGAAACATCACAAAGGCAACAAAGGAAGAAACGCCAAAAAACCATTCAAAGTGTTGCAAAAAGATTACTCAGAATTATATTCAATTACACAAAAAACTCTCGCGCGTGGGAAACCAGGGTGTGCGCTACATAAATTGTTCTTAATATAATTTGCTAACGACGTTAGTGTCCCAGGGTTCGAAACAGGTTGGAGTTATATCCTTTCATCGAGCTGGAGTACTTTCAAAGGAAGGAGATGATCCACAATGAAGCCAATGCCAATCCCGATGGCAGAAATGTTAACAATGTACTATATGCATGGAGAGGAGGATGTGTCTATGACAGTCTGTGTATTTGTAAGTTGTATAAAGTATTTGCAGGTATCCGTGTATGTATGTGCGTGTGTATATGTGTTTGTGTGTGTGATTATGACGGTAAAAGAAGAGATGAGACACCAGTTTCTGCAATGAAATAGAAATAAATACCAAAGAGATAAAGGTGTTATC
>OZ022242.1:125200-155200 GCA_963978895.1 Erpobdella octoculata
TTTGCACGTAAAATTTCTCATCATATCATTATCAGCTTCACCACTACCACCACCATCATCATCATCATCGTCATCACCACCACCATCATCATCATCATTATAACCATCACCATGATTTTCAGCTTTTTCGTTATGGAATAATCAGTCCAGTCATGCATACATTAAATATTTGCTCACAATCATCATCATCATCATCATCATCATCATCATCATCATCATCATCATCATCATCATCATCATCATCATCATCACCATCACCATCATCACCATAATGATCTACACCATTAGTTCATGATCACCACATTGAAGGTAAATAATAATAATAATACCAAATCAACATTTTATTAATTATTATCCTCTCCTTCCATCCACACAGCAATCTCGACCTGACATTCACAACGCCGAGATAAGCAAACAGCTGGGAATGAAGTGGCGAACTTTGACCCCGTCGGAAAGACAGCCCTTCATAGACGAGGCAGAAAGGCTGCGAATCCTCCACTCCAAGGAATACCCCAACTACAAATACAAACCTAAGAAACGAAACAAGTCGCACTCTAGTAGCAACAACACTAATGAAAGCAACAGCAACAACAACAATAAAAAACAAAGAAACAACAGCTGCAGCAGCGAGGACGACGAGAAATCTCCGAGAAAAAAGTCGAAAGCAGATTTTCAAAAATTTACGACTTTCGTTTCCGACTGCCAATCGCCTCCCCCTCCCCCTCATCCTCCGGCTGCCATCAAGGCCACCTTGCTACCGTCCGTGGTCATTCGACCTCTGACCGTTGTCAACGACAACAAGCAGCTGGGTATCGGTGCAGCAGCGTCGAAAAGTAGTTCGGCAAAAATCATTTTACTGGAGAAAAGTTCCAACGTTTCCACGTTCGTTCTCAATCGTGGTTTCATCACGGAATACGTAAACAAACAAAAGACTCTGGATAGTGAACCGATAAAAACTGATAATTTACAGTTATTTGAAGACCAAGAAAACAAAGGATTTTATAGCGCTAGAAATCATTTATTAATACAGGTAGACGAACCAGGTGAACACAATTCCACTAGAGGTTATATGCCTTTTCAATCCCGTGACCTTATCAGGGAGAATTGCCTTTTAAGGACATTCGTTGAACAGCCGGAGAAATCCCAGGATATGCAAAAATGGCTGCTAACCGGAAGCGAACCTGGAGAAGATGAAAATGTGTTTTTCAACAGTCCGTCTCGCGACGACAACAACAAATTTTCCAACACGCAAACTGCACTCTCAACATCATCATCAACATCATCAACATCGAGCAACAAACTCCACGACAATTCTCAACTGCTCAACCGCTTCATCATCAACAACAACATCAACAACAACCACAACAACGGCTTCACTGTTGTGTCAAACTTCAACAATCGTTTGTTGCATTTTTCTAACGATCGTCTCATGTTTGACGCTTGTCTCGACACCGTCAACAACGTCATCAACATGACTGACGACGATGAAAACAACGATCTAAACAACGCTTGCGGTCTTGATAACGATATCTCCTGCTTGGCAGATGATAACAACGTCACGGATGACGTAAGACTCGGATTGTCGAACGATTGGATGGATGAATCGTTTCTTCTCAATCCTTTCGAGGACATCATGACTTTATGTGACGATTCCCTTCTAGATGTCACTCCGTCCATATTTGTAATGTCATCGTCGTCATCATCATCATCACCAGCATCATTATCATCACCGCCATCACTCTCCTCCACATCATCATCATCATCATCATCATCATCACTACCATGTCCTTTAACGCTCTCACCACGATCTTCGACATCATCATTATCACCAACACTTAACTTCCCAGTACCATCATCATTATCATCACCGTTGTCAGTGACAACTAAGTTTAACAGCCAATCTGCATCAACTATTCCACTTTCTATGCATTCGTCTTCATCGTCATCACAACAATCATCATCATCATCAACGCCGCCTTTAAAAATAGCAGCTTCACGCAGCTGTCAGCTCGACTCCGATTGGTCCAGCAGCAGCGATGATGACGTCACCCTGATAACGGAGGGAGAGGAAACAGAGTTGCTGTTGAATTATTTTCCGCCAGAAGTAGCCGATCTTGTGTGTGCAAGCTGGTTTGAGAAACATTTGAGCTGTCTGCCTTTAAGGATCGAAGAGTACATAAGTCAGAATTGAATATTCATTAATTATGAATATCGATTAGTTTATTCATGAGCACTAATCAGCTTATTTATGAATATTAATTCGTCTACTACTGAAGATGGCCTGCTTCTCAACTTTCACCTAGCGATTGAATTGTGAAATTATTTTTTGCATTACTGTTTCTGCATTGTTGGCTTTTGATGGAAATTCATCTTATTTAGTGTTTAGTGTGGTGGCGGTATTTTATATTTACTTTTTATTTACGTTTGCTTCGTAGCGGATTGCTTCAGAGGAGTCGTATTTCTTGGGTTAAACTACTTTTTATTCTTTGTACTTGTGTTTGTGAATTTCATCAATTGTAAATTTATTTATTTATTCGATGCAAAACGAAAAAAACGGATAGTTTACTACGAATGTAGTTATTGATTGACGAGCGCGAAACGTTGCGTATTTTCTCTGCAATATGTATTTGTAATATAATTTATAAATGTTTATTTTTAATAAAAAAAAAATTAGTAAACTTCAACACCAGATTGTTGTGTATTGAGAATAATATTTATTTTAAATTAAACCAATTTCATTTTGCCTTCATCAAAAGATGTCGATAGGTAATGCGAACCTCGACAAGATTTCAAAAAGACTAGCAAAATCTCTCTTTCAAAGCATTCCAGGTGCCTCAAACGTAAGATGCAATATATATTGCATATATATATATTGCACATATATATATATATATATATATATATATATATATATATATATATATATATATATATATATATATATATATATATCTATATATATATATATAACCTCTTTGGTTGTTGCGTGATCCTTACACGGCGATCATCCGGGGACCACAGCATCAGTTCCGACTTATAACCTATACCCTGGAACATAAGCCCTGGAGCGAAAGTAGTTCCTTATTTTCGATTTTTTTGAGTTCTCGAAATAATGTTGAAAGTCTAAAAAAATAAACTGAAATAAAAAAATCAAAAACTCTAAAAAAATTGCGATGGCTCATCTTTGATGATGAAAAAAGCTATATACATATATATTATGTATGTGTGTGTATGACTGCGTACTTGTTTGTATGTGTATGTACCTGTGTCTGTATGTTTGTGTACTTGTGCAATTGGGCATGTGTGTGATCGTGTGCGTGTTTACAATGAGCGGTGCATTAAGACTTGTAATTAAAATGAAAAGGAAATACTTTCATATCGGAAAACAGATTATAAAACAGCATCATTAAGTTAAAGATGTAAAATCTTTCACGACAACATCATCAAGCACCTGTACGGCACGTGATGTAATACAGGTGTGGTTCAGGTGAGATTGACAGGCTCACTTCCTGTCTTCCTGATGCAACAAAGCAATCTCACGAAGAAAGAAATTCAACGATCTTTCTTCTTTTTTTTATAAAACTTTAATGAGAATATATCTTTAAAAAAGTTTAATTTATCTAATAAATATTAATTTATAATTATTTTGTTAAAGAAGTTCTACGCTTTAATTTCTAAACACAGATTAATTAGACAAGTTTTATTTTTCTCCACTCTACTACAATTAGTAAATAATAGCCTAAAAAATATGCTTGAAGAAGTTACTGCACATGTTGTGTACATGTTGTGTACACAAGTCGATAAGTACCAGGCTAAGTTAGATGAGCTTAATTGTCTCACTCGACGTACGCGAGACCTAGAAATGCAATTTTTCCAAATGCATCACTTATGCATTTATACAGAACGCTAGTCAACGATATTGCATAGACGTTGCATAATTACAATGGCGGTCATAATCTTCAGTCGAAACTTGAGTCTCTTGTTAAACATTTGTGAATTATGTATTTATCGGTTAATAAGGCAACATCAAACAGCTATAAGAATAAACGGACAAAGTGTACTTATCTGACGATAGAAGCCAAGAATCAATAGAGAAAATTTGATGAATTTCCGGCTGTTTTAAGACGTTTTGGATTCATGTGAACATCGTGTTTTTTTCCAGGGAGATTTGGAGATCCATCTCCCCCCCCCAGAGTACCAATTAAAATTTTTTGGGTAGAATATACGGTTTTTAGAAAATGACTGTGGTTGAAAGTGAAATTATGGAAAAACCCTTACAACTACCCCCCGGTTATCAACTTATTTGGGAGAAAAAAGTGAAAGTTTTTGAAAATTTTTTGGAAAGATACATACGACTACAATCAGCTTTTTTGGGGAAGAGTGTGAAAAATGTTAGAAGTGCATCCCCCACCAGGAATTTCTGGATCCGCCACTGGGGATGTTTGCAGATAAGATATTGCCTCGAAGAAACCATAATTATTACAGGCAACTGTATTATGTAGCAGGTGATGGATGACATTGTGGATTTTATTGAATTACTAAAACTTAAACAAGAAGCACGTTTCGATCTATCATCTAATAGACTTCATTCACACAAATCAACGATTATACCACCACGATTAGGCCAGGCAAGGCGTTCAAGCACAATAATGCTTCGACTGAATCAAGTTAGCTATAATAAGTAATAAGAAAAAGAAACAACTCATAGCAGTCGACTTTCCTGATTTACGGTATTTTCTAAGTGCCTCGGAATCTCCCCCCCCCCCACGACCACGGGTAAGGCGTAGAGCGGATTTGAAAATAAATTTGGGAAAATTGCAGGCTGGTTCGCCAACTTTTAACTAAGCCCACCAGGGCTTGGCCCCTTTGCGGGATTCTCTTTTGACCGGACTGATACCAAATTACTCATTTATCGACCATAATTCAAAAAAATCTTGCTTAAAAATCCAGAAAAACGATTTTACAGAAAATAAATTGTATTCATCCTTAGTGTATCTTTTTCCTGCGGCATACTACTGAGATCAATTTCAGTTTCGATGCTTCTGAATATACGGTATACACCTGAAAAATTCAATTTGAGCTAGCATGGTCGGTTTGAAAACCGTTTGATAAAACTTTTCTAACATGTCCGTCATTGGAAGTACATTTGCTCGATGCAAGTCCCTGACCTCTCAGCAAAAAAACGTCTAAGATCCTCATTGTCAATTAAAATTATATAAAAGTGAAACTATACCATAATAAAGATAGAGCTATATAATATGAAGGTAGAGCTACATCCTAATGAAGAAAGAGCTATATCATGATGAGGATGAAGCTATGTCACGTCTATTATGGTCCATAATGATGATAGAGCTATACCATAATGAAGATAGAGCTGTATCATATGAAAATTGAGCAATATCTTATAAAATGGAGCTGTATCATCCTCAAATGAGTTGAAAAAAATGGCCAATTGTAGAAATGGTTTTGAAAGTTTCAGGATAACACACAAGCAGATACACACACACACACATACACGAACTTACTATCCTTATCGTTATTTTCTTTGCCTCTCTTTCCCACCCTCTCTCTCTTTCTCTCTCATTTGCTTTTCCTTCTCTCACGCGTTTCTTTGTTTTCGTTCCCACACGTTGTAACGACGAACACATACACAGCTCAGGTGTATCGATTTATTTCTCCCGTCCTAACGTTGCAACGAAATTGTATCGTTTCGTCCGCCATTTTGTTTTACAGGAATACATTTGTTGATTGCATGTGGATTAAACTGTCGTGAAACTGGTTCTGGAAGATTCGTTCGTTCATTAATCGTGCCAAATTAACGCTGACAATTTATACCGTAATGGACTGCGTCGGTAACAATTCGTCTGCACACACGAGATTGGCCGAAGAGAATCAGAAATAGGTCGCATAGTTCTAGATTTTTGACCAATCAAAGCAGGACTGTAATCATGACCAGATCTTTTTGGAATATTCTATATTTTACAATTTATCATCGCCACTAAAACCAGCCTTTTCATCCAGTGAAATATTGCTCTTGTGGACAATGAAGAGATGTCAACAGGACCGCCAATCTATAAAATAAACAACAGGGCCACATTTGAGGTCAGGTCAAAGAAGGCCAGCATCAAAGGTCATCTCGGCTCGCTGAAAGCCTTTTCTAGGTCACCGAAAGGTCGCGAACGTGAGATTGGCGTTTTTGTGAAAGATGGTAAATTTGTTGCCAACTTCATACCCGACTTGAGCGGTGAGTGTCACATTAGTGGTGATGGTGATGATGAAAAATAATATATTTATTTTTATCGCAAGGTACATGGCAGGTGAGCATCTTGCACAACAATCAGCTGATCGAGGGGTCACCTTTTAATGTCAAGGTTATCGATAAGAGAGATGTCAGAGTTATTTTTAATGAAAGAAATGTTGTTGGACGGGTTGTTGAATTTGGAGGTAAGCTGTTGAGTTTGCAGATTTATTTAGGAATTTGTAGGTACATTGTTGAATTTGTAGGTACTTCGTTAAATTTTTAGGTACATTGTTAAATTTGCTGGTGCATGCTGTCGAGGTTTTATTAAATATTCTGTAGCATCTTTGCTGGAATTAGTGGTAAAACAGTTGCTATTATTACAAATGTCTCTCCTTTTTTCCACCTTCCAGTTGAATCGAGCGGCTACGAAACGGAAGAGCTTTCCGTTTTTGTTTTCCACGGAAATAAAAACATTCGAGCTCACATCAAAAGACATCGAATAAGTAAAGACAACAATGGCGGCGATGATGATGATGATGGTGATGTCTATCAAATATCGTTTCTTCCGGTAGAGAATGGCCTTTATCTTGTTCATGTTAGATTCGATGGAATCGACATTAGAGGTTAGAAAGCTTATATGAAGTCATGATAATAGTACTGGAAATCATGACTCATAGTTATGATGACGATATCAACGGATTATTAGGTAGTTGTGATAATGATATCGCATTGACTTGTGTCAGTACTGATGATCTACAGGTTCCCCGTTTGAATTGAAAGTGGAGAACTCCAGTGATGTCGTATTGGCAGGGGAAGGTCTGAAACATGGAACGGTGAATCGGGAATCGGTTTTCTACATCGACGTCGGCAAGAACGATGATTCGTCGACAGATCATTGCAAGGTCCATGTTAGTTGTAAGGAGAATCGTAACGGTATCCATTTTCGGATGGATGGATGGATGGATGGATGGATGGATGGATGGATGGATGGATGGATGGATGGATGGATGGATGGATGGATGGATGGATGGATGGATGGATGGATGGATGGATGGATGGATGGGTGGGTGGATGGATGGATGGATGGATGGATGGATGGATGGATGGATTATATGATTGTTCACGAGATTGTTCATTTGTTCGTTTGTTAATTTGTTCGTTTGTTAATTTGTTCCTTTGTTAATTTGTTCGTTTGTTAATTTGTTCGTTTGTTAATTTGTTCGTTTGTTAATTTGTTCGTTTGTTAATTTGTTCGTTTGTTAATTTGTTCGTTTGTTAATTTGTTCGTTTGTTAATTTGTTCGTTTGTTAATTTGTTCGTTTGTTAATTTGCTCGTTTGTTAATTTGTTCGTTTGTTAATTTGTTCGTTTGTTAATTTGTTCGTTTGTTAATTTGTTCGTTTGTTAATTTGTTCGTTTGTTAATTTGTTCGTTTGTTAATTTGTTCGTTTGTTAATTTGTTCGTTTTTCACTTGTTGTAAATATTTTCAAATAAAGTTGGCAAGTATTTAATATTTATTTAGCAAAAATATAGATATATTTCCAATTTAAATATACCTACCTAAAATCGGTTGATGGGATAAAGAATGACAAATATGCACCCGAGAGTAGTTAACGACGCTGAGTTTGAATCGCTTCATGAACAACTTCTTGAATTTCAGCTGCCAGCGGTTCCCACGTTTCGTCTCAGTTAAAGGACAATCACAATGGCACGCTAACGGCTTCCTACACTCCAAGACAAACAGGTAGATTCAGTCATGCATGTCCACAATGTTAACTCACCTGTTTGATCACATTTTTTATCGATTATTTATTAGCTGATTATCTTTTGCTTTCAGGTAGACATGTAATCCAGGTAACTTACTTTGACACGCCTGTTCGTGGAAGCCCTTTCTTCGTTGACGTAAGACCTGATAAGGTAAGCATGTTCCTGAGGAAGCTTCCCGCTTCGGTGAAAATTAGAGAAAAAGTTACATTTGAAGGTGAGTTGATATAATGAATGGGCGGGAAGGACCTTTTTAATACATCTTTAATAACTTCATCTCAGTTGGTGGAGCATGAGCCAGTGAGCCTATTTTTGGTGCCCCGTTGTAAAGCGGTAATATTATTACATGGAAATTTAAAACAGAGACGATATATATCATCCCATATTGCCATAGAAACTACCAATAGTGAGTTACAGAGAAGGGAATTTAACTTAGTAAAAAGATTTATTGAGGAAACATGGCTTTTAAAATCAATAATATAATAACTCAAAATAGCTAGCTGACTGCTACCTCCAGATTGCACAAATAAATAACAGTAATAATTTTTATACAATTTCACTCTTTTGTATGCTTGTATGTATATATATATATATATATATATATATATATATATATATATATATATATATATATATATATATATATATATATATATATATATATATATATATATATATATATATATATATATATATATATATATATATATATATATATATATATATATATATATATATATATATATATATATATATATATGCATTTAGTGGATACATATGTGTATGTATATGTTTGCATAATTTAGTGGATACGTGGAGCTCCGAAAAAGGTGACTTTGACGTCAAGGTCAACAGTGGCGCTGTGCCTTGTAAACTCGAAAGACTGACCAATCAAATGTACCAAGGGTCATTCACTCCGTTGAGGCCTGGTGTTCATGTCATCAAATTGTATCTAAAAGACCAAGAACAGCCAGGTTATTGTTCTCTTTGTTGAGTATAACGTGTATTTTGTGTGTTCCAATGGTTTGTATTCAAATTCGTTTGTTTTATGATTTAAATTTAAAACCATTGTATGACATATATTTATAACTTATAATAATGGGCACAAAATGAATAAGTTTTCCAAGATGGCTCATAAAATTAGTTTATAAATAACTTCTTTAAATAATTTGAAACATTTGCTAGATAGCGCAAATCATTTTATTACTTATTTTAAAAACATTCGCTAGGTGGCCTAAAATGTATTTTATTATTTATTTATTTTAAAAACATTCACTAGGGAGCATAAAATTTATTTATTTTTAATATAATTTAAAAACATTCGCTAGGTAGCATAAAATTGATTTCTATAAATTATTTCATTATAATCTAAAACATTCGCTAGATGGCAAGTACAATTTAATGGTGAGAGGAGCCAACATCCGTGTCATTCCGCCGGAAAATAATTTGGTGAGATCGAGAAAGTTGTGCCATTTTGACGTCGTGTCAGACGTTGATGACGCCATCTTTGACGTCATCATTAGGTGTTAGTATTTTTATTTTTAGAATTCAACATAACTTTGTTTAATTTTTATTTTTAATTAATTTTATATATTTATTTTTATTTATCATAGCACATTGTAAAGTAAAAGCAAACATATAATGCAATATAAATCTACTGTAAAACTGCAAAGGCTTATAACACTAATTTTTATTTGTAACATAATTTCAGCACCTTCACAGATGTCAATGTTACCAAAAATTCAAAAATTAGCTTCAGGGCTATCTCGGATATTTTACACCCCTCTGGAAGTTGGTTAGTACATTTAATCAGTCAAGTATTTTTATATTTTTTATGTAATAAACTTGATTAATCCTTCTAAATAATTTTAAATAGGTCGTCATAACATCACCGTCAAAAGTGAAGACTCTTCTCCTTCCTTGAATTACTCATTTCACGTCAAAGTTTTCGACGCAGCAACAGTTTCTGTTTCTCGGGGTTTTCCGGGCACCGTTGGAAAACCCGTTGAATTGACTGGTTTGTTGGGATTTTCCTATAAATTGAATGTTTAATTATTTTTCTTACGACAAAAGAAAGCTGATAAAGAGTTTTTATTTGTAGTTGATACTAGCCAATCAGGAGAAGGAAAGATCGAAGCAAGTGTCAATGATGGTCGTGTTTCCAAAACTCTCAAAAATTTGAATGGAGGAATTTATTCGGTATCTTTTGTGCCAACTGAACCTGTGGTTCATTTTGTAAATATTTACTTTAATGGGGACCCGATTTACGGTTAGATTTTATTTTAAAGAAAAATTTTTTTTAGCTGCAATATATGATTATATATTATATATATAAATTTTATAATTTTAACAATACTATTAATTATTACTTATTATTGTTATTAACATCAATCTTTTTTTAATAAATTTAGATAATCCTATATCAATTCCCATTTCCGAGCCCACCTTCCATTTGCCCATAGGAAATATTAATGCTCATCCAAATATAAATAACGGCCTAAAAATAGCCAACGTGAATTCTCTAAAAATCAAAAAGAACCAATCAACATTGGGTTAATATTAAATTTTTATATTTATAATAAAAATAATTGTTTAATACTATCAATTATTAAATTATATTTACTTAATTAAATTGAACTCTATTTCGAAATAATTATAATTTAAAAATTATAATTTTTTGATATGATTAATCATCAATAAAAATTATTTTACATTAAATATAGCTCGTGACGGAGAGATCTTTGCTTTTCCTCAAAGTCGCAGTCATCAATTTCAAAAATTTTCCTCTCACTCAATTCACTCAAGTGATAATCGTCATCAGGATCATCATCATCAGCAACAGCAGCATCATCATCAGCACCATCAAGTCAGAACATATGATTTTAAAGATGTAAAAATTCTTGCAAATGAACAAGAAGAAATCAATAGCATCATTCAAATCGAAGGTTGGTTAGTAAATAAATTAGAAAATAAGAAAATAGCTCACACACATATATATATTTTTTAATATTCACTACTGCCTCGGCCCTAACTTTACTTTTGCCGGCTAGTTGTACATAGGCAGAACTAGACAGGTAGATTGTATTTATTTTCCCAGGGGTTGTACATAGGCAAAACTACCAAAGTAGAGCATAATTATTTTCCCAGGGGTTGTACATAGACAGAACTACCAAAGTAGAGCATAATTATTTTCCCCGGTGGTTGTACATAGACAGAACTACCAAAGTAGAGGGTATTTATTTTTCCAGGGGGTGGTACATAAAAAAGAATGGCCAGTTAGGTGTTACTTTTTTTGGCAGCTGGTAGTGTTTTAGCAGAAATACCAAAGAAGCAGAATTCTAGGCTCAAGGAAATTTTATTTTTATAGTCGATTTGTTTTTTTGTCAATTTAGTTTTCTTAATTATTCATTTGCAGTTGTGTTTGTGAGTTACATAAATAATTCTGATTTGAGAGCCAACGTGGTTGGCCCGTCAAATGAAAATATAAATGTGCAAATCAAAAAGACTTCCAATGGGGGTATGTTCACATATGTTCCCGTTACAGTTGGTGAACATCTGGTTTTCTTGTACTGTGGAAAAGCTCCTTTACATGGTTAGTTTTCATCTTCATCATCATCACTATCACCATCATCACATCAGATTATCATCATAATCATTATTGCCATCAATATCCTCTTCACCTTTTCATTATCATCATCGTTATAATCATCATCTCTACGTTAACATGCAAAACCTAAAGGTTCACCTGTAAAGCAGTTGGTATCAAACAGTGAAATGGTCAAGGTTTATGGCGATGGATTGCACAGGGCTTTCCAAAATGAAGAAGTTTCGTTTGTAGTAGAAACCATTGAACAACCAGGCCAGTTGAGAGCTGAGGTTAAAGGTTAATAGGTTTTTTTCTTTTAGTCACTATGTCCTGCTATCTCTTTCTTCCTTTCTTTCTTCTTCTCTCTGACTCTCTCTCTCTCTACGTGCAGATTAGGATTGATTTACTTTTGTGCAGGTCCAAAAAGTATGTCAAGATGTTTCATAAAAAGAGATTCTTCGACAAAATACCTCGTGTCGTACACCCCTGCCGAAGTTGGAGTATTCCAAGTCGATGTATTTTGGAACGACAGAAAAGTTGCAGGTTTGAGACTTCAGTGAAATGCGTGCACATGAATTGAATTTATTTCTACTTTTAAATTATTGTAAATATTTCTAAAAACTATATAAAATTTTAATAATTTTAATATTTTTAATTAAGAATAAACTTTTTTCAATAAACATTAAAATAAATTAAAATATTATTACTTTTTAGATAGCCCCTACCATCCTCAAGTTTCAAATCCAAAAAAGGTTTTTATAGCCAGTAAATGGCCAGACACACCTGAAACCCCTTCAAATAGACTTGGACTGTCCCTCAACCAACTCAAAAGATTCAAGTTTGACCTGTCCAGAGCAGGACCAGGTTGGTGGTTATTTGGATTTTATTTTTATAATTTTTCAAATAATTTGTTACTTAATATAATAAAATTTACATTATTATTATGTTTAAATAGCAAATTTCTTTTAAAATAAAAAACTAGGACGACTGACTGTAGAAGTTGATGGGCCACAAGGGAACGTTCCACTTGAAAAGAGGGATGTACAGGATGGAGTTGAAATTTCTTTCGTTCCTTTATTGGAAGGTTTTAATAATAAAATTTAATATTCATTCAATTTAAAATTAAATTTTTATGCTTATTTGTTTTGTGTTGCACAAATTGCATTTATATATCAAAACTCTTTTATGTTGCATAAATTTCATCTATATATCAAAATACTATATGTTGCATAAATTGCAATTATATCATAATACTTTTATGTTGTATAAATTACATTTATATATCCAATTACTATCATTGCATAATCATCTTTTTGCCGCACATGGTAGCTAGAATTCCATAGTTACATCAACATCAATTTCACCATCATAATCAATAATAATCATCATCAGCATAATCATCATCAATACAGGTATGTACAAGATGCCTGTTTAATTTAAATTTTTGAATCCAGGGGTTTACAAGATACACGTTGAACTTGCATTTTTGAATCCAGGGGTGTACAAGATGCACGTTGAACTTGCATTTTTGAATACAGGGGTGTACAAGATGCACGTTGAACTTGCATTTTTGAATCCAGGGGTGTACAAGATGCACGTTGAACTTGCATTTTTGAATCCAGGGGTGTACAAGATGCACGTTGAACTTGCATTTTTGAATACAGGGGTGTACAAGATGCACATTGAACTTGCATTTTTGAATCCAGGGGTGTACAAGATACATGTTGAACTTGCATTTTTGAATACAGGGGTGTACAAGATACATGTTGAACTTGCATTTTTGAATACAGGGGTGTACAAGATGCACGTCGACTTCAACGGACGATTGGTCAATGGCTCCCCGTTTTACGGAGTCATCAATTCAAATAAACTGGCTCGGAAAGTTACTTCGGAGTCCAAGGCCGTGAACACGAGCGAGGTGGTCGTAAGTGGATCGGGACTAAAAAATGCAAAAGTAGGACAGGAAGCAGAGTTCTATTTGGACACTTCCAATGCAGAGCCAGGTTGGATGTAAAATATAATATTTTTCCCAATTGCAAACGATTTATATTACTGCGTAATATAACACTCACTCGGGAAAAGCCAAGGTCGCCTGGAAAGGTTTTAAAAAATAAGTTGTGACTTTATAAATAAATAAAAATTCGTTTGGTGAAATGTGTTTAAAATATTATTCAGGATACATTTTGTGTATTTACATTTCCTAATTTTAGAGCCATGTTCCTTTCTTTTTTATGACCTCTCCTCCAGTCTCCGAGCATGCCAGGGTGCAAGTTATTTGCATGACATGTTAAAAAATTAAAACAGGCTCCTTGTGCTTTTAAAAAATGCACTAGCAGTGAAAAGAATGCCAGCAAATAGTAAACAAAAGATGTTTATATTTACCGTGAAGTTAAAATTCGTTTTTTGTCATTATCGCGGCGAACATCCCCAGGACATCCCAAAGACATCCGGACAAGTGAAATTTAATAAAAACTTTTAAAAATACGGTAATATTGATCATCTGAATATGTATTAAGGTCATGCAAAGTTCAAGCTCGCACCTGCCCAAGAAAGTTCATCTCTTGTTCCAGTTCAGTCACAACTCGTCAGAGATTATTTTTACAGGTGTTGTTACACAGCTGACTCACCTGGTGAGTTTTCATTCTTACTAGAATGTTATTAATTCTATCAATTCATTTATGCACATAAATAGTTTGCATAATTAATTTTATTATATATTGTTATTAAATATAGCTAACTGCCACTGTTCACCCATCATCATCATCATTAACATCATCACTATTTTATTTTGAAACATCGCTGAGCTAGGATTTGAAGTTTTCTTTATAACAACTTTCTCCAGAAATAACGTTTCAAAACCAAGCGAACACAAACTCCCGTTTAAAATGAACATTGTTTTATAAATATTTTTTTCATTTATTGTTTACATTTCGCTCCACTTTCTTATACCTGTCCTTTTTATATACCTGTCTTTTAACATACCTGTATTTTCACATACCTTTCCATTCCCGTGCAGGAATGTACTTGTTGGACGTCTTCTGGAACGATCTCCTTCTTGCCGACTGTCCCTTCAAGATCGTCGTGGAACAGCTACCGCGTGGAAACGTCTTGCAGGGCAACGCTGCCAGAGTGAAAGTCGTCATCGAAGACACGCAGGTGGCAGTCGTGGGTCGCGACATCAGGTCAACCATCGACACGAGGAGGGCTGGCCGAGGTTAGGAAAACACGACTCCCCCTCGCTTTTGCGAACCGGTCCCAAGCCTGGATAAAGGAGGAGGGACAGTTAAAAGGATCAAATTATAATCCACAGCTGTTTATAATACTAAACCAAATATGGACGATGTAAGCTGTCATAGTGAAGATACAAGTTAATATACTGTCTGCGATTTTTGCACATTCGTTTTTAGCTATTCGTGTAAACAAAACATTATTTTGTAAACAGTATATGTTTATTTAATTTAAGTATAAAGTACATAAAATATAATTTTAAGTATTTCAATATAATAAATTAATTAATTGAATAATTGCTTAAATCTTCTAAATTAAATGTGCATTCTAAAGTCATTTCTATCAAAGATATCGATGCAATATTTTCAGTCAAAGAATTTTTTTATTTTTTCAGGGGAACTTCAGGCCCGGTGTATGGGGCCAACCCGACCTGCTCCCTCACGTCTTATAGACCACTACGACGGAACGTTCACTCTACTTGTCAGACCTGAACAATCTGGCAGCCACACCTTGAATATTTACTACAATGGTGAACATGTTAAAGGTTTGTGGGTGTACCTGTGATTTGTGTGTGTATATACCTGTGTTTTGTGTGTGTACACCTGTGTTTTGTGTGTATAGACACCTGTGCTTTGTGTGTGTGTGTGCTGATACTTTCAAATCACTCTTTTGCCTCCCTATAGGGAGCCCTTTTACATTGAGTGTGGTCGTGCCTCCAGATGCCAGCAAGGTCACCTTGAGTGGGCGTGGTCTAAGGGATGGACTGATTAATATTCATGAGGCTGTATTTATAGCTGATACTTCAGGTGCTGGCAGCGGTGAACTGGCCGTTACGATTCGTGGACCGAAAGGTGAGTTGTAGCAAATCAATATTGAATACTGAATACATAAAATAATAAAAGTTATTGTTATTATTATTATTATTATTATTATTATTATTATTATTATTATTATTATTATTATTATTATTATTATTATTATTATTATTATTATTATTATTATTATTATTATTATTATTATTATTATTATTATTATTATTATTATTATTATTTTGGACACGGGACCATGGGCCAAACAACGCCTCACCATCATCTGGAAATCAAAAATTAAAAAAACGATAAAGTTATTGCATAAGTCAGTACATAAAAGCTTCATACACAATCCGGATCCAGATTTGTTCATGAATGAGAATTTATTGTTTCCATAGCAATTGACAAAGTCAGTTGCTAGGTTGTTTCGGGTTTTAATAATTGAAAATTTATTGTTTTCAAAGCAATTGACAAAATTAGTATTCTGCATCATTCGCTAGGTGGTTTCAACGCTGAGCTGGAGCGGCGGAAAGACAAAGTAGTTACCTGTCGTTACAATCCAACCATTCCAGGTGAATACATTATCAGTGTCACGTGGGCCGGAAGTCACGTGCCCGGAAGTCCTTTTCGCGTTCAATGGCGTCAGAATACCTGGAAAACTCGACAAACAGACTAATTCAACAATCTGTGTAGAAGAAAGATGAAATAGTCCTGGAAAAGGAATGTGGTCTAATGTAGCTCAAAAAATTTGTTCAGCTCTGCTTTATGAACAAAAACTTAAATTATATAAATAATTTATTTTTTTGACTTTTATCTGTGATGAATTTACATTATTATTAACATCTGCTTGCCTGCCTGAAATATCGTTGTGGTAAGTAGGGCAGTAGTTTAAGTGTCTTGCAGGCCTATAACCAGATAGGGCCAGGGTGCTAGGGGAGGGTTAGGGTAAAGGTTATAAGTAGGGTTATATAGTGGTGTGGTGTTTTATCCTATATCTACTTTGGGTGGGAAGTTCACCACAGCATTATTGGGGCTTACACTCACCTGCTGACAACTAAATACCAGTGCTTTCGTTGGGTGTAAATAAACGACCAATTTTTTTTTATTAATATTTCAACCTTGAAAAACAAATTATTTGCAGTCTGGCTATATTGGTTCGTTTGAAACTTGTTTTTGTTTATAGTTCTAGAAAGGGGTCGTTTCAAATCAAATCAAAGAATCGTTTGTTTCAGGTTTCTGGTTATTCCGATAAACTTTCATTCATTACACATCTACAATCTGGTTTTAAGAGTAGAATTATATACCTAAGCATTCAACAGACACCAAGCAACCAACTTGGTTAAACACTTAAAATAATGACCTTATTGTGTCGGCAGGTTATTGTAAAACAGGGTTTTTGGTCTTCTAGGTGACTTTAGTCCAAAATGAAATTTTTAATGAAAATTAATATGTAGGTAGTACTTTTATGAATTGATTTCATCTCTTCTAAAAAAAACCTCAGTTCTGTTGTTCGTGAAAAATTGTTTAGTATATTCTTGGTGCTTTCTTGTCATGGTTTTTGTCGTAACTATGAAATCGATATTCTTATGTTCTTGATACTTTTAAATTTAACATTACTTTGTAACTCGACTAGGGGTGTCCTACAAGATAAGAACAAGGTTCTATTCATCAACATTTTTCTCTTTATTCTCCGGTAATCGCTATATAATCAAACTCATATTTAAATCAAATTAAATTTAAAAAAAACTAAAAAATTTTACAATAAAAATTATATTTATTTAAATAAAATTATTAGTTCAACACAATACTATTTGGACTTTTTCATTAGAAAATGTTTAACTTCAGTTCACTTTTCGGGGTATTTGTTTACATTAAAAATCATGTCGGAGGAGAGTGAGTCTGCTCATGTCAGTCATGTCTTACCTAAGAATATGGGAGGAGGTCCGATGGGCCTAGGTAAGATGTTTGATGACATTTAGTTTTTTCTTCAAAATTATTTGAATAAAATGTTGATGTCTAAGAGCAGGCGTTGTTAATGAGTATAAGTACACCGAACGCAAACTAACCAACTAACCTTCACTTTTGACTTGAGACTTGACTTGAGTGACTTGACTTGACTTGACTATGATTATAATTTATAATACATATACTATACTGACTACTCTGTGATATGATTTTAGATGCTTGGTTGGAAATTTTCTTGTATATCGCCTGGGATTATTTAACATTTCATGATCTAGTAGTGTAGCAATCTGGGCCGGTTTTGATGGGAATTAACCGTTATTTTAACTTCAAATGACATTAAATACTTATACTAAATACTAGAAAATACTAATTAGAACAGAAATAAATAAAAAAAAACAATTATAGCACTTTAGAACATTTGCAAATTGCTCCCAGAGCTAAAAAGTTCCCTGTGAAGATCTATTCATCAAAGGCGATAGAAGTGAAAAGTTGGAGTAAAAAATTAAAATCAAACAAAATATAGTAAAAAATAAGAAGAAATTAACGATTTTAAGTTAAAAATTTTAAAAAATATTAATTTGTTTTAGATAAATATTGTAGGAGTTCTGTAAATCGCTCCATGTCTACTTGACATAACAATTTCTTCAAAAGCAGTGGTTTTGCCATTATGCCTTAACACAAACAAAAGAAAAAAGGCTAATTTATTTTAATTTCATATTTTTAGCCATTGAATTAATAAAAAAAATTATTCACGTTATAGATAAGTTTCTGCTCAACGCTCTGGATGTTTTAAATATTTCAAGTGTATATTAAATAATTAACTACTTTATATTTTACATTTTTAAACTAGTTAATTAGTTTAACAGTTATTATATTATTTTACTATTACCTTTTCATGTCTTGAAATCGTATTATTATTCCACGTATTGACACTGCTAAAAGGGAGTGTAGTTCTAGAGGGGTATGAGAAATATATTTTTGGAATATGCAGTGTTAAAAGTATAAACTGTTTCGTGTTAAAATCGACTCAATGATACATTAGAAATATGCTGATTTGTCTTTGTAAAAAGTAATGGTTTGTGTGGTTGTTTTTGTACATTTTCGATTGTTTTTTTTTATTCTCACGTATCAGTGGATGTTATCATTTTTTTTAAATATTTAAAAAAAAATGTTCTTAAGGAGACCCAAATGACAGAAGTCTGCGCAAGGTTGAACGCGACATCATCATTCCTAAAATGATTAAAGAGGAAATTCAAAAGCTTTTTTGTGCTTCAGAGTATAAAGGTTTTTTTATATTTTATTATTTGTATTTAATTTATTTTTTATAGAATTAAATTTTGTCCACTGTGGCCCGGGCCGGGAGTGATAAAAAAGGAGGACCACTGTAAATTCTCTCATGGGGGCATTAAAAAATAACTAACTCTACAAAGAGTTTGGCGACCAGGCCTTGGCTCAGGTGTTCACTGCCTTTGAGAACGTCACGAGTTCAATGTCGTCTAAAAGTCCTACGAAGAACAAAGGCGAGATTCAGTATTCAAAAGCGAAAACAAGACTGAGATAAGCTGGTCACGAAAGTCGTGGGAATGCCCTGCAAAAAATGGAAGGAAATTTAAGCGCTTGGGTTTGATGGAGGGACATCACTCGGATGGGTGAAAGGTTATAGCAGATTTCTCGTAGAAATACAACGCGTGGTTAGCGTCTTTGTGCACATGTAGAAATACAACGCGTGGTTAGCGTCTTTGTGCACATGTAGAAATACAACGCGTGGTTAGCGTCTTTGTGCACATGTAGAAATACAACGCGTGGTTAGCGTCTTTGTGCACATGTAGAAATACAACGCGTGGTTAGCATCTTTGTACGCCCAAAATGAAATCCTCATGCTTTTCATTCAGAAAAGTTCACCACGTTGCTACGGCAACAGCGGAAGCCCATTCTATTTCCTATGTGTAGAACATTTTTTACAAACACCGTTGAATTCAACTCAATTGGCCAAACTTTTTTATTACTTTGTTCCTTTTTTCTGGAATTCTCTTCCATCTTTCTTCAATTCTTTCGCTACATTTTTATCTCTCATTTCTTTCTGCCACAAGCTGAAAACCTTCATTTTGGCAAATTTGTAGTCCAGCGCTCTTGAACGAGTTGTCAAAAAAAGCGCTATATAAATTACTGAATTGAATTTGTTTTTAAAGACCAAATTTTTTACATTGTAAGACGATCCTCCCATTTTTTTAAATTTTTCAGCATATTCTTTGGCGGTATCGAAAAAAAATTATCATGGTTGCATTTTTTGGGTGTTTAAATGTATTGTAGATAATGATGAAATATTAAATATTTATTTGCTATTTAATGGCTCTGTAATGATTTCATTTATTACTTAAAATAATTTAAATATGTTACAGAACGTGAGCATTTTCGAATATTAAGATAGAAAATCATTCGAATGTATCACTTTTCCACTTCAGAAGGGCTTAGTACTTTTTCTTCTCTTATCAACCTCTACCTCAGATTTCAGGGTTCTGTGCCAGCTGCATATTCCAATTCAACCAAGATGTAGATTATCATCCCTTTTCTCGCCCCTACAAACTCTTTGTTTCCACGTAGTAAAATCCAATCGTTCATCTTAATAATGTTTTACTTGATTTTTGTTACCTATATGAATTAAGTAAAAGCTTCATAATGTATTACAATAGAGTTGTTTTACATGCATCGTTTTAAGTTTACGGACACTGATACAAAACTATAATATTCCATCGGCCTGGTAGACGCTTATAACAATATTTGTAAAAACTTTTTATAAAATAACTTCGCTCAGATTGTCTTACATAAGAAAAAACTCAAGCAATAACCATAATATTATTATTTTTATTATAATGGCTTTTTTATTTAATATTATTTACAACCAAGCTTTCAACGAATGTGGAAAAAAGCACGGACTCATGTTACCCTTCAAATGCAGAAAGGAAAACTCTGCAATCTCCGAGTGTTCCATAAAATGGTGAATTTATTAATTTCATTTTTTAGTTTATTTATAAAAAATTTATTTCTACGTGATCATGGAGGCGAAGTAGTAAAACGTTAAAGTCTTGGACTTCTACGCCGGAGGTCTCGGGTTCGATTCCCGCGCGGAATAAATCTCACATCGCGTAACTTCCTCTGGAAAGGCTTTCACTCTTACAGCTTAGGTCAACTCATAACCCTTAGGTCAACTTGTAGTCGACAAACCAGTACCAGCTTCGGCTGGGTGATAATAGGCTGCAGTCTGTGGAATGCGTTCGGGTGGCAGGTTACTCCGTGTGATTCCAGCATGCAGATTCCTGGCGCCTTTGGAGCTTACGAAGTGGCGTTTCTATCTATCTAGGATCAGATCTTTGTCTCGACGCAAAGCAATGCACAATATTTAGCACTGGATTTTTTTCATGCATCTGGAAATGTGTGATTTTGAATGCTTATTTTTGATAATGTGAGCAGTCAGACTCTTACTGGGATTTTAACTGTAGCCCATGCTTCCACGTCAAATTTAGTCTAAGGCTCTTCCATTTTGGGAAACCTAAGAACAACTTTCAAGTACTGGGAAAGTTGTTTTTCATACCGTTTTTCCATCTATTTCAGGTTTAACGATGAAAAATTTGTCAATGAAATGACGGAAAAATTTCTCAACGAAAGATCGGATTACAGAAAAACTGGAGTCCCCGCCAGGATTTTCAATCGGCCGAGAGGAAAACAAAAGGAGGAGAAGACCGAGATTCAATCGTGAATGCGCCAACCTTATTAATTAATTAATTTGGTCACTTAACTGTATTGATGTGGTGGGCTTTAGTTTTCAGCCCGACGTCAGATTGGTGTAAAGAAGGAATAAACTTTTTTCCATCAACTCGGATTAAATAAACGCTGCAAACATTTCAACAATTTTCGAGATGGAAAAAAACGCTTTTTTACAATTTTTTATTAAAATTCTATTTGGACTGGTTGGTGGTAACTAACAAGCCAGTTTTGAATCAAGTTACAAACGTTCTGCGCTTTCGAAATTCCAATAGAGTCTATTCTTCCCTCTGTAAATCGTGCGATGGTTAAGATGATGATGATGGTGGTTGTAGTAATGGTGATGATGATGATGATGATGATGGTTGCTTGGTGTATTCCCAGAGGGTCTGTTCAAGCAGTTAAATTGTCCGTTTTTTTCCGTATATTTTTCGTCGTAAAGAGAAGCAAGCACGTATTTACAAGCCTAGAAAACAGCCGGTGGTGGTCGCGTCGCCCCTTTGCGAGAGAGGGAGGAGGAGGAGGAGTAGGACGATGAGGGGTTTTCTCTGTACAGCACAAAAGCTCGATGAGTTAAAAAAATATATCCCCCGTCTTCTTCGTACGTCTGTCCGTCCGTCCTCGTGATGTCGCCACGCTCTCGCTACCTTCGCTCTTGTTGAGTCGTCGATTAGAAAAATATGAGGTGCACAAGATCTTGAATGTCGATTTTCGGGTTGACTTTCGAAGAAAAAAAAACAAACAAAAGAACGGATGGATGGATAATGAAACAGGAGGGTGGGTGGGTGAAATAAAAACAAGACCCATCCTGGGTTACCCGCGGTGGAAATGTACGATGAGTGACGATGAAAAAAAATTTTTTGTTCTTTCTTTCAACCAAGCGGGACCCGGCAAAGTCAGATAAGGCCGTAGCAAGCGAACAGAATGAGCAAGGTGTTATGAAAAAAAATATATATAATGTGTATATATATATATATATATATATAAGACTCTCGAGAAAGTCGTCCAAAAATAAAATGATAGAAAAATGCTGACGACATTTGGGGCGATAAAAAATGTAATGATAAAAATTATATTTATATATATATAATGAATTCATATTTGGATTATAAATAAATATATCAAGTCTACATTAAATGAAAAGTTAGCATGACTAAGATTTGCACCAGATGATATATGACATATTTTGTTTATACAGAATAATAATAATATGGATAGAAGTTCAATCAATCGATAATAGTTTCAATCAGTCAATCGGTCGTCATGGAATGCATAGAAGGGTTCTATTTTTAGTAACAAAGAACAGAAAGACCGACCATATAAAACACCTCGTCTGCTGTCATGGCAACAGGTGGAAAACAAATGACCAGAATATTGCACTTTATCGTTAGTAGCAACCCTTGCATGCATTTCGGAGTCTACGTATGCCGTGGTAAGTAGACTTCGTGGCAACGAGCAATAAATAAGTAAGTATTCATCATCGACATCATAAATAAATATCAGCTGTGCAAAGTAATGTGAGATCAAAATAAAATTAAAATTAAAAAAAACTCAATGTAAGTCAAAAAGTTTGAAAAGCTCCATACAAAATAGAATAGAAAATATAATGTATGTATATGTCTAGCAGAATAAATGTGGAAAGAGAGTATCGTATATATATATACGTGTATTATATATGATGAAGCATCAACGTTCATGTAACGGTGTATGTAAAGTTACATATTCGGTCTTCAATTACATCATCATCATTCAAATCTATGTACAGAATTGGCTATCAAATATTTCTCCTGCGATTAATTCATCCAATTCAATTGTTCCGAATGGTCCCCGACAATGACTAACAAATCCCCAGCAAAGAAGGAAATTCAAAGAAAATTTGATTTAAACAAAAACTGAACCTCCCTAAGTATTATTTTCTATAACGGATTTCCTAACTTAATATAAAAGATTTTTCATAATTTTCTACACATTCCATCTCTCTCGCTCTTATTCTTTCATTTCATCCGATCAATTCATCTTTTCATTGTAAATCTGTTCCATTTCCTCCTTCGATTTCTTTACTGTCTGGTGACCTCTTTAGGTCTTTTCAGCTGTACTTTGAGCCTCTTCATTCCAATTTGATATCCGTTCATAGCTTGGATGGCACTCTGGGCGCTCACCTGGTTGTCGTAACTGACGAAACCTTAAAAAAAAGAAGTTTCGAATTTATTTCCGTACACAAATGATTAAAATTCACAGCATAAACCTTTTATTCTATTGACGAGGCGCACCGTGGCAATAAAAAAATTGCTAGGGTTAATACGCTAATAGGCTTTTTAGTCTACTGAAACACTATAAACCATGTTGTTACGTTATAATAATTATTATTATAATAATTATTATTATTATAACGTAACATAACATGGTTTATAGTGTTTCAGTAGTTACGTTACGTTATAATAATAATTATTATAACGTAACAACATGGTTTATAGTGTTTCAGTAGACTAAAAAGCCAATTAGCGTATTAACCCTAGCAATTTTTTTATTGCCACGGCATAATAAGAATACGCCCCGCCATGTCAACAGCAATTTCGCCGCTTATTGCCACGGCGCGCTCCTTGTCAATAGCGCTGACCAGCAGTGGTTCATCAATCAATCAAATCCATGGCTCGTCGGTTCTCTGGATCGGTAAAATCAGGGCAAAAAGGATAGTGTGGCTGCTATAAGTTTATAAACGTTGCCATTTCGAACAATGCATTGTCTCCATTTCCTGCTTGGCGCCGCCGAGACAAACCCGCGCCGCGATATCGATTTTTTTCTTCACAACGCGCAGATTTTTGAAATGCAATATCTTTCTAAAAATAATTTCAGTGATGGCCTAAGTGTAAGCATGGAGAAGTTAACTTAAAATGCGCTTTTTATGTCTAAAACTATTTTAGCAAAGAAGCCTAACAAAATATTTGCTAACACACAAAGCATTTTTGATAATAATGAGCAACATTCATATTGTTCATATCTCTCACAGTATAAAACAAACTATTATACTTTTTTTACTAGAATCAAGAAAATCATGCGAGCCTTACCAAAACATTTACTTTGGTTTGTAGCCCTATCAATGTAAACCTTTGAACTTATGACGTTCCCGAAGGCCATGAACATCTGAGCCAAGTCCTGGTCGCCAAACTCTTGTGGAAGATGGTAAATGAATAGATTACATCCTTCTGGTCCTGTGCGTTGACAAATTTATTACTTTAAATTTTTGAATTTATTTGAGATTTCTGGATGATAGAGTTCTTTTCTAGTAGATTCATGATAGATTTGCATTCTAAAATTCTTTAATCTCCACTCCATTAATTCAATTATTAAATCTTTTATATTAACATTGCCGTTTCTTGTATGCATGAGAAACAAAATTTTGGAAATCACAATTTAGCCACTTCCCGTTATCCGACAAATCAAAATTTGTTGTATATAACTGTCCTCATTGACAATGCATTCTATTAAATTTACAGATTTATTGAACAGAATTTAAATAAGATATAAAATCAATATTTAATTTTTCAAATCAAAAAATTATAATAAAAAATTTGTTTTCTCCATATTGATTGAAAAGTTTGTTATATTTGTCATCCTCACATAATTCACATATCAAATAATTAGAAAACTATGGTTAAAGTTTTTTTTATTTCATTGACTTACAATCATTAAAAAAAGATTTGCAAAAAATTAGTAGCTGCCAAATTACAATACTCTACCTTCTTTCTGAGCAGTTGGCAACATCGATGTCTGGCCAAGGACGATGTTAGTTGGATAGTTAGCTGTAATTGGTTAATAAAAAACAAATTACTAATGGTTTGCTTACATATACAGTTGGTATAATTCAATCAATAACAAAATTCAGTTCATTCTTTACAATCAGTCAACAGTGACGGGGGGATTGGTAGATGCATCAACCACCAGATTATCAATAAAAATATTTGTGTGCTATTATACCTGATAATCATCCTGTAATGTTGTAGTGTATGCTTTGATAACCCTTAGATTTCAAATTAGACCTCGATTTTAAAGATTTTCAAATAGACTGAAGTCAAGGCTTGAAGTCAAGCCAGGCTAAGATTTTTGTGCAAAACATATAGATTTTAGGCCTGGAAAAACTCTAGTGTATATTATATCTATGATGTTATAAGCCTTCTGGCATTTGAATATAATAAACATGAATTAATCAACTTCTGTGTGAATCTGTCCTATTCAAGAACACTACGTTACACCGGCGAGAACATTACACATCCCCCACCAGAAATTCCTGGATATTACATATCCCCCACTGGGAATTCCTAGACATTACACCCCCTATCCCCCGGGAATTCCTAGATCCGCCACCGTCAGTCAATCGGCCTTTATGCATTGCAGAATGTACGTTCCAAATAATTTACCTTTGGCTGTTAGACCTGGATCAATATTCGACCAGGCTGGATCGACACCAAGTGAGCACATGTCCAGCATAACAGGTACTAAGTAAAGAGTTTTAAATTACAAATTAGTTTTATTTATTTCGAAATAAAACTAATTACTGAATAAAAAAAAATAACTAAAAAACTAATGTACAGCGCTATACAAAATCAAATCGAGCAAGCAGCGTCACAGGCTTAAAACAACTCGGACGTGCATTATTGATGTGCTCGAGGATGCGCGCGTAGAGGTTGACACGACCTAAATCAATCCGATCTAACGACCTGACCTAGATAAATGTGCTCTCGATGAACAAAAGCCCAACTGACCTAAACTGCTGTACGGAGGCATAGTCTGGTACATGGCTTGGATGTGGTCGGCGATAACCGGATGGCCTATATATGTAAATATATAGAACAATGTTAGGTGAGGTTGAGAGACCGAGGAGGTGTAAAGAAGCTTCATGGGGAGATGGATGGATGGATGGATGGATGGATGGATGGATGGATGGATGGATGGATGGACGGACGGACGGATGGATAGATGGATGGATGGATGGATGGATGAATGGACGGATGGATGGATGGATGGATGGATGGATGGATAGAAGGATGGATGGATGGATGGATGAATGGACGGATGGATGTATGGGGAGACGGATGGATGGATGGATGGATGGATGGATGGATGGATGGATGGATGAATGGACGGATGGATGTATGGGGAGAGTGATGAATGGATGGAGAGTGAAAAGTTAAGAAAAAGAGAGTAAAACTTACCAGTAAATGTGGGTATGAAGTTAGCCTCGTGTTGAACTGTGGAAGTTGTTGCAACAGGAAGAGTTAGCGGAGACAGGACTGTCGGTGTCATTCCATTTACTTAACAGGATAGAACAACAACAACAATAATAATAATAATAATAATAATAAATTATCATGGTTTTTATTTTTTTTTATCTATTTTTTATTTTTCATCGAAATTAAATATGAATTCTACCTGTGGTTGAGCTTCCGTTAGAAGTCTGTATCGGAGAGGTGACCATAGGAGTTATGAAAGTACCATTAGAGTTGGCTATCAGAGGAGTGGCATTGGGCGGTACCACCTGGACAAAAAATATGATGGGTGTCATGGTAACTAATATGTATGTAAATTCGCATGCACATTCACTAACGCATCCACGCGTACGCTTGCGTATGCTCGCTTGTACTCCTCTTGCAGAGAAGAAACAACAAGATGAAAGAATGGCTTAATTACACGCGAGCTGTGCACAGCAGCCATTTTGAAAACAATTCCAACCGCTTCGTCGTGTATCTCATTATGAAAGTCTGTTATTTATGCTTGCCTGTACTGTTTGTTCCCGTTCGTTCCACATCTTTCTCTCTCTCTCTCATTCTGTCTCTGCTTCCATTTACTACCGTCACCCTCTCCCTTTCTCTCCCTCTCTCTCTCTCCCCCTCTCTCTCTTTCTCGTTCTATTTCTATATCTCTCTCTCTCTTTCGTTTTCAACATTTCTTTCACAAATCTATCCACCCCTTTTCTTTCACAACGGTAATCTCCTCTCAAATGCATTTTTGTTACATTTTCAAAATTCTGTTCAGTTCGTCTCCACAACACACGCACACACACACACACACATACACACAAACACACCCAAATATAAACGCTTGAAAAATAGAAAGAATATAAATAATTGAACATATTTCTATGTTTGAAACGGCCACGACACTCGACATCATCGTCCTCCTCATCAGTGTTATTATCATCTTCCTCATCATCACCTTCATCATTATCATAACCAGGAACACATGTAATCGTCATCATCACCACCAATTAAATCACGAGCAAGTACAAACCGTTGGTAAAAATGTTCCATTGAAAGGTAGAGGGGTGTAGGCCCAGGGCGAAAAGGTGATGGGGTTGATGTATTTTATGGGTAGACTCATTTGAGCTTTCCTCAATTTTCTTTCGTCCTCGGAGTCGGCAAACTTTACCACGAGACTCGAAGAAGCACCCTGTAATCAAGGTGAAGGTTTCAATCATTATCATCACCACTTCCGTAATCGTCATCATCATCATCACCACCATCATCATCATCATCATTGTCTCACATCGTTATCACACCATCAAAGAAAGTAACAGATATCTCCGAAGCGTCGCTGCTGGTGCAAATAGCAACGGCGCCTGAGGGTGCGTGACCTATGTCCTTCTATTCTAGGTCATACGAGAATCGCTTAGCATAATTTATGCCCCTCACCTAGTTAATTGGCGCAGATATTCATCTACGCGACTTGCGCTATCAATTTGAATAAATTATGCCGTCCAGTCAGCAGACAGCAGGAAAGATGAGTCATCACTGGAAACATCCCGTAGTCATGACGACCGGATAATCGAAACGAGCGCTCTAGATTGGAATGGAACTGCTGTGTGTGTGTGTTCAAATGTCTTCGTGTGTGTGCCTATAAATACGTTTAAACAAATGCTTACGTGTCCTTTAGTATCTCTTAGTGTGTTTCTCCGTCGGTATGTTTAGGTTTGTATTTTTATTTTCGTCACGGATCAAAAAAGTCTGTCAAGCTGATTAGGCGTCTTTAGGTCTGGAGCGTTGCTATGGAAATGATGATGATGATGATGATGATGATGATTATGGCGATTATAAAGATGACTGCTAATGTTTTGTCTGAGTCTTATTACTATTTACTGGTTTATAATAATGAATGTCAATTTGTCGTAACATAACGATAACAACAACGCGAGGACGACAACAACGATGATGATGATAGTGATGACGCGGCGATGATGGTAATGAAAAGATTGAAATGATTAAGGTGGCAAAAATGGTGATGATAATGGTTATGATGATGATGATAACGAGGAAAGCGATGATGATGATGGTGGTGGCGATTATGATGATGGTGGTGTTGATGATGATGGTGGTGATGGTGATAATAATGGTGGTGGTGCTGGTATTGATTAATAAAATGTGCAGATGATTACGACGAGGGACCACGAATTCAATTCCACTTCCGTGTTGGAGAAACATCTCATGAGAGCAATAACGACAGCAGAATGAAAACATGAATAATAAAAAAAATTATGATAATAATGATGATGGTGGTGGTGACGATGACGATGATGATGATGATAATGATAATGATGATGATGATGATGATAATGATAATGGTGGTGGCGGCGGTGATAATAATAATGACGATGATGATGGTAATATTTATTGAAACTATTATAAATTAATAAAGAATACAAATTAATAAAAAGATTTCGACAAAGAAATAAGAACATTTCATATTCATACTTCGTCATAAAAGCCTTCGCATTTATATTTGTGCGTTGATAAGAAATAAGGAAGACTTACAGCCGGGAAAGACACTGGAAATGCATGTATGTGTGCATGTATGTATGTATGTATGTATGTATGTATGTATGTATGTATGTATGTATGTATGTATGTATGTATGTATGTATGTATGTATGTATGTATGTATGTATGTATGTATGTATGTATGTATGTATGTATGTATGTATGTATATATGTATGTATGTGTGTATGTATGTATGTATGTATGTATGTATGTATGTATGTGTGTGTATGTATGTATGTATGTATGTATGTATGTATGTATATATGTATGTATGTATGTATGTATGTATGTATGTATGTATGTATGTATGTATGTATGTATGTATGAATGTATTTATTTATTTATGTATTATGTGTGTGTATGTGTTTGTGTTTAGTGTTTGTACGATGGGTACAGAAAAACTGTTTGAATACAATTTGTTGAACTCAACCTCGGCTTTATTCAAAGGCTCTTAAAGTTTCTGCCATGTCAGCGATGATAGTTATGATGATGATGATGCTGACTGTTGATGATGATGAAACAGTTAGAAAATAAAAGTCATTTAAGCACTTTCTTTAGAAAACCATCATCATCATCATCATCATCATCATCACCATCACCATCATCATCATCATCACCATCATGATAACTTAGATGAAGTTGTTTTTTTTGTCTGCACCATTCCAGAGGAATGCATTTAAAGCTTGTAACGTGCAGTCTGATTGCTTTATTCATTTATCTATCCGTCCATCCATCTACCAAGCTTTTTATATATATATATATATATATATATATATATTCTTTAAATAACGACGCAATGTATATATGTATATATATATATATATATATATATATATATA
>OZ022242.1:160200-207700 GCA_963978895.1 Erpobdella octoculata
CAGACGGGATTTTTCCTCGGGGCTGGTGGCCACAATTACCACAGATAAGACGCCGGTACGAATGAATGAAGATATAATCATCATCATTATTATTAATATTATTTGTACAACTCGTATCAGTTGTACTTCCTTGTTTACCCACTGGACGAGTACTTGTTGACTTAAAAGTGCACGCGAACTCCCTTGACCCTTCCGTCTCTCTCATTGTCTGTCTGTCTGTGTGTCTCTCTCCTATCTCTCGTTGTCTTTGTTTTTCTATGAATCCATAAGTCCGTGTGAACGTGAAGAAGTGTCAACACCCACAAGGGCGTACACAGTAGAAACATATCGTATATGTGTGTATATATCATAAGTGTCATACGTGACATATGGTCTCCAACGAAAACGTTCGCATATACAAATTTGTACTTCTTCAATATGGCATAAGAGAGATATAGAACACACAAACTCACACGCACATATACCATCTATTTGTTATTCTTTATTTTCTGTATCTCGGTTGGGGGTAATTAGGGATGGTTACGGAATGGACCAGGTTAGGCGGTAGAGGAACGTCTTTTCGCCATCGATACGCATCTCCTCATGCTGTTTGTTGGTACTTTTTTTGCGTTTGTAAATCGTGCTGCACAGGCTCATGTACAGGAGCGTAGCCAGAGGGAGGGGGGCTTGGATGACTGCGCCCCCGTCAAAAATTCTTGTAAATATGCGTATTTATAAATGTGTACCGGATTGTTTGTCATGTTATGTTACTGGCTGAGAGACCCGACATTAACTGGGTTTTTTTATTCTTTTGGCCATAAAACGCGTACCGGTTGTCAAATTTTGTCTTAAGTGGACACAAACCATCCCTTGACCATGCTCCTCATGGGTACCAAAGTTTAACAAAATCGGTTCAGGAGTTCAAATTTGATGCCGATATAAACATACATATTTTTATATATTGAATGTATAGAGGTTTGTCAGAGTTGTCCTAGGGTCAAGCTAAAAAAACTAACATTTATTAAATATCTCAAACGAACAATAATAAGTTCACAATATATATATATATATATATATATATATATATATATATATACACAAAGGAAAAAATTTCAAAAATGAAATATAAGAAAAATTAAGTACTTGGCTCCTGTGTGGAATGACCAAAACAATGGAAAGAATTTCAGTATAATTATAAGCAGGAGGAACTAATATGAGTTCGATTTTGATTGACAGTTAAGATACAGAAGAATCTTTTCCCTCACGTAAAAAAAAAAAAAAACAAAACTTGATCCATTTGCCAGTTTGGGCGCGTTGTTCAATTGCTCGAGCTAGTAAATCCCGGGGTTAACCTCAGAAGCTCCTACTAAAAATAGAAGTCAATTGATAGAGTAAAGCATTAAGATGGAGTGATGAACCTGGAGCTATTGGAGCTATCGGTGTTAGCGCAGGGTTTCAAATGAATCCGGTAAAAAAACAACGCGCACTTTGCGCTTTAGATCCTCATCTACGTACAAAAAAAACCCAGCGAAGATGCCAATGAATTTTCCTGCAAGGAAAACCTTTAGCTTATAAAGTTCTTCGGGTTTCAGTAAATAACACAAAGTCTATTGGAATTTTAGAAGAGAGAATAAAAAGCAAGACCAATACTTGATCAAACAATACATCGTTTATACAGCATTTCAGCAAGTTCAGCACAGTTCAGCACATTTCAGCAAGTTCAGCACATTTCAGCAAGTTCCGCACAGTTCAGCATTTCAGCAAGTTCAGCACAGTTCAGCAGCATTTCAGCAAGCTCAGCACAGTTCAGCATTTCAGCAAGTTCAGCACAGTTCAGCACATTTCAGCAAGTTCAGCACAGTTCAGCATTTCAGCAAGTTCAGCACAGTTCGGAGCTAGAATTCTTTTCCGTGGGGAAAACAATAACGGATATCCGTTCGCCATTCCCAGCTACAAAAGTGGAATCAGTAAAATTTTTGAGGTGCGAACTGTAAGCAGGACTTTTGTAAAATTGAATTTTGTTTTTAAACAACAAACAATGTAAAAAAATGATTTAAAACTCAATAGTTATGGGTAAGGTCGGGTCGGGTCACCAAGTAATAAGGGTCGGACCATATTACGTTTTTTTGATGGGTCGGATTAGCAAAACTTGACCCAATTCTAATGTGTATGTATACAGTTATATATGTATTTATAAATATATACATTTGTATTATAAGCACACATATAGAACTAAAAGTGTATATACCTTTGTATATTTCTCTATGTGTGTTTGGTTGGTTGGTGTATTTATGGTATACAATCAAAACTCGACGTAAGAGAGAACCGAAGCGAAAAAATTGAAAATTAAAGCTATAGGTCGACAGTTCAGCAGGTAATAATACCTTTCTTATCATTAACTTTTTTGGGTTCAACACATCTTCACCTGGAGAGGTATCTTTTTCATTCCATCTCCTCCCCCACTCTCTATCCACCTGTCTCTTCTCTCCATCTGTCAGTCTTTTGTTTTCCGTGTTTATCTCCACCTGTTTTTATCTCTCCATCTTTCTTTTTACACACTTTTACTTAACTTGACTTCTCTGTCCGTCTATCTGTCTATCTGTCTGTCGTCAAATTTTGCAATCGATTTTAAACTAACTTCCCGATGAGCTAGAGACTTCAAAATTTAAACATACCTCCGAAGTAATTAATAATGCATTCTATCAAATTTTCGGATCGATTGGACACAATTTAATTAAATAATTATTTGTGTTATTTTCGTCAAATTATTTATTGTATATGCTAATATGTTTGTTGTTTATGTAGTAAAAAAATATAAAAGTGTGTTTTTAAAAAACTTTGTTTTTGCTTCACTTGTTTAGTTTCTGTATGTCTCTCGATCGCTCTCAGTGATATTTCCACTTTTTGAATTCCTCATATTAACGTCGCCGCCAGTCTTGCCTACTTTCTTCCTTGCTTGCCTAGCCAACTTGATTTCTTGAGAACAAATCATGGGAGTACAAATTAACTAACTTCCTTTCATCAAATCAAGCTGAAATTTTGAATATAAACTCGCTTCTCGTGACGATGCATTATTGGACCACTTTTTTTTTTTAATTTTCTATAAATAACAGTTAAATTTTAAAAACTTTTATTTATGTTCAACAAATCCAAAATATAAGAAATTTACAAAAAATATGTGTTTTTGGTTTTGTTATTTTCTCTCTCTCTCTCTCTCTCTCTCTCTCTCTCTCTCTCTCTCTCTCTCTCTCTCTCTCTCTCTCTCTCTCTCTTTCTCTCTCTCTCTCTCTTTCTCTCTTTCCCTCCCGCTTTCTTTCTTTCTTTCTTTTCATCATTCAGCCCTTTCTACTTCCGTTCCATCCGGGTGCCTCTTCAATTCTTCCTTATTCGACCTAAAGAACGTCATTTCAAAGAACTTACCGACGTTTTCATTTCGAGTGCGTACACGCGTTTGTAGTCTAGCGTATGTATGTATAATGTATATGTGGTGTACGTGTCATGTTGTATGCTGATTGTGTATAGCTAGCTAGAGTGTATATGTTTTTGTATATACGTGTGCGTGTGTCTATCTATCTCTGAGTGTACTTCTGTTTGTATGTGTAGTACTCTCTGGTCATGTTAAAATATACCTGCGTTTGTCCACGTTTTTATCGGTATATGTATGTTTATGTTAATGTCAGTGTATGTCCGGGTATCTCTGATTCTCCGTGAGTTTGTATGTTTATCTACGTGCGTGTGTGCGTGACGAACGGTCATCATAATTTATTACTTCTCTGATGAAATATATTAACGCGGCTGCTTAATGCTGTCAGTCTTGCTTCCATCTGGCTTCCGCTGAACTTCCTGATAATGCACTCCCACACAAGAGTCGTATAGAGATGGAGAGAAAGAGAGAGAGAGAGAGAGAGAGAGAGAGAGAGAGAGGGAGAGAGAGAGAGAGAGAGAGAGAGAGAAAGAGAGAGGCGAGCAAAAATAAAGGTAATCGCAAAGATCTAAAAATTGAAATTACTAGCAGCAAGCAAGTTACAGATATCCGATTTTTTTTTCATTTTGCCATTATATATACTAATTATTATATAAATGTATTTATTATATGTAGATTATTATCTTATAATAATCCATTTCCCATTATCGAACTTCATTGAGGGATCAAATCTGTAAGTTTTAAACAGAACTCCGCCTTGCTTTTGCAAGCCAGTCCCAAGCCTGAAGAAAGGAGGAGGGAAAAGTTAGAAGGATCAAATTATGATCCACGACAGAAAGTACTTCCCACATACTGCTTTATGGTGTAAAGGACTATAAACTATTATAAAAAAAAATAAAAATTTTTAAACAATATCTTTATTTGTGAATTCGTGAGTGTTTAATAAGACAAACTTCAATTACAGGTATTTCAAGTTTAAATTTTTTTATTTAAGTTCTTATCGAAACTCTCACCTTCAAATAAACAAACCATCCAAAAGAACCTAAATACGGTTTGTCAATATTACAACAATATATACATAATATATAATATTTAATATGGATATATAAATATATAAATTTAAAAACGTATAAAAGAAAGAACGTTAGAATAAGAGAAAGCGAATGATGATGATATGGAGGAATTAATTTGAGAGAGTTGAAAGAAAATCTTAAAAGAATCGTTCTTGTTACGAGACTCGCCAGCAATCGAAATTGCATGGCGTTGATGTGTGTATGTGTGCATATAAGTGAATGTGATATCTTTGTATGTATGTATGTGTATGTGTATGTGTATGTGTATGTGTATGTGTATGTGTATGTGTATGTGTATGTGTATGTGTATGTGTATGTGTATGTGTATGTGTATGTGTATGTGTATGTGTATGTGTATGTGTATGTGTATGTGTATGTGTATGTGTATGTGTATGTGTATGCGTATGTGTATGCGTATGTGTATGCGTATGCGTATGCGTATGCGTATGCGTATGCGTATGTGTATGTGTATGTGTATGTTTATGCACGCCTGCGTATGTATGTTTGTCTGTGTGTGTATGTATGTGTCTGTTTGTGTGCATGTGTGCTTGTGTGTATGTGTGTATGTGTGATGGGAGTTTGGCACGTGAGCTTTTAATCACCTGGCAACGCGGCTGCAGCAACATTTGTTTCCATTTCTAGACTAGAGATGGCGCTGGTGCTCGCGAAGATGATGATTCTCTAGCAGTAACGGTGGTGATGATGATGATATTCTAGCGATAGTGGTGGTGGTAATGGCGATGGTGACCACGACGACGATGATGATGACGATGACGATGACGATGAGGAAAATGATCATGATAAAGAGGAGGAGGAGGATTGGTTCATTGATAAGGACGATGGTATTGAAGTCGGTGACGATGTTAGCGGCTAGTTATTTATAATATATTTAAGCGTTTGTCGTCATCATCATAGTCATCATCGTCATCGTCATCATCATCACCACCACCATCATCATCATCATCATCATCATCATCACCACCACACCATCCTGATCAACTCGTGTCGGCAAATACAAAATAGCGAGGTGGAAACGAGAATTCATTTAGCGTAAATTCACTATCAGGCAAAAGTATAAAAAGATGGAAAAAGAGGAAGAGAAGAGAGAGAGAGAGAGAGAGAGAGAGAGAGAGAGAGAGAGAAAGAGAGAAAGAGAGAGATGAAAGAATCGAGAGAAACATTTGTGTGTTAGTGTTGATGGTCTCTAATGACATTTTATGCGATGTAACAATGCTACATTGATCGCACTATAATTGATATAAAGACTCAAAAAAACTAGTTATCCTAACACCATCATCGTCACTTTCGTCATCATCATCACCACTAACATCATCATCATCATCACCATCATCATCGTCATCGTCATCATAATCATCATCGTCGTCATCATCATCATCATAATCATCCTCAGACCAAACGCGTTACTTCGAACCATTGTTTGGAATGATTTGGAATCATGTTCAGATACTTTGTGAAGATAATCTTAACCTTATATGTAATTTTTCCCGCGTGATATCTACAAAATCCATCGTAATCGGACCAGCCAGCCAGTCAGTCTGGCATGGGTTATTATTGATTACTCATTCGCTAATTTTTTTTATAGAAATTTTATATGAACGTAATATGTTTTTTGTACCTGTTTATTTTTAAATTGGATTTTTGATTAGTTTTCTTTTAATGAGAGTCTCAGAAACTGCTAAAAACTTGTTGCATAAAGTTTTTATTTTCTTCGCAACGGTAAACAAAACTCCTTTAATTCTTACTTACAATGTTTTTTTAAATCTGCATTTAATCGTTCGTGCTAATAGGATTTGCTTTAGAATATAACAAAATTAATCGCCAGATGTCGCTGTTGGAGATAATCGAATTACTTGAGCTTGCAAATCGCGCATCCCTATTTCTTCGCACGTCTGCTTGTTTTCTGTGGAGGCATCGTTGGGAACCAAGTAGGATGTTTTTTATTTCGATAAGAAGTGGCCGTTTAAACAAAATATAATTTAAATAAGTACTTTTTTTAGTTTTAATACTAGTTTTAGTACTTTTTAGTCAGAGCTTATTGGACGACAGGCTTACAAAAGAAAAACGCACACATGTTTAAATCTAAAAAATAATTATATTATCAACTACAAAATAACAATCTCCATACAGATAATCATATCAAATTACAGACCGACAGTTAGCAAATTATATATATATAGTAGATAATGTTTATAGAAAAATGTCACAGTCAGATAATTATGGTAAATAGGACTACTAGGTTATATTTAGAATCTAATTTAAGTCCTAAGTATAGAATCGAAGTCTTAGACGATGGTTAAATCAGTTTCTTTAAAATTGTAAACTATTTTTTTTCAAAACCGACGTGCGTAGTTTTTATTTTATTATATTTCCAAGTTGGTCGCTAGTTTTTTTATTTATTTATTTATTAATAAATACCTGTTAATAAATAAAACATTGCTTATAGATTGAATTGTTTCTACAAATATTGATTTAAGGAAAACTAAAACTCTAAAGTAAAACCAACTTTAGTATATTTTTGTCTCTAAATTCAATGTTTTTTTGTCATTCTCAGTCAATCTCATTCAACCACAGTTGTTTGTGTGCCAATGGATCTGCTTTTTCCAACTATTAACTTTTAACATATATCTGCTGTAATGGTGCAAAGAAAGAGAGATAATTATTTTATAGAACACAAAGTGGTCAAGAAAGTATTAAGTAATATAAGCATGTATATCACCATTCACTTTTTTTATTCTCACCTTTACTATTGCCATTTTGATCCCTCAGCACTGTACATTCTTCTATGTAGCCAAACGGTTGAAAGAGCTGCCTTACGTTATCCTCTGTTTGCTGTTTGTTCAGCATTCCAACAAACAGCTTTCTGTCTTCTGCTAAATAAATAAAAAAGTTATTTTTTCAAATTTAAAAACAAAATTAAAAGTAATTTAATAATCTTGGAAGAACTTCAAAATCCATTTTTTTTCAATTTCAATACAGAAGTATTGCAATGAAGTATATATTTGTAAACCAAAATGAAGTTGGTATCTTCCGAACCTCCAACCATTTTTTCTTTTTCTACTGTTCGTCTTCAGCACTTTTTTGTTGTTATCCTGAAGTGCTTCTTGCTATCCAAATTGAATTTAAGAAAATAATCCTATATGATAAAATCGTGTTGAACTTTATATTAAATATTTTGTTTCAAGATTGATTATATTAAATGATATTTCTTTTACGAAATATCTGTATTAACGTTGTTTTCTGTATTCCGTTTATAGGTTAAATGCCAGGGACTCTCGAATTGTTGCTGTAGTAATTTCCAAAATAAAAATTTAAGCTACTACTGAGATCGAGAAAAATTGTATAAAATGAACATCAAGATCGAGATTATATTCAGTTATTAATTTGTTATTATAATTTTATTTAATAAGAAAATAAAAAATCTTGGTATTTCGACGGGAAATACGCTCAGCGTCTCCTAAGACTTGGCCGAACGACGTCGCGCTCTCTTCTCACAAACGGCGTACGTATACAGCAGCTTCTTGGGCGGTGCACAACCTCGCAAGGTCACATACATTCCTTCTTTTGTTGTTACTCCACTTCCTTTCGCTCTTCCACTCACTGCTGCCATCTTTCCATCTGTGCATCGATATTAAATCGTCATTGCATAACCCGAGGATTGTTTAAATCAGGAAGTGTGTGTGTGTCTTAGAGAGCTTTCTGATCGTTATTGTAGGCAAAGTTGAAAGCCATCGTCGAATTTATTCGATATTTAAGTGTAATTTAAAACCGATAAAATAATAATTTTATAATCTGCAAGTTGTTTATTGTTTTTTTTTTTAGGAGGAAACCTTTACCCTCGGTATCCCCGCGCAAAGTAGCGCCATGCAGTTTCTTATCAGTCATTGTCGCCTCTTTTATTCTTGCTGCAGTTGGTTGCTGTTTGTGCCAGTAAGCAAGCAAGAGAGAATATATCCAGTATATTCACTACACACTCCAGTTGCACGTGCGCCTGGAAAATACGCTCAATGCGTACGCACATGGCGTGCGTATACGCTTATCGCACACACACATCGTATAACAACGCTGATTCCGAAATAAACTTTGATGAATGTAGTTTGTTGCCGTTTTAGTCAGTATGCGTTGTCCGGAAAAAGATCCACATTACAAACTCTTCCAAATATATTTTATGTTAGCACAATTGACAGTACTATAAGTGTAATGTTATCTGTAATCCTGAATGAAATTGTTTTTTTTTCTTATATAACATTTTTCGTTATTCACTTTTGATGATGAGGCTTGAAGAAGACATACTTGTTTTTTTGTTGTTGCTCTGAAGTAGAAGGCTTTGTGTTTTTGTGACGTTGTTGAATCTGCTAAGAAAACCTTGAAAATGCTTTACTGGGTGCCTATTAAAAAATTCTGCACGACAGAAAGTAAAATTTGTGTTATGAGATTACCCATTTTCCATATCCACGTCAACGATTCAAGGATGGTTGTCAGTCAGTCAGTCAGTCAGTCAGTCAGTCAGTGGAATTTTTCATTTCATTTGAATAAGATCTTCAGCCTCCGCAGTGACCCCAAAAATTGAAATAGTTTATTTCATTTTTTTCACAAATTTTTTTCTTTATTCAGAGTTATAATAGCGGGGGATTTGTGCCTTATTTTAAAGTAAAAATACGTGGACTTTTTCATTGCATTTGATTAAGATCTTCAGCCTCCGCAGTGAAAACACGAATAACAGAAAACAGACTAGTGGGATTAGCACTACTTCATGTTCACAGAGACATTCTTGTAAATCCTGAAAATGTAATTGAAAGTCGAAAAATCGTAAACTAGATTTTGTGCTATAAATTGCTCTAGAATACTAGTTTAACAAACTAAACTTTTTAGCATTACAATAAATTGTGTATCAATAACTTCAAAGTATAATTTGTAAATTTATTTTACGAAATTAAAAGTTAAAAGTTTTTGATGACTACTATGTGTGCTTTTTTATAAGCAGTAATAGAGGACTGCAGTAAACAAGATTCTTTAATTGTTAAAAGAAGTTTCTTCTATTGTAGGGGGGCAATCTCTTTCATCGCCCCCTATGGATCCGCCGCTTGGGGGACATGGATGAATGCCCCCTCCGTCAGAAATTTTGAAACTTTTTTTTAGCTGCTCAAGAGGGCATCTTGGGTATTTTCCCCAACAATATTTGCCTATGTTACGCACTTCTGCAGGCACGTAATAAATTTAGTTTTTTAAGGTGTGGTTACAAAATATTTCGGTTAGTTACCTATATATGAACACCTAAAAGTAATAAGTTATTCTTTCAAATGAACAAGTGCAGATTGCAAAAGCTAAGCCAAAAAACGTTTTTGGTTCTAAAATGTCTCTTAAGGCGTCTTAAGCGGCTAAATATTTATTATTGGGGAAAGGAGTGTTATCCCTGCTGTCCCTGCTAAATGTTTTTCAGCTATTTCCGTTTCTATAAATGCTTTAAAAAAATTCATCTTTTAATGTTTATTATTTATTTTAATATTTTTTTATAATTTAAAAATAATAAAAAACCATATAAGCTGAATTATTATTGGGTGTTTTCAATTTTTAAACGAAATTTAGACTGAGAGAGGAAGTGTTGTTTATTCTCAACAAATCCGCGTGATAGCTGAACATATTTTTTTCCTATCAAAATAAAAGTAGACGGTTTTTATAATGTTGTGATGTTTATCTTCTTCTATTTCGGCTGCGAGGTATCGCGTTTTATTATAATATCGGATAATTTCAATATAAAGGGAGATAATTGAAACAATTTGAAATAAAACAACACTTTTTAGTTTTTTTCTCAAAGAAAAGTTTTCTTAGAAAACGATTGTATTACAGTTACACTTTACACAGTAATTACAGCTGTTGATTAAATTGATTAAAATGATTAAATCATTTAATTTATTTTAAATATTCATATTTTAATATTTAATTTAAATATTACGTTTATTTACATGCAAATTGATTGGCTGGTAAAAGAGTTTAAGTAAAAAGTAAATAAACTAACTAAATAGAATTAATTAATTAATTATTAATTGAAGAGAAGAGTCAAGAAAGTGAAGAAAGCAGAGTGAAGTATACACTAAATTACTACACTGTGTAGCAAAAGAAGTGAAAACTTGTACACTTTTTGTAGAGAGGTGTGTTTAGTTAAAATAGTTAAAAATTGCAAAGAAAAAGTTACAAATGAGTGATATGAAAGTTGAAAGATTTTGTTTGCTTCAAATTTTTGCTCTTGTATCGTTTTCTTCTACTATTGGAGGAGGTTAGATGTTGTTGCTTTGAATATCTTTGGTAATTATTAATTAATATTAATTGATTGATTATTTGAAAAATTTGTTTATTCATAAACATTCACAAAAAATAATATGACAAACATTGTACTTGGTTTCAATTCAGCAAATATCTGCAATGATTTTTCCACCAAACCGTCGTCAACATCTCAACAACAGTCGGTCTACCTTGCACCGTTCTTCCACAAAAACATCTATCCGGACACTCGGCTCATCACTTCTCCGAAGTTCCGCCCGTTCGACGGGGCGAAAGACGTTTACGACTGCATTCGAACATGTTGTCACGACGACAGCTGCCGTTCCGTCTTCTTCCACGACTCGAAATGTTTTCTAGTCTTCTGCTCCTTTTCCGTCATCGCCGTCGAAGGCGCTTCCGCGTGCCCGTCGCGGTTCTTGACGGACGAGTCGCACTCTAACTGGACCTGGGTCGATGTGAAAGAGGGTGATTACAACTCCATCTCTGGAGAAGCTCCAAAACTTCAAGACGACAAACACGTGGTTCTCGATCAAAACCTCAACGTAAACGACGATGGTAGCAGCAGTAATAGAACATTTATAGAACATTCGACATCAATTATTACTGCTGCTGGTGCTGCTGCTGCTACTACTACTACTACTACGACGACCACTACTACTACAACTGCTACTTCAGATGAACTAACAATAAGTAGTAGTCAACACGGTATGCAATGATAATAAAAACAATGTTTTCGACATTTTCTTATTTATTTGTCTATTATCTTATCATCAACCGTAGTTCACTTTTTAATGATTTTTTTAGAGACGGGGTAAAGTTTGCATTATCGGCACACCATTTTTTTATGCTTAGAAAAAACCGAAAAGCAAAAAATGTGGTGAAATTTGCATAGGAAAACATAAATTTTGACAAGATATATATAACGCAAAAACAACGTTAGTCGTAATTTTAGAAACTTTTAGAATCGATAATAGATAGTAGCCTTCGATAGACTATTTACATTGCAGATGTGAGTGACAAGGTACTTGAAGGACACAAATGAATTGAAATAAAGAACTACGAAATAGTTTTTAATGTAAATTTATTTTAATAAAAAAATTCTAAATTATCAAAATAATAATTTTAACGTCTAGCACAGCACAAGTTTTTCGCCCACCGCTCGGTGACTCAGAGTGGTTAACACAAGGTCATCAACTTAGCAAATAATTTATTAAAATTTAATTGTATTTAATGTAAAAAATTTAAAAACATAAATACCTGAGATTGTATTACTCCACCGATTCTAAAAATAGGTTGCCTTTAATGTGAAACTTTACCTTCGTCTGCATGTTATCGGGGAAGAGGTTGATTGGTTGATAGAAAGAGAGAGAGAGGGCGATTGATTGCTTTCAACAAAGTAATTTTTCATTTCATAAGAACTGTTTTTGTTTTTAGATTCGTTTTGTTAATTTAAAGTTTTTGAATTGCAATTAATCAAAAACCACTCGTGCATGATCGTGCTTGTGCATAGTGAATCTGCGAGTCAAGTGTATTTTTCAATATGCGTATGTGTCAAAGTTTGTGTGTTTTTCAATATGTGTATGTGTCAAAGTTTGTGTGTTTTTCAATATGTGTATGTGTCAAAGTTTGTGTGTTTTCTATGTGTATGTGTCAAAGTTTGTGTGTTTTTCAATATGTGTATGTGTCAAAGTTTGTGTGTTTTATTGTGCTAGTATGTTTCTATTAATATACGCATAGAAATTATGTTTTCGTGGGTACAGCACGGCACGTAGAGTGTTTGCTTGTAAGTATTATATCTCGAGAGATCTTTCGTTTTGTTTATCTAGCAGCAAATCTACCAAGTACGAGTTTATATCAATCGGTTAGAATTATTTTTTTTTTGCCTTCCAGCACTTCCGTCTCCATCATCAGAAACGACAGCTTCATCATCATCATCTTCCACCGTTCCTCCATCCACTAGGAAAGGTATGTTGGAATTCTTAATGGTTTTCAGCGATGATGGTTTGATTTCTCTAAACTTGCATTAAATATACAAGCAATTTAATGTTATAATATTTTTGTTTCTTGTCTAGTAGGATAAGATTGCATTGGAGAGATTAAGTGTTGTGTTAACTGTTATTCTGGAAGCAGGAAGAACTATTTATCTATATATATTAGAATTGTATTATTTATGTATATATATATATATATATATATATATATATATATATATATATATATATATATATATATGTATTATTTATATATATATTAGAATTGTATTATTTATGCGTATATTAGAATTGTATTATTTGTGTATATATTAAAGTTGTATTGATACTATTAGTTGTTTAATTAATCTTTATATTGTATATTTTTTGCTTGTGCTTTTCATTGTTTGCATATTTCCCAGTTTATATAATTCTTAGTTGGTGTATTTCACAGTTTGTATATTTCCTAGTTTATGTCTTTTTCAGTTTGTATATTTTGGAGTTTGTATATTTCCTAGTTTATGTCTTTTTCAGTTTGTATATTTTGGAGTTTGTATATTTCTGAGTTTGTATATTTTAGAGTTTGTTTATTATGGAATTTTTATATTTTGGAGTTTGTATATTACTGAGTTTGTATACTTCTTATTTTGTATACTACTTAGTTTTTATATTGCTGATTTTGTATACTTTTAGATTGTATACTTTTTAGTATGTATACTTATTAATTTGTATACTTTTTAGTTTGTATAATTTTTAGTATGTATACTTATTAATTTGTATACTTTTTAGTTTGTATACTTGTTAGTTGATATATTACTGAGTTTGTATAATCCTTAGTAGTATGTATAATTCAATAAGTTTACATATAATTAATTTTCCATTTCATCGATGTACAAACGAGTCTCCGTCGTCTTGTATCTTTTTCTGAGAAATTTGTGCATAAATTAACGAGATGATTTCTTCAAATTTTTTTTTTCTTTCCCGAAAGATTCAAACTTGAAATTTGAAACAACAGCTGGTTTTTTAGTTGATCTCAATCAATTTCAATCGACTTCGCTTTTCATCTATCTAACCCTTTTCATTGATCCCTGTATGCCCCCCAGGATCTTTAATTATTATTTAACGGCCTACTAGCAAGGTAGCACGTAATGCGCAGCAGCCCGGGCTTGGATTAGATAATAATTATCACAAGTTAGTTTCGCGATGATGAAAGTTTTGTCATTCACGTTTGATTTTTTTTTTCCTTTTTCCAGCGACTCTGTGGGTTGTTTCGGCAGGAGAGTCGAGAACCATACGTCTGCCGGACAACAACATCACCCTCTTTGCCACCATCGCCCCCGAACCCGGGGACGATGAAAAAAGTAAAGGGTTTATTTGTTTTTAATCACAGTTAACGAGATTATTATTAATATTTATCAGTATCATTCATTATCATCTCTACGGTCATGAGTTAGCATCATCATCATTAAAAATCATCATCATCATTAAAGATCATCATCATCATTAAAAATCATTATTATCACTGAATATCATCATCATCATTAAAGACTTAAAGATCATCATCATTAAAAATCATTATTATCATTGAAGATCATCATCATAGTTAAAAATCATTATTATCATTAAAGATCATTATCATTAAAAATCATCATCATTAAAGATCATCATCATCATCTTTAAAGATCGTCATTAAAAATCACTATTATTATTGAAGATCATTATTATTATTATCGAAGATCATTATTATTATCGAAGATCATCATCATCATCATCGCTGTCGCAGATAGCATCAATATAAACATCATTACGACATTAAGAATTTGTCGTCTAATTGACAACAACTTGGTCGTTCATCAACAGACTTGTACGACTACAAATGGATGATGATCACGTCACCTCCGGGTGGAGAAAAGGGACACATGGATGATATGATGTCGTCTTCACTTAAACTGACGTTTGTGAGTTGGCGGAAAATGTTAATTTTTTCGTTTCTTTTTAATTCGGTCCGCTTGCATTTTTACGATTCCGTTTTTTTTTTTTTTTTTTTCAATGAACTTCCTTATTAGCTCGCTACTGTCGGTATTTTAGACAAAATCTGCTATCGTTAATTTCACCGACTTTCTGATATCGTAGCGAGCTGAAATTTCGCACGCAGTCCCGAGTCGGAAGACAACAAACAGCTTCTATTAAAATTTGAGCTCTATTTGATTTATTAATTATTTTTCAAATCTGTTAATACGTTTGATCCGTTCGGTCGTTTAAAACTCTAAGAACACAGTAAGATTTTAAACTGGTTACGATTAATCATATTTTCCCATTGGTTACGATTAATCATATTTTCCCATTGGTTACGATTAATCATATTTTCCCATTGGTTACGATTAATCATATTTTCCCATTGGTTACGATTAATCATATTTTAAACTGGTTACGATTAATCATATTTTTCCATTAGTTATGATTAATCATATTTTAAACTGGTTACGATTAATCATATTTTCCCATTGGTTACGATTAATCATATTTTAAACTGGTTACGATTAATCCTATTTTAAACTGGTTACGATTAATCCTGTTTTTCCACTTGTTACGATTAATCCTATTTTTCCACTTTCATTCCATTAGCTTCCTGCCGGCAATTATTCCTTGAAGGTTGTCGTCTCCAAGGGTAACCAATCAAACGAAGCCTTTGTCAATGTGACAGTATTAGCTGGTGAGTATTTATTGGTTGATTTAAATGTTGTCAGGATATATCATTGGTCGACTTGATTATTGAGTTGTAATATTGGGAGGATTTCATTGGTCGATTTGAATGTGATTTTTGTACACCGTGATGTTTTCATTGGTCGATTATTGCGATTGGTTTGTTTTAAATAAGTTTATGTTATAACGAAAGTTCGTTCATGGCCGCAAAAAATTCAAACGATGTGATTGGTTATTATTCGAACGTTAACATCCATTAACAGCTGTCAGGAAGAACAAGCCCCCGGTCGCAGTGGTCATTCCAGTGGAGCAAAAACTCAACCAACGGAACTCTCTCGTGATCGACGGATCAGGTATGATGCGGTGGTGGTCATGATAGTGATAGTAACGATTGTATCATCTAATCTTCTTGAAAGGCTTTTAGCAGGCAGCGGCGAACGAACATTAATATTAATGACGATGATGACAGTGATGCTGGTTGAACAGGAGTTGAATGACATTTACATAGAGAAACAAACAAACGGGACACTGTAATTGAGATATATAATAATCGAACAAACAAACAAACAATCAATTGGCTGATTTGTCGATCGAAAATGCAAAAATGAAAAGGCCAAAAATAACCACTTCCCCTTATAACTCACATGCATTTTCACTGCCTAGCAATATTCTAAATGATATCCATATTGATTATGGTGATGATGGTGGTGGTGATGATGATGGTGGTGGTGATGATGGTGGTGGTGATAATGATGGTGGTAGTGATGATGATGGTGGTGGTGATGATGATGGTGGTAGTGATGATGATGATGATGATAGTGGTAGTGGTGGTGGTGGTGATGATGTATGTATGTATGATTAGAGTGGCACATAGGTAATCTGCAGAACTTCAAGAACACAACAATAGAGAGTACAACGACGATCATGATTTTGATAATAGCTGACATTTTTTAGTTGTAGCTAGTAGCTAGAGCATGAATGACAATTTTTATTGCAGCTAGCACAAATGACATTTTTGATTGCAGCTAGCACAGATGACATTTTTGATTGCAGCTAGCACGGATGACGACAGGATAGTGTCGAACAAGTGGGAGCTCGTGTCCGGTCCCGCCTCTGCTTCCATCACCCCTGAAACGGATGTCAGTTCTCCGATTCTTAAAATCAACAGAGTTCTTGCACCTGGATTGTATAAATTCAGGTGAGAGACGACAGCGAATCATTAAATTGATTATCACTTAACTTTCTTATAATGAAGAAATGTAAATCTGTTTCAGACTGACGGTGATAGATTCTGACGGTGTTTCTAATTCCACAGAAGCTTCTGTTAACGTTATTAAAGGTATTTTCAATAAACTGTTATTAAAGGTATTCTCATTCAAATGTTATTAAAGGTATTTTCATTAAACTGTTATTGAAGGCATGTCGTGTAAATGCAATTAAATAAATTTGTACTAGATCAATATAAGTAGTTATTGTTTTTAAATAAATAAAATTAATTATTATATTTTTATTTATATACATGTTTATAAATGTAATGTAATGTTACGTAATGTGATGTGATGTGATGTGATTATACTATTCCCCAATATAGTATAATACTTATATTTATATCATTTAAATGTGAATGAATATTTAAAAGATAAATCTGTTTAATTTAAATTTTCATTAAGAATATTAGACTTATCTCCAATAATAATGCATGCTGTTCATTCCTTCATTTATAGAAATCGACTATATTGAGGCATGTTGTTCACCCCTCCATTTATAGAAATCGACTATATTGAGGCATGTTGTTCACCCCTTCATTTATAGAAATCGACTATATTGAGGCATGTTGTTCACCCCTCCATTTATAGAAATCGACTATATTGAGGCATGTTGTTCACCCCTTCATTTATAGAAATCGACTATCCCCCGAAAGCAAACGCTGGCAGCAATCAAATCTTGCAGCTGCCTACAAATTACATTACCTTAAATGGAAATGCCAGTTCTGATGACAAAGGCATCGTCAGCTACGAGTGGACGAAAATTTCCAACGACCTTGCTACGGACATGGTGGTGAGTGTTTATTAACCGATTATTTCAATTTATTAACCGATTATTTCAATTTATTAACCGATTATTTCAATTTATTAACCGATTATTTCAATTTATTAACCGATTATTTCAATTTATTAACCGATTATTTCAATTTATTAACCAATTATTTCAATTTATTAACCGATTATTTCAATTTATTAACCAATTATTTCAATTTATTAACCGATTATTTCAATTTATTAACCGATTATTTCAATTTATTAATCAATTATTTCAATTTATTAACCGATTATTTCAATTTATTAACCGATTATTTCAATTTATTAACCGATTATTTCAATTTATTAACCGATTATTTCAATTTATTAACCAATTATTTCAATTTATTAACCGATTATTTCAATTTATTAACCGATTATTTCAATTTATTAACCGATTATTTCAATTTATTAACCGATTATTTCAATTTATTAACCAATTATTTCAATTTATTAATCAATTATTTCAATTTATTAACCAATTATTTCAATCTATTAACTAATTATTTCAATGTTTTAACCAATTTTTTAAATTTAAAATAATAACCAATTTTTTCAATTTATTAACCAATTATTTCAACTTATTAACCAATTATTTCAATATATTAACTAATTATTTCAATTTATTAACCAATTATTTAAATTTTTATTCATTCCACTTGTAAGATAGTCTATCATTATATCATTTCAACATCACTTAACGTTATCATCTTCATCAACATTGTTTTCATTATCACCATCAGGCTATACTAGTTTTTCTGTAAGTCGCAAAACATATCCTTCTGCTGTTAAATTATTAATTTTCAAATCAGATGTTTATTTGTAATATAACACAAAAACCGATGTGGTTATTCGCTATTTAAGTTACATCGAGTAACACAATAATCGCTCTACAATGTTAGCTAGCTTTGAAAATTTTTACATCACTGCAGCTAGCTCATTAATAAGTTATTTGTTTGTTTTTTTTTTATTTTTTATAATAATTTATAGTTCTTTACACCAGGTGTTTTAAGACTGAAATGGTTGTATGTAGGAAGCACCTAAGTATACTTCCTGTCGTAGATCATATTTGATCTTTTTAACTGTCCCTTCTGCTTTATTCAGGCTTAGGAGTGGCTTGCAATAGCATGGCGGAGTTAAGTTATTTGGTGCTTCTCGATGTAATAAATTAGTCGTCGTGCAAAATATCTAAAAAATTCTGATGTTATCATCGCCAGGGTGTAAGAACCCCCTTCCTCCAACTGAGCAACCTGCAAGTAGGGGATTACACCTTCAAACTGACGGTCAAGGACGAATCCGACCAGGGGAACGAGGCGGAAGTTCACGTCATCGTCAAACCAGGTATGTTCCAAGATGTCAGGTGTACGTGTCAGGTGTCAGGTGGGTGTGAGGATGTCAGGTGGGTGTGGGGGTTTCAGGTGTCAGATAGGTGCAAGAGTTTTATTTATTATGAAAGCATAGTTCGGACTGCAATATGCCTTAATTTTTGCATGATTTTTTTATTTTAATTTTAACGCACGTTGCAATGCCTATCTGTGAGAGCAAGTATTCTATCTTATTGTATGTCGTCACTTTTAAAGTTATTAAGAAGAATGTGGATGATCGCTGAATCCATCTTGGTTTCCAATCTATTTATAATTTGTATAATTTATTAATTTTCTATGACCAATCACCGAACAGCTCAAAACCAACCGCCTGTCGCCGACGCTGGCATGAACCAGACTCTTTGGTTGCCATTGGATGGAGTCGTTCTAAACGCATCCAATAGCACGGACGATAGTAAAGTAGTCTCATATCATTGGAGGATTGTTAGGTTTGTAACTTAACTTATTATTTTATTTATATATATATTTATTTAGTTTGTTTGATGTTTCTCATTTTATTTCTAAAATAATTTGATGAAGTTGATTATTTCACTCAGTAGTAATTCATTGAAAATTATCGAAATCATCATTGAAAGCGCCCTTTAAGCGGCCTCTGCTGCACACGGCGCTATATAAATTGTCGTTTTTAATTTTTTTTTTATAAATATCATTTCAAACGAAGTGGTCCTGACCAAGCGACGATAGAAGATTCGGACAAAGCGGTCACGAGGTTGCTGAATCCAAAACTGGGAGTCTATCTCATGGAGGTCAAGGTCGCAGATGCCGCAGGGCTTGAAGCCACGTCGAAAGTCTACGTGACAATTAAACAAAGTTAGTGACGTTGCGGCAAGAGCAGCGACGGTCATATTTGGTGGCTTGTTGTAGTAATAATAATGTCACTCTTATGGTAATATGGGTATTTGGTAGTTTGTTGTAGTAATAATAATGTCACTCCTATGGTAATACGGGTATTTGGTAGTTTGTTGTAGTAATAATAATGTCACTCTTATGGTAATATGGGTATTTGGTAGTTTGTTGTAGTAATAATAATGTCACTCCTATGGTAATACGGGTATTTGGTAGTTTGTTGTAGTAATAATAATGTCACTCCTATGGTAATACGGGTATTTGGTAGTTTGTTGTAGTAATAATAATGTCACTCTTATGGTAATATGGGTATTTTGTGGTTTGTTGTAGTAATAATAATGTCACTCCTATCGTAATATTGGTATTTGGTAGTTTGTTATAATAATAATGTCACTCCTATCGTAATATTAGTATTGGTAGTTTTTTTTATTACATGTATATAACCCGAAGGCATGTGCATTTTATTTAATACAATCGCTAGATGGCAGCCTTCTAACTTTTCTGATAACCAACACGAAATACACAATATTTTTTTTGGTTTTATAGATGGTTGATTAAATAATGTTTCCAGTAAATTATAAACAATAATATTTTTTAATTTTTACATTATTTTGTCAGAAGAAAAAAAAATATTTGTTAATAAGATAAATCTATATTGTTTTTAACAAAAATGAAAGAAAGAGAGAGAGATTTAGACTAAGACGTGTCACACATGCCATGATGCAATTCATGCCACCCCACGCCAATTTGTTTTTGTGGACTACATTTGACTTACTCTGATTCATCATCGGACCGAAATAATTGTCATTATTCTTGGTTTACTTTCACCGCACTGCCGATGGACATCTTAATACAGCATCCTGGATTGATTCTATATTTACATCTACATTAACTTGCAAATAATGTTTGGAGCTATTTGAGAGACAGAGAGAGAGAGAGAGAGAGAGAGAGAGATAGTTATAAAAAGAAGAAACAATAAAAGAAAAAATGAAAGAGAGAGACATTTAAAAAATTTAAATCCGTCTCTGACGTTTTGTTCGAAATGTTAGATTAGAGCCACTTTAAATGAATTATCTTGTAATTTAAAGTATACTAAACAGTGTTTTTATTACATATATATATATATATATATATATATATATATATATATATATATATATATATATATATATATATATATATATATATATATATATATATATATATTAATCGGTTCTAGACGTGCAGATGCTCTGCACGAGGGATTCTAGTGAGTAATGAGAATGATGTCACGTCAGCTGTTGCAATTGAAAGCTTCAGATAGAAACTTCAGTGTTTCAAGGCCACTTTAAAAGTTATCAAACATTGTAGTTATTATTATTGTTAGGAGGTCCCCTAAAACATCACAGAGGGTCCACTAAAATATCACAGGGGCCCCAGTTCACTGTTATAGGGGGACCACCTCACCGTAGAAGGAGCCCTCTCAAACCTCAAAAGGTTTACACTTTTGGGGTTTCAAAACCACATTGAAAATTATCAAACATTATAATTATTATTTTTTTTATTATTCGAATTTTCTTTTTTTTTTTAGATCCGAACATGCCGCCGACAGCGAACGCAGGGGGTGACCTAGTTGTGGAATTGAACGAACGATTGGTTGTCATTATAAATGGGTCAAGGTCATCTGATGACAGGGGCATCGTGTTTTATCAGTGGACACGAGAATCTAAAAGTCCTGCCGCTGGAGTAAGTTTTAGTTGTTTTATTAGTTTATTTATTTATTCTTTTCATTTATTCATTAATTTATTTATTTATGTTTTGTATTTCATTTATTTGACATAACTGCTACAATCATTGCCATGATTAAAAATCTTAAAATTATCACTATCAACATCATCATTGTAACTAATCATTATCATCACCATACATGTCTCTCTTTATCATTATTAACATCATCATTAGCATAAACATTTCTTGTATCATCACTAACAGCATGATTGATAAATAATAAGATTTAAACCACCCGCCAATCAAGCCACAAGATTCAAGCTTTCTAGAAGTTTTCAGGATTTCCTTTTCAAATATTTATTTATTCAAACAGTTTTTTTTAATATTTATTTGTCATTCATCAAAAACATTTATTATATTCATTCATTCATCTATTACTTTTTATTGTTGTTTACAACGAAGGAGCCAGTCATGAATTCGGACAAGTCGGCCATTTTGCAACTCGTCGACCTTGTGACAGGTCAATACGTGTGGACTCTCGAGGTCACGGACATTGGCGGACTCACGAGCAAAGACACGATGACCTTGACAGTGAAAGAAGGTTCGTGACGACGCTGTGTGAATTTGTTTAAGATTTTCTTATTAATTGGATTTAAATAATATCTCGGTTTTTATCTGATTTAAAAAATCCTTCGAACTGTAAGCTGGACAATCGACGTGGCTTGTTTTCAACCCGAACGTCTTGGGTTCAATTCCACACTTAGAGGTCATTTCTACAGACCTTACTTTTTTTCTGGGATGATGAAATAAGCAGTATATGATCTGATGAAGCTTTACAATTGCTCCCTCATGCTGCAATATACTTGAGAGATTGAGATTTAGCATACGCCTTATCAAGACAAGTCTTGCTCAAGGCGAGAGAGGGAGGGTACTTGCAAAGGCAGCCATTTATAGGCGCCTACCCCTTTAGCAAATGCGAGTGAACTCCTTGCTTAAGGGAGTTCTATACTCTCTGCTGTTGAGCTGATTTCGTAATAACATCGCCTCAAAATCTGGAAATTTAAAAACCTTTTTTTCTTTATTTATATAAATTTGTTACTCGTTTTGTTTTATATTTAAACTATATTTTGTTTTAAATGTTATGTTTTTTTTTTAGATCCGAGAAAAGACGAACTGGTCAGAGTAGTACTCCAGGTGAAAGTGGAAATGTTCTCCAATGTTTACAAGGTTTAATTTGCAGTTTTGGGCATGTGATTTTAATAACTGATAAAAAATCTTTAAAATATAATTTATCCCTGGAAGCACAAAACCCCTCCTTTTCTCCCGGTATGTTCTCCATGAGCAGGTCGTAATATGTTATGTTTATTTACAGACGTCAGTGGAGAACCATCTGGAAGATGTAATGAAGAAGTATTTAAAAAGTGAATTCATCAAAGTTCACATCAGGAAACTGTCACCGGACGCCGTAACCGGAAGGTTGTTTGACACGCTCTTTCTTTCTTTTCTGTTAATTTTGTCGTTTTTTTCTACAATTCGGATCTTACTCGCGACGCGTGAGGCGCGGCGGTGAAGTCATGGACTTCTACGCCGGTGGTCCCGGGTTCGATTCCCGTGCGGAATAAATCTCACATCGCGTAACTTCCTCTGGTGAGGAGTTCACTCTTATGGCTCAGGTCAACTCATAACCCCTTCCGTTCATTTGTAGTCGACAAACGAGTACCAGCTTCGGCTGGGCGATAATAGGGTGCAGCCTGTGGAATGCGTTCGGGTAGCAGGTTACTCCGTGTCATCCCAGCGTACTGTTTCCTGGTTCCTCTAAAGCTAAGCTACTGGCACTATTAACTGTTATTATTAATCTTGTTGTTATTATTATTATTATTATTATTATTATTATTATTATTACTATTATTACTATTATTATTAATAACGTGGATAATTTATATAGCACAGTACATTGAAATAGTTATTGCAAGAACCCAGCGCTGTACAAAATGTCCAAAACCTCGAATAAACACAAAGAAAAAAAATTGTTTAGTTGTATGACTTAGTGATTATTATTATTATTATTATCATTATTATTATTATTATTATTATTATTATTATTATTATTACAGAACGGTAATAGACTTTTATGTGGAATCTGGAACTCCTCAGCAACCGAGACGACACACGAGCGACGAGATCGAATCGATCATCCGGAAAGAAATGGCTTCCGGATCCTCGAATGATTTCGAGTTTCCCATCGTGAAGATGTTTGTTCTCGGTTGGTATTTTGTCTTTTATTATCGACTGTATGTTTAGGTTTGTTTGCTTGTATGTTCATGTTTGATTGTAGCGTTTTGCCTTCAAATCGTTGAAAGTTTGACTCATTTAACATGTCCGTAGTCTTTAGACTTCCACGGTCTGCTTGTAAAAAATTTTTTTTCTCTGCATTTGCATACGTTGATCCTCAAAACCACTTTTGACACGGGGGGCAAGGATTCTGTAAAGAGAAAGCTCTCTAGAGTTGTGTTAAAACTGGCATAGCTAGACGACGATGCATATAGAAGACTTGTTCCACACTTGAGGCCATATGGCGATGAGGGTTTAATAATAATAATATAATATAATATGTAATAATATTGTAATAATGTTATTTTGTAGTGTTGATCAATATTAAAAATGCGTTTGTAATTGATGTGTTGTTATGTCATTCGTCTCTGCCCGGTGTGTTCCACATTTGAGGCCAGATGGCCTCGAGGCTTTAATAATAATATAATATAAGATAAAAATATAATTTCTAATTATTATCATGACGACGTCGTTTCGCAGTGTGTCACAAGAACTGTTCCGGTCACGGCTACTGCGACGCGACGACGCGACGATGCATCTGCAACGACTTCTGGATGTCGAATTTCTTCAAGGAAAACTACGGAGAGAAGGAGACAAACTGCGGTTCGGATGACGGGTTTTTATTTTCAGCTTAATAAAAGAAACTTTTTTTTCTTTTTACTTAATTCTTTTTCACGAGTAATTTTTAGCTTTTTTTTTATTAATTAGTTTAAATATTTTCTTAATCAGGTTTGTCATCTAAATTTTGCGTTTTTCTTTTTTTAATTTTTTAAATGAAATTTATGATCTGAAAGTATTCTTAAATAATTTGAAACACAGACTGGAGCATCCTTTACGTGGTCATAGTCGTCACCGGAATATTCACCTTCATCCTACTGGTCGGTTGCATAGTCGGCAAGAAGCTCAGGAAACGCTGTCGACCAATCCAGAAGCAGGGGTCGGTCAAGAAGAGACATCGCTACACCTTATTGGACGAAACGTCTTCGAACGGGGTCAAGATGAACGGCAACGCCCACCACCATCCCCATCGTGATCATCATCATCATCACCACTTTTCAAATGACAATCCAAGTAGGAGATTATTTATTTATTTCATTTAGTTTATTAGCATTTTTTTTAGTGCCACTTACATCACACAGACACAGACCAGCGACCAACTTTACATAAAATTTAAAGGTAGAATGAATACACAAAATGTATTTATATATAAAATAATGAAAGAAAGAAGAAATAAAGTAAATGAACAAACAAATAAATAAAAAGATAAATGAAAAATAAAGTAAGATAAAGTAAAATAAGATCAAATAAAATGAATAAAAAATAAAGTAAAATATAAAATCTAGAATGTATTATTTATCATCATTTATTAATCGCTTAGAACAAAACAAATTTTGATCGAAAGCGATTGCGTAGGAAGCTATTGTACTACTGTAGAAAGCAAGAGTATGTTTTTAATTTAATTTTAAATTCAGGTAGGGTTGTGGATTCTCTAATAGATGTGGGTATTGCGTTCCAAGCTGTCGGTCCAGCAACGGAGAATGCTCTGTCTGTGAAGGCCCGATGAGTCCGAAGGACAGTAAGATCCCGTCGGGAGGAGGAGGAGTGAAGTCTCTGTCTGCCGGGGCAATCAGAGCATAGAATGAGGGACTCTAGTAGATATACTGGAGAGCGATTATTGAAGATTTTATAGATTAGAAGACAGAGCTTGAAGATGATCCTGGAGGAAATAGGAAGCCAACATAGTTGGCGTAAGATTGGCGAGATATGATCCCGGCGAGAAGCATGAGTCACCAGACGAGCGGCTGAACGAAGAACAGAGGTGTAGGGGCGAAGAGTCTTAGCTGGAAGTCGTGCGAGGACAGCATTACAGTAGTCCAGTCTTGAGAGAACAAGTGCTTGGACGATAGTTTTAAGAGAGTAACGGTCGAGAGACGGTCTAATTTGATTTGATGAATACGACGAAGATGAAAGAAACAGGCCCGAGCAACTGATGAGACATAGGGGGACAAGCATAAGAAGCTGTCGAATAGAACTCCGAGGCTGCGGACCATCGATACAGGAGAAATTGTTGTGTTTGCATCCAGGATTAGGGAACAGTTTTCAAGGAAACAGGTGGAGGATCTTTTCCGATGAAGCCAGATAAGTTCCGTCTTAGCAGGATTTAAACAAAGACGCATGGAGGCGCTCCATGATCCAATTTCAACAACGCATGCGGCAAGTCTATTACAGGCAGTGGGGACATCATGAACAGTAGAGTGAGTGTAGAGTTGTGCGACGTCGGCGTAGAGTTGGAGTGAGATGCCATCGGAGACTGCTATGTGATAGATCTCGGTAGTATATAAGACAAAGAGTTAATGATGATTATGCGCGGTATTACTGAAGAAATATATCTCATCGGGCGGGTTTGTCGTTTGGCAGGGTTCCGTCCCACGAGGACCTCTGCCGATATCTCCGATTCGTGCAGCAGTAGCGAAGAAATGATCTACCGCAAATCCAGCAACAACTACCACCAACTACAACCGATCAGACGCAACACAATCGACAGCTCCGAAGTCGCCCTTGTGGTCGCCGCCAACAACAGCGACAACGACGTCAAGAAGATGTCGAATGACGACACCGTGGTGGAAATGTCACCGAATAACGCGGCGATTCATTGAAGTCTGCGGCGAGCGAAACAGATTTGTGACGCGTCTTTCTTTCCACCTGTGTGTGTTTGTGTATGTGTGTGTGTTTGTGTATATGTGTGTGTTTGTTGTCACAGTGGTAATCATATCGGTGCTGTCTCTTTTACCGTAAGGCTATTATTATTATTATTGATGATGATGTAGTTTGATGTTGACTGCAACGATGGTGGTAGTGATATTGTCCTAGATGTGTGTGTGTGTGTGTACGTATGTGTGTATGTATGAGTGTGTGTAATCCTGTCTCCATATCACGTGATAATCTTTATGATCGTCCTTACCAGTGGCTTTCAGTTTTGGCTTTTAAATCTTTCATCTGTTTACTCATCCGTTCATGGGATATTTTTTCACATTTAAAAATATAATTTTATCATATTTTTTATATGCGAATGATTGTAAATAAATTTTATATATATATATATATATATATATATATATATATATATATATACATACACACGTACTACACCTGTGTGTACTACTAAATGTACAACTCCCATCCTAACGTATCCACACATTTTAACAAAGATGACTTTATATGTCTAATAACTTCAAAGAGCAAACATTAATCCCGAACTATTGCCACTAATCAGAGTACAACAGTGATTGTGTTATTGACGATTAAGATGGTGGTGATGATAATGATATTCTCTGTCTTCTCTTTATTTGTATCTCATGTGTATACAAGATGATGAGTTCATTCACCGGTTAGCTCAAAACCATTCGTCATTCCATTTGGATTTCATCTTTTTCCTTTATATTCATCATTCTCTTACTACTACAACTAAAACAACAACTGCTACTTCTACTACTACTGCTATTACTGCTACTACCGCTACTATTACTACTACTACTACAACTAACACTACAATTACTACTTCTAGCAAGCACTACCTACCAAGTTTTTCTTCAAGTCAAGTGATTTTACAATGTTTTTTTCTTGCTTTTATTTTGCTTTCTAAATTTTATTGATTTGCTTACCTTTTTTAGATTTAAATTTAAAAAAATTAATTAATTCAAACTATTTTATGTATGTTGCAAGAAGAAAATAAACTTAAAAAGTCAACTTCCGGGGAAATCCATAAAGTATGTACATCATTTTGGAGACATTTTAACCCCCCCTCGCTCCCCTCCTCTCCTATCCCTGTCACAAATCTTGAACCCACCCTACAAAAGTTTGTTACTCTTGAGGGGGAGGCTAAAAAACTAATAAGCAATCACTTACTTATAGAATTAACTGCTTCTCATTATTAAACTAAAAAGTCAAATTTATGATATTAAATTGTTTTAAACCTGTTTAAAAGTTTTTTTTAATCAAACTAATTAGCTTCTAAAGCTAAAAATCCTTATTGAAAAGCACTGATATTAAATTTTTTTAATTATTTATATATAACAATATTGACATAATAATTACATTTGCGTTGATTTTAGAGTTTATTGGAATTTCTTATTTTAAGAGAGTTATTTTACATCACAACAGATAATGTTCAAGTTATTAGTGTGAATTATTATAAATTGACGTTACACATAATCTCATTCTCCGTCACCTTTTTTAACCCCCCCTCCCCCTCCCCCTTGGAGTGTGTGACATACTTTATGAACATCACCTGTGTGCATATGTGTGTGTGTGTGTGTGTGTGTGTTTGTATGCATTATGTGCATGCAATATATATTTATTTATTGTATTATCTATGGTTGATGTACAGAGTTAATGTTTGTAGACAAAGAAGTCTGCATCATCTACAAATGATAATACATGGTATATGTTCATATTTGTTAATTAATAATGGCTGATACAAATATGTATGTTTTTTTTTTTGTATAAACATTACAGAGATATTGTATTATTTGTTGTTGCTGTACGACTAACTTTACATAATGTAGCAACAACACCAACAGCACAGAATGGAATATATACAAGGTTTTCATTTACAATAATTGCAATATAAGCAAGAAAATAATAAACAGTGTTTTGGAGTCGGTTTATGAGTCTATGCAGTTATCTTGAATGGGTTGCAATATATATTATATACATATATTAACGAATTTTTATACGTGTTTCTACAAATTTAAACCCTTATTTTATTATATCATATATTATAAATTATTTTATTTTTCTTGCATTTCATTTTTTATTTAATTCGAAAAATGATTTTATTGCTTATTTTTTGTTTCTTCATTCTGGATTTTTGTCTTGTCGATTCAAAATATTATTAACCACGTTTATAACAAAAAATAATAATAATAAATAAAATTAATAATAATAAAATATGTATTTAACTTCAATTCTAAGTTCACATGTTCGCGTCGTTGTTCTCGTAGCAGCTAACGTCGTCTCTCTCTCCCCCTCTGTCTATCTGTCTGTCTGTCTCTCTTTCTCTCTCTCTCCATCCAGGTCGCTTTTGATGGATGGGACTCTGTTAAAATGAGCGCCTAGATGGACGCTTGATGGATCTCTGAATCGATTGCAAATTGTGCCCGTGTAAACCTCTACCCCTACTCACCGCCCCCTTCTCCTATTTACATCCCTCTGCCTTTTTTGCTACCCCCATCTTTCTCTCTTCTTAAACAATCCCTGTTCAACCTACCAGTGTGGATTAAAAGAGTTCTCAAGATCGTGATCCCGCACGTCGCCCATATTTGACCTTGACCTGATCACCCGCAGAATTCGGCCCGGGATTAGTGAGGTTTGTCCCCCCCCCCTACTGAGGATTTGAATCTCGCACATGTTTAAAAAAACGAAAGAAATTCTTGCAATTGATTTTGACTCTCCTTTCTTGTCTTCTAAAGTACTCTTTTTTTTTTAATCCCTTATAATTTTATTGTGTAATTTATTCACCGCCGATCTTTCTTGACCTCTTGTAAATCCTGGAAGTGAAAATTAACCAACTTTCCGTCATCCAATTGGGTTGAAATTTGGAATATATACTATATAACTCCTAGTTATAATGAATTCTATTAAATATAGAAAATTTTCCAAAAATTTTTCTTACCTTTTAATTCTAAAAATTGTTTTGAAAAAAAATCAAACATTTACATAAATAAATTTTTTTTAAAATATTGTTTCAAAAAATAGATTTGCATTAAATTTAAATGAAAATCCGTCGAATCTTGAAATATAAGGGAATTTTAAAAAAAAAAAACCTTGTTTTTTCTGGTTTTTTTCAACAAACAGCTTTGAATTGAAAATTAAATTCAAATGTGTGGTAATTTATATAGCGCTTTAGCGCTGTTTCTTTTACACGCCCCACAGATAGAAACGATTTTACCCACTAAGTTTTCCGATGACATGGACTACTAAACAGCGATTGGGAGTCGAACCGTGAATCTTTCACACCCAAGGCTAACACTCTACCAACTCAGCTAACCTATCACCGAAAAACTGAAAAGGTCTGGTATTCATACGAAACGCGTGAAGACGACAACAATTTCTCTTCAGAGTCGTATTTTTTAATTAATTTTAATTCCAACAATCGAATAACACAAATGTAAATTGTAATTATTATTATTATTATTAAAGAGAGAAAAGAGGTAAACGCATATTTAAACGAGAAAAAGCGCGTCTCATCATTTTACTTCATCGATTCTGTTTCTTTTTTTTAATTTTTATTTCCGGTAATTCTAATCGCTGAAATATATCGAAATATTAAATATATGTATTTAATAATTTCAAACAAACATTTATTTATTTAAAATTGGATTTAAGTCACAAAATTATGCTCGCTGAACAATGAATATATGCAGCATTCATCAGAAGAAGAGAACAAACAGAACGATAACAACATAAAATAATTGAAGGAAAAAAACAAGTATACACATATATATATATTTTAAAAACTAGCGTTGAAGTATTATTTAACTTGAGAGCTATATAATATGGTGACTGTGTTTATCTTTCGTTATCTTATGACGATAATATATATATATATATATATATATATATATAAAAATTAAGATAAAACGAAGAACAAAAAACATAAGTCTTTCAAAGTTCAAACGAACATCATCATCATCATCAACAACGAACAGTGCACGTTTTTAACAAGACGAGGAGAGAGAGACTCATTTCGTATTATGTTACAAGATAAATTAAACATTTACAAATCAATTTTTTTTTAACAAATAACAAATTCTTCATCAAGTGAGACAACTTCACACGCACACACAGGGAAGAATGTACGTGTGTATATATACGCGTGTAAGTGTAAAAAATGAAGGGGAGAATATTGAATAATATCCACGCGCCGGTGACAAACAATGACATTTTTCATGCACAAATTTATTATTTTTTATACCTATAAAATGTTTCATAAACATGGGATAAAAAAAAGAGAGAGAGAGAGACGGGAAGAGGAGGAGAGAGAGAGAGACACAAGAAGAGAAAATGATATTTTTCTGAAAACACAATAAACTATCCAGATCAATTCTGAAATGATTGATGTATAATGCGTTTGACCTCCTAGCGAAATTTTTGCGTGTCGGATAAGCGCGCGGACGGCCGGATCATGAAAATGTTTCAGTATTCCGCGTTATTATTTTTATTTTTATCATTATTATTATGATCGTTGTTTATATTTCTATGTGTACGCGGGCGGGCGATATTGCATGCACGGCGACGGGGTCCGATTGGCCGGGAATGATGGATTGATTAATGGGATGATTAAATGTATGATGGATCGCTTAAATATACAAACTGAGCTTGCAAAAACAAACACAAATGAATTAATCAAAAACAGCTTTGATTAGAAAACCGACCCGACGCATATAATAACTGGGAGAATAAAATTGTAAACAAATAAATATGTATAAGTATTTATGCGTGCAAAGTTATATAAATATTTATATATAGAAAAAAATAAATATTATATGTAAATCTATTTATATATATAAAAAAAACACTGTCGTCAAGAGATATGACATGAATCACTTTTAAAAGATATTCTCAACGTTTACGTTTATCGGCGTTAGCGCTAGAATCTTCAAACGATGAAATCCGATCTACTGCCGACTTAATAATAATAGCTCGCGGAGACCAGTATTTGGCTGTTTGTTACAAATAAACCAAAAAAAAAAGAATTGACATTTAAAATATGATAAAATATTAAGCTCTCGATAGCGGAAAAGTTGAATTGAATTGAGTCGAATCTCATTCTCTACAACACTTATTACTACACATACATACTTGCCGTATTACACGAGCAGAAGACGAGTTCAGATTCTCAACGACAAAAAAAAAAAATCAAGAAATCAGCGTATAAATGAACACAGTAAATATAAAACGAAGAAGAAAGGAAAAAAACCAGCTAACTATCGAACGTTTCATATTATAAAATCATAAAAGACATGGAAACCACTGGAAGATGAAGATTGAATCCAACAGCGAAGTTGAAGTCAACACACATTAATTAGTAGAGTAGAGTAGAGAACAACAACCACAAGAAGAAGAAGTGCTGTAACGGGTCAAAAATCATCTCCAAAAAGCTGCACCATTTTCAGACAAAACACTAAAAATATGAAAGAAAAAAAAATCTTGCATAAAGAGATGGAATCCGATGATATATCTAAAGGTAAAAAACAGAAGAACACTGGTGCGCTATAAAGACAGACGCTTTTACCAACCAAAATTGGATTTTCGGAATGAATTGAAATTCGTGGCAGAATTGTGATAAAATCAAAGACTGTATGTAAGTTTTTTTGAAAAATGCAAGTGTCTGAGCTGTTAGAACAGGGAGCTAGCTAGAGAGCTAAACGTATTTCAGATACACTTAATTGTTATTTAAAAAAAAAATTATCAAGCAGAATAACCAAGCAACTGAAAAGTGAACTGACAAGATGAAAAGGAATTTTGCATAGCACACAGAGTTTTTAAAAAAGATCATTAACAAATGATTTGGGCAACAAGTACAGTCGAAAGAGATCTAAGAATAATAGTAATAATAATGATAATAATAATAATAATAATAGCATTATCTTTTATGCAAAAAAGCAGAAATACAAAAAAATTAGAAAGTGTACAACTTGATCTGGGAATATTTAATGAGAAGAGATGTTTTTGTGTAGGAATAAATCTTCTATTTATAGTTCTGTCCACCTGAGAAAACTCTTTTAAGAAGAAGTTGATGATGTCATTATTCAACTAGAAAAAGAGTAAGTTGTCTCTGTCTCTTATGAAACCTCAAGGTAAAAATGATGATGATTCATTCAAAAAGTCTTAGGGACTTCTTAAACTTTTAGGAACCAGGTATATATACTGACCTGAAAGCTGTGTCAGTCACGCGGCATCAACACAGCCAGCTGCATGAATAAGCTAACTAGCTAGCGGTAACCTAGCCAGCTATAAAGTTCGAGATGTACGCTAGAGTTACAAGCTAATTGTGCGCCTTGCACATAAGATGTAACATGAAATCGAACGCGTCGACACAATTCTCGCCGCAGCCATTACACTGGAACGGGTTGTAGAAGCCGTGGTAACCCATGTGCAGCCGGTGCGTCATCTGATCAGCAAAGGCCATTTCACAGTGTCTGCATATGTGCCAACTGGAGTCCACCTTCAGATCGCCATACTTTATGTCTTTTTGGGTGGAGGATGCAGCAGAAGAGGCCGAAGTGGAAACTTGCTTCTGTTCATCATTTGGGTGGAGAACTGTTTCTCCACTTGAATCAGACTTTGGGCTCGTGTCTACCACGGCATCTTCGTGATGCTTCCACTGTGGTGACGACTTCACTACTGCTGTAACAGCTGCAGAAACAGCTGCTTCATCAGATGAAGAAGAGGCGGCAACTTCAATAGTAGTTTTTTCCACTTTGCCATTTTCCATAGGCTTTTCTTTTTCTTCTTCAGTCCCTTCGTCATTTTCCTTTGAAAGAATATCATCTGTGGCTTGCGAATCTACACCATCTTCGACACTCCAGCCTTCATTGTGTCCAATTCTTTCTGGGTTCAATTTGAAAGCCCTGCCTTTTCTAGCCCGTTTTCTGGAAGAACCATGTTCTGAAGCTGGCGATAAAGTGTTGCGAGAGTCTGCGTCCTCGGTGGGTTTGCGTTTTGGGCCGCTGGAAAGATCCAGAGGAGTGACTGAACTTTCACATGGTACTTTTTCATCGAATCCTTCCGTAATTGGTTCGCTCTTAGTGGTGGGAATGTCGAAGCTTTTTCCGAGATTGCTGCCTGGATAGAGGAGAGAGCCAGAGGAAGTTTCTGGCTGCAAGGTATACGATCCAAAGGCAGACTTCAAATGAACACTCTCAACGTGCTCTGTGAGAAGGTTTGATGATGGAAATCTGTCGACACAGAAACTACAGTTAAACTGCTGTTGTAGTGGATTCCTGGTCGACATCATTCTGGCATATGTGGAAAAAGAATTTGCGAGGTTATTGTTGGCGGAGGCGTGATGGATGTCGATGGGAAAGTGATCATCCCTTGATGTTCCTGACATTTCACTAGGTGACCTGCTTTGTCTCATATCTGACCACATCATAGAATCTCTGTCCTGCAGAGCTCGAACCCTAAGGTCATCAAGATGAGCAATAATCCTACCGCCTGCTTCTGGGGCGAACGCAGACGACTCGTTCAAGCTCAGGGTAGGGCTGTAGGAGCTCAAAGGACGAGCCCTAACAACGCGGGGCCCTCTCGGCGGTCCCCGTCTGCTAGCCACGTCAAAGTGGCCAGAGCCATCGGTCGGTAGGCTCCCATCGCTGTTCAATACGACATCGGCGTGATGTTTCTTTTTGAGGAGATGTAGTTTGAGAGAATGGCTGTACTTGGTGGCGTAGTTGCAGTCTCTGCAGCGGAATTGATAAACGTTCGTGTGAGATTTCATGTGACTGTTCAGCATTGACTTGTTGACGCAACTGTAGTTGCACTTGGGACACTTGAAGGGCTTGGAGCCTATGTGGACGCGGATGTGATACTCCAAGTGATGTTTCAACTCGGTCACGAACTCGCAGTGAGGGCATTCCAGGAGCTTCTCAGGTTTGATGTGCTTTTTCAGGTGCACCCAGAATTCGACCTGCCAATGAAAAAAAAAAGTGAAAAATAGAGTTAATAACAACTTGACACAGCAGGAGAAATCGTTTGCTTTTGCGTCTGTTTAAACACGCACACGACCTTAAAAAATATTCAGAGTTCTATAAAATGCAATTATCGTAAATTCAAATTACATCACAAGGCCTTTAATTAAAAAAATCAGCCCACACACACACACACTCGCACGGACGATACACGTACAAGCGAAACAACACATCCGGTGAAATTTCTTTAGCATCTTTTCTAGAGCTCATAGGCGATGCGCTAAAAATAAAAAAGCGACAAAAAATTGCCAAGATATGGATGAAGGAAGCTGAGTTTATAAAATAAATATATTGTCTGAAGAGAGGTCATGACATTATGATCGGTGTGCTGTTACTATCTATCAATTTCTCAATAACTTCACAAGGCCATGCACATTCACCAAAACCGTTCTTTAAATTTACGAGTTTAGTCGGGATTTTCTAAATTGAAATGAGGAAGAGAATTTCAAGCGTGTTAATATACGCGTAAGTAAAAAAAAACCAGTTGCTTCAGATATACAATACGACAACATATATGTCAGCATGGACCACCTTTATCCGCATTCTAGGTAAACGGTAGTACAGGTATTTAACCCACCTGGTCGTATGTATAGAATTTGCAGTATCTACAGGTCCTCTTCGGGGTACTGCTTTTGGCCTTTTGCTGTCCCGTGTAGACGGAGTCGTTTTCGTTCGAATGGAAGTCTTTGACGTGCCTCTTCAGTCTGCCCTCGGTCCTCGATGAGTAGGTGCAGTGGGGGCACTGATGCTCGAAGTGCTGGGACATGTGACTGTTGAAATCGTCCTCTGAACTTCCTAGATTTTACGAACAAAAAACTTCAAAAGATTTCGTAAAATTCAAGTATCACACCAACGTAAAGCATTTTCTGATTAAATAATAATAATAATATTTCAATGTCGATACACTCAACTCGCACGTTTTAATTAGTCATTGTAGTCTCAAATTAGCACGAATCTAATGCCGTAAGCAGAATTAATGTTGCATGATTAACAAACCCAATGGAATTTCACTTACCCACGAACGAACAAATGTGACAGCAGAAAACGTTCCTTTTTTCTTGAGCTTCCTTCAATTTCTTTTCTTTTTGCATTTTCATCTGCGAGAATTCGTACAGAAGCTGCTGCTGTTGCTGTGCCAGAGACGGGTGAGGCAGAGGAAAAGGGTAGAACTTTGATAGTTGACTGTCCATGCCAAAGGGCGGCGGTGCCAGTTGAGGTAGTTCTTGAGGTTGCTGGCGATGCGGGTGGTAAGTGTCTAACGGCTCTTGTTTGAAGATGTGCCTCTGCTCACCGAAGATGTTGTCTTGAGTGTTGTTATTGTTGAGGCTGTTGTTGCTGCTGCCGCTGTTGCTGCTATTCGACGGAAAGTTCTTACAAGTTTCGAAGTACTTCTGGAGTAAGTGCTCTTTGAACAGCTGTTTCTGCCTCTCGAGCGAGGAAATGTGAGGTAACAAGTCGGGCAATCCAGGACGTCTTCTTTCTTCGTCGTCGTCGTCTTCTTCCTCTTCTCCGTCTTCTTCGTCATCGCTTCTGAAGTAGCGTCTACCACTTCCAGAGTTCGGGAAACCGTCGCCATCTTCGTCAAGACTGCGTTTGACCTCAGCCTCGTCTTCGTCCTCCTCAACCCGACTGGGACCGGCGACGCGCGATTCTTGTTGTTCCCTACTGGCAGACGACTCGGCACAAAGTCCCATTCTTTCCGTTGATGGATTCAAGTGATGGCGGGCGGGACTAGAAACAGGGCTCGGAGAAATCTCTTCTGTAGATTGGTTAGAATTCCGCGGCGAATTTTCTATAGGAAGGCTGCAATCGGGTCCCTGGTGTGATTGGACAGGGGAATTGCTGTTGGAACTGAACGCTTTCTTTGCCAGAATAAGCTTGTGCTTGTAATAGAAATCGTTATTAATCGGCGATCCTATTTCTTTGGATCCTTCCTTGGAACTGAGGCCGCCTCTCTTATCGACTGTAATTTCGGTATCGCTGGCGAGGTTCTTGATCTGCGGTGAGGTATTTGGATCGAGGAGAGCAGAGAAGTTAGGGAATCGATAGTTTTCCTCGCCTGACTTTGACGCTTTCTTCACCTGCCGCTCCTGCTGGGCAGGGGAGAAATTGTAAAACAGATTTGAAGTTTCGAACAACATCGACTAGAGTTATGATTATGATGATTATTTATATTTATATTTACGTAAATGTGTTCGTCAAAAATCTTTCATAACGTCGTATCCTCTGATGGTAATAATAATAATAATAATAATAATTACTACAAAATCATCATCGTATCGTTCAAATCTTTCGCGACGAAACTCCACAAAAAAGAAGAAACACCTTCTTCGTTAAACTAAAACAACTCGAAGTGCACCTAAAAATTTCAAAACGATCAAACACAACAAAGCTATTCGAGAACTGGTTCTCTCGGTTCTCTCTCGTCTTCAGATCAAATCCTATTGTATATTTCAGTAAACGAGCATATTTCAATAAACGAACGGGCGAACGAATGAATGCATGAGCGTTGAACTCTCTTTTCTTTTTAATTCCCTCCTGTCTTTTGCCTTTTTTTGACAGCGTCAGTTGTTACAAAAAGAACTATAAATGTAAAGGCTATTTAAGATGATGACAAGACACACACACACAGCCTTGTAGCTGTTTTCGTCTAAAAGGCACGCACGCCGTTATATTAATCGAATCAACGAAAATTACTCTTTTTTTATCTCTCTCTCTCTCTCTCTCTCTCTCTCTCTCTCTCTCTCTCTCTCTCTCTCTCTCTCTCTCTCTCTCTCTCTCTCTCACACACACACACACACACTCTCTTTTTCTCTCTAAAGGTCGTGTTTTATTACTATTATCATCGCTATACACTATAGTCTTTTGTTATGAAAATATGTGAAACTCGTCACCGATTGTTCTGCAAAAGTTTAAAAAGTTCTCACAAGCGGCACTAGGCGGCCCGAGTATAGCGGCTTAGCAGCGCTGCCGCATCACACAGGCAGGCAGGCCAGCAGCCACTTACTTACTTTACTTACTTTTGAAAACTTCTCGCCCGTAAAGCACCAACAGAGCAGGTTATTGTTGTTGTTGTTGTTTTTGTTGTTTAACGACGACGCCGACGACGAAACTTTCAGTGCAACAACAAAGACAACGTCACCGGCAGAGAGTTGGACAAAAGTCAGTAAACGAAATACCGATGCGAATTGCACTGTGTAGTCTATCAGTGGCATATCAGCGAGGGGTGTGGTCCGCCCTCCACCCGGACGGAACTTTTTAGGGGCGGAAAACAAGTTTTTTTTGGGGCAGAAAATCTTTAGAAAAAAAATAAATTAAGTTTCATCTCCCCGGTCATCATCCACTTACTTGTAGGAAATGTCGGGTAGGTTTTACCCCCTCGATATTTTTTTTGCAAGTTCATGTCCCGGGTGGCTGAAACTTACGTTACGCCACTGGCGTTTGTATGTATGTGTGTATGTATGTATGTATGTATGTATGTATGTATGTATGTATGTATGTATGTATGTATGTATGTATGTATGTATGTATGTATGTATGTATGTATGTATGTATGTATGTATGTATGTATGTATGTATGTATGTTCAACTCCGCCTCTCTAATTGCGAGCCAGTCCCAAGCCTGGAGAAAGGAGGAGGGAAAAGTAAAAAGGATCAAATTCTGATCCACGACAGGAAATACTTTAGTGCTTCCTACATACAGCCATTAGAGTCTTAAAACACCTGGTGTAAAGGACTATAAACTATTATAAAAAAAAAAAAAAAAAATATGTATGTTTAAAGATCTGTTTCTTACTTGTGGCTTGCTTGCCTATTTGTTGCCAGTACTGAAGAGTTTTGAGCAAACACTGTAATAGGATTATCTCTCGGATAGACAGATAGAGAAAGAAGTAGAGAGAGAAAAAGGAAGAGGGAGAGGGAGAAAGAGAAGTAGAAGTAGAGGAAGAGGTGGGCTTGATTAGTCGGTATGTCATTAAGAATCATGATGATATGGTGATAACGATTTAATCGACCACTATGGTAAAAACAACGTTCCTTTTGTTTAGCAACTGAGAAAAGTGTTTTAATTAAAATATACCGAATATTGAATTAGTACACTGAATATTAAATGAGTACGTAAAATTATTAACGTGCTGAATATTAAAGCGTTATCTGAGAAGATCTTAGAGTGATACATTTTTAAATATTTAAAATATTTTTTTTTAATTTAGTTATTTTGGCAGAGTCGGACAAGGGTCCATTTTTTGCAATCCAACCGAACCGAACCCACCTGAACAGTTACGTTTCTGACCCAACCAACATAAGTTTCAAAAAAAATTGGACCCATCTTGACCCGACCCGACCTTTCCCCCCGTCCACCTCTGAATTTCGGTATCGTTCGCTCGTAAGCGTAGTAGAACGTTTACGTTATTTTACAGTATTTACAATTACATCATCAAACCAACCAAAATACTTTATTAATAAAATGAATTAATGTAAAATTATGGATCTACAGATTGCCTGAGAACACTCACGAACATGACTGATTCATCTCCACCATGTTTGTGTAAAACAGTCAAGTAGTAGCTAGTTGTAGGGGACTCATGAAAATTACTGTCTGTCTGTCTCTGACAGTCTCTCTCTCTCTCTCTCTCTCTCTCTCTCTCTCTCTCTCTCTCTCTCTCTCTCTCTCTCTCTCTCTCTCTCTCTCTCTCTCTCTCTCTCTCTCTCTCTCTCTCTCTCTCTCTCTCTCTGTGTGTGTGTGTGTACGCGTTAATGTGCATATTCTTGTTAACAATTTGCATACCATAACGAGTTATAACAGGTTTTTTCTGCTCTAAAAAGAGAGAGCAAAATACCTGAGAAATACCTGAAAAATACGAACAGTCAGGGTGCACTTAGATTGTCACAAGAAAGAAAGAGAGCGAGAGAGAGAGAGAGAGAGAGAGAGAGAGAGAGAGAGAGAGAGAGAGAGAGAGAGAGAGAGAGAGAGAGAGAGAGCGAGAGAAAGAGAGAGATTCAGGAAATACAAAGAAAGGTACAAATATTTCATTAATGACATTGAACTCCTTTTTGATAAGAATCAGTGAATATGCTCGTCGACCAAATTGTTTTTTCATTGTAACATCTTCGTATTATATAGTAACAAATACAATTAACAAATTGATGATGATGATGATGACGACTATGACGATGATGACGACGAAGATGACAGCTATGACGACGATTATGGTGATGATGATTATTATGATTATGATGGTGATTATGATTAGTGATTATAGCGATAATAGTGAAATAATAATACAAATACTAATAATGATAATAATCTTAATTATTATCCAAATGATAATAGTATAACATGATTCTAAAACAATTTCGTAATTAATTTGCTACGATTATGTCGAAAAAAATGTAATTTAATGTGCGCAATTTACCGACTAGGCAGTGAATAAATAGTTTGTACGGGATGCTAGGAGAATCAATTTATTTAAAGACTGAAAAAAAAATATATATATATATATATATGCGATGAGTGTGCGTTGTTTGTGCGTGACTATGTGCGTTTATGTGTGTGTGTGTGTGTGTGGTAGTCATACATACATATATGTGTGCGTGTGTGCGTTACTCATGACGTGAATAGAAAAACTGAACGTGAGTACACTCATGAATACGCAGAAATAATAACAAGTACGCGGTATTATAGATATAGACATATACATGTATATATATATATATATATACATTTGTATATATATATATATATATATATATATATATATATATATATATATATATATATATATATATATATATATATATATATATATATACATGTATATATGTATATATACATTTGGAGGCGATGGGAACAATGTCGGGTTCAATGAAGGAAGTCGAAGGATGTGTTTGCGGGAAAAGGAGGATGAGAATCAACAGGTAGTGGCGAGATATCAGGTGTGTGTGTGCATGTGCGTGTGGATGAGAGAAAGAGAGAGGGGGATATATATATATATATATATATATATATATATATATATATATATATATATATATATATATATATATATATACATATATATATATATATATATATATAGAGAGAGAGAGAGAGAGAGAGAGAGAGAGAGAGAGAGAGAGAGAGAGAGACAAGAGTATATAGCTGTAAAAAAATGTTACAATCTATCTAAATTAATGGGTGAGTGAGCATATTAAGTACGTACATATACGTAGATTGATTTGATGAATGAATGAGTGAATTAACTAACTAACGAATTAATTAATTAATTAATAAGTGAATGAATGAATGAATTATTTAGAGAATGAATGAATGAATGAATTGTTGAAAGAATGAATGAATTAAATTAAATTATAAGTGAACGAACGATCGTCCATTATGGAACGAACGCCAACTTTTTCGAAGAACTCGCCGGCGACCTCGGGACCAGGTAGGCAGGCAAGCAAGCAGGCAGGCAAGCAGGCAGACAGGCTTGTATTTTTTAGGCCTTCGTTGAAATAACAATGAAGACCATTAGGAAGAAGCTTCTTGGTGGTGATGGTGATGATGGTGGTTGTGATGATGATGATGGTGATGATGATGATTGTGATGATGAGGGTGATGATGATGATGGTGATGATGATAATGATGGTGGTGGTGATGATGATGGTGATGATGATGAGGGTGTTGGTGGTGATGATGATGATGATTGCGGTGATGATGGTGGTGGTGATGATATAATTCGTGATGATGATGATGATGATAACAACACTGAGCAGCAAAAGAACCGTTAAATTAAATTCACTTTTAGTTTAAAAAACAAATATTGAATTCTTCTTGTCGGTCGGTCAAAAATGTAAAAAAGCAAAAAAAAAAAGAAAAAAATATATATAAAAAAATTCCCCCTCTCCCATTGGTCCACGTTTGGGAAAGAAATTATTAGTATAATAAGGAAGCATTTATTATTATTATTATACTTATTATTTTTACTATTATAAACTGAATATTAATATTTTTTCTAAGTTTTTATTAACTTGGGTTTGTATGTGTACATATTTTAAGTATACATCATGTAGTTGTACTTCATAAATACGTATGCGCAGGGGCAAATCAATTATACACGAATAAATTTGTAAACAATGGCATAAAAAATGTCATCAATTTTTCAGGAGGGGGCACTTTTCTCGCCCCTATGGGCGGGCACTCATGAATGCGCCCCCCCTTAACAAAATTCTGGATCCGCCCCTGCGTATGCGTACAGTAGAAGTAGGAGTAAGTACTGAGGAGATTTTATTAACTTTATCTTTAAAAACGATGTATTGACAGTATTGAGATTGAGTTAAGGAATGAATGAATGAATGAATGAATGAATGAATGAATGAATGAATGAATGAATGAATGAATGAATGAATGAATGAATGAATGAATGAATGAATGAATGAATGAATGAGTGAGTGAGTGAGTGAGTGAGTGAGTGAGTGAGTGAGTGAGTGAGTGAGTGAGTAGCACATCAAATTTAAACAAGAAAAAAAGAAAGAAGAAGAAGAAGAAAATTCAGAGAGATTCCCCAAATCTTCTTATCAACAAATTAATTGATTAGGAAATAAATATTCTTCTAAACGGTCATACTTTCACACGCGCGCACAAACAAACACACGTACGTACTCACGCACGCACACACGCACGCAATATAAACAAATACGCCCACACGCACAAAACGTGACTTATTTTCATGATGTATTTTTCCGGCATCCGATTAACAACCTCGTTTAAAATTCTTTACCGATGACGATCATTATGATTTCGAATCGGCGATGATAATGATGATGGTGATGATGATGATGATGGTGGTGAGGATGATGATGGTGGTGGTGATGATAGTGATGGTGGTATTGATGATCATGTGATGATGATGACGATTATGCAAGTGTTGATGATGACGATTATGCAAGTGTTGATGATTACGATGATGTCCGAAGCGAAAATTGGTAATTGGGGAAATTACCAAAGGCAATTAAGAGAAAGTGATGATACTTAAGAAGATGACGACGACGATGATGGCGGTGATGATGATGATGACGACGACGATGACGAAACAAGAGACAGCGTTGATTGGAACGACTTTGGCGATGATTAAAGGGGACCACAAATTCAATTAACATATCTTGAATATTCATGAGATGACGTAATTAATGTAAGAGAGTTAGTATTATTATCATCATCATTATAATAATAATTAATAATAATAATAATATTGTTGAATTTATTATGGCTATTGTTTCTATTGTTGTTTGTGTCATCGTAATTTCAAGCAAGAGGATGCGTTGTGATAACATTTTTATAAATCGTTTTTTTCTCTCTCTTAGCAAACATCCTGATGATGATTCATTCATTCTTTCACTCTCTCTCTCTCTCTCTTATTCGATCACGTCCGCCAATCATTTCTGTCTTTCGCTTTATGTCTGGTTCTCTCTCTCTCTCTCATTTGTAGAAGTTTATTCAGATTAATATCTTTTAATTGGTCAGTTTTTTAATTGGACGATTTCGATGACGATGATCCTCATCCTTTTAATCCTCATCTTCTTCTGCTTCATCCTCATTGCTTCTTCTGCTATGATGTGTCGCCTGTCGCCAACAACCGGAAGCCACCACCACTACCACTACAATCATCACCGTCATAACCACCACCGACATCATAGTGGTCATCATTATAACCATCATCATCATCATCATCATCATCATCATCATCATCATCATCATCATCATCATCATCATCATCATCGTCATAACCATCATTAGCATCATCATCATCACCACCACCACCACCACTACCACTATCATCACTATCATCATCATCACCATCATCATCACCATCATCAACATCATCATCACCACCATCATCACCACTATCACCCGCCAATGAGCAAGCAAGCGTACGACAATTACCTTGCCACAAACAGGACCATAAAAAAAACTTGCACTCACCCCAATATCGCCCACTTCGCCTTTCCCGCCACCACCAGCAGTGCCCTCTTCAAGTGGTGTCGTCTTGTCGTCATCATCATTATCATCATCATCATTACCGACGGTGTTGACATCATTATCAGGACCGACGTCTCTGCTGTGTGACGGGGGCTTTTCGTCGCAGAAGTCGTTCTTGATTGGCAGTATGAAGTGTTGCTGGGGTTTTTGAGGTTGTAGGGTTTGTTGAGGTTGTAGGGTTTGCTGGGATTGAAGGGTTTGCTGGGATTGTAGGGTTTCGTAACTTGAAGCTTGCTGTTGCTGTTGTTGTATAAAGTGTTGCAGCGGTTGATGATTGTTGTGTTGTTGGAGGTGTTGAGAATGCTGGCTGAGATGTTGCCGCGGATGTTGTCGAAAGTGTTGCTGAAATTTAAGCTGATACAACTGTTGCAAGTGTTGTTGTGGCTGTTGCTCGCAACTTTGTTGAAATCCCCTTGGCCCGTGTTCGAGATACTGTAGCTGCTCGTGTTGCTGCTGATGATGCTGAAACTTCGGTAGGCTGTGCGAAGAAGAGTCCGGAAAGAAAGTTGAAGAACTTTTAAAGAACTCCCCGTAGAGAGAAGCTACTGCTGACGATGTCTGTTTTCCGTCGTTCAACCCTCCTCCTCCTGTTGTTGGTGCTCCTCCGCCTCCGACATCTTCCTGTTGCTGTTGGAACGTCATGCAGAAATGCTGCTGGAAATGCTGTTGCTGCTGCTGTCGTTGCTGTCGCATCGCCGCCGACGTCATAGGACTGAAATAGGATTTCGTAACCTCAGAAGACGACGCGTGGTGACTGCGGCCGGGGTCAAGGTCATGCCACTGAAAATACAGTAGTAGAAAAATGTTATGATGTTTATTTGCCCAGAAATCAGGTCTAGATTTCCAGAATGTAAATGGTCTTAGAATAATAATAATACTAATATAAGTTGAAATAACTAGTTATAAGCTGAGCTTCAATAATAATCAATACTTGTAATTTAATAATAATTAATACTTGTAATTTAATAATAATAATACTTGTAATTTAATAATAATCAATACTTGTAATTTAATAATAATCAATACTTGTAATTTAATAATAATAATAATACTTGTAATTTAACAATAATAATACTTGTAATTTAATAATAATCAATACTTGTAATTCAATAATAATCATCAATACTTGTAATTCAATAATAATAATACTTTTAATTTAATAATCATCAATACTTGTAATTCAATAATAATAATACTTTTAATTTAATAATAATCAATACTTGTAATTCAATAATAATCATCAATACTTGTAATTCAATAATAATAATACTTTTAATTTAATAATAATCAATACTTGTAATTTAACAGATGGAGCTCAATTAGCATAAATTAAATCATCGATATTAATCTTATATATAAAAATGAAATGTTTGTTTGTTTGTTTGTTTGTTTGTTTGTTTGTTCGGACATAAAATGTAAGCGGCCGAACAGATTTAATTGAAATTTGGCACACTTATGTATCTTATTCAAGCGGTGGTTCCTGTAAAATTTTAAATAAATTGGTTTCTCCGTTGATGTTTTATGGACAAAAAACGTTTTGGTCAGCGGTAGTAAGTTGGAGTAAATTTTTTTTCTACAAAATAAAATAAAATTAATTTATAGTTAAATTATACAAAATATTTTTTTTTCTTAAGTTTTAAAGGTTTTAAATATAAATATTAAATTAAATAAATATGTGTGTTGTTTAGTGCCGCCCATAGATATCTATGGTGCCGCCGGATACCTTTGTTTTGGTTTCATAGAGCTCATTGAGGCTCATTCTCTTCCGAACCTCCGATACGACAGCTCTGCTATCGGTAAACTTTATATTTGACTTTAGCAACTTATTTTTTAAATCTAGATAACTTTGGATTTCAGGACTAATCAATAAATTGCAGGTGGAATTTCTTCTATTTAGAGATATTTTGTGCTTCACAAAAAGAGTTCCAGACTTAACAAATTAAAATTAAATCAAATTAGAAATTCATTGTTCATATTTCCCATTCAAAAGTAAGTGGCAAAGCTTTGGTAATTTGTTTTTAGTTTTTAAAATCATGATTTACTGTGTATCTTTCAATTTGTTTCGTTTGTTGCATTGCACGTGTTTAATTATGTTATATTATTATTAATTATTATAAGATTATCATTATGCTCTAACATTTTGTGTTTTACAAAAAGGAGTTGCAGATTGGAAAAATAAATTTAAATTCATTGTTCATATTTATCGTTCAAGGCTTCTGACTTCAATTGTTCCTCATCTAATATTGTTGAGCGACGAGCTTGCTATCAGCCTATCGGTAAATGAGAAATTTTTTGGGCAGGTAAGTTTTTTTTTATGTGATGGAATTACAACCATTATTATTCACGAGTAGTTATGACTATAAGATTATGAATTAATTTATCGGTCTTATTTTATTTGTTACTTTTCAGAGGAAATTAGAAAATTACATTTTAAAGAAAATCTTACATGCAACACCAATTTATTGTAAAAGTTTCACTGATATATGAGGTGCATGAAATTTGAAAGAAATGAAAGCAAGTGCAGTATTTTTGTGTTTCAACAAAATCATGAACAAAGTTCTCAAGCCAGCCTATCAATCTGCTGCTGTTTTGTTCAATTTATAATTGCATCATTTGCTAAATAAAAGTGGTACTCTTCGATTGTTCCAAATTGATGATCTCAGAAAACTCTCGGAAAATTCATTAAGTTAATGCTTTGAAGGTTTTTAATATTATTATTACTTCATGTTTTATTTCAATCTGTGTTTTATATCACATTTTTCAAAGCCACGGGTCAACATTTATTAACATGCCACATGTAGCGTTATATGCTTTCTGTAGACATGACACTTAAAAACTAAGAACAACTCAAAAACTAAGACTAGCGATTTTACGAAAAGCAGCTGTTGAACAGTGTCTGATAAATCTATTGTAAGCATTTATAATCTTACAAGTATTTAAAATAAATATAACCTGTTGAGATATATGAGCGGATTTTAACATTATTGCAGCCGTTAACTAATAAATTCTTTTTTTTTCAGCTTTAGTCAATCATAATAAGCCTTTGCAGAAGATCACACTTGCAGAGTGGAACCAATACATTAAAGAACAATAATTAAAATTGAGGAAGTTCAGACGTAACTAAACGAGCAAACCAAACAACAAAGTGTTAACGAGAGAACAGATCAATTTTGATGACTGTGCACAGCATTCCGCTACAGCCCATCTAAGCCACATTGGGAAGGCTCTAAAATTTAATGGAGGAACAGAAGAGCGAAAAGAAGAGCAAGCTGGAGCGGTAAAGCGTAAAAGCAACCGGGATCGGGAAAAGTAAAAGAGACCGGGGCCGGAAAAGCGACCGTGAGCAGAAATGCGACCAGGAGTGAGAAAGCGACATGGAACGGGAAAGCAAGCGGTTAAGGAAACGGGAGCGAGAGAGAAAACGATAAAAGCCTTTAAAATCTCGGGCAACGCCGGGTAACCCAGCTAGTTTATATATAAAAGAAAACTATTTGTAAACATAAAAAATGAGTCACAGAGCTCTAAAAATGACTTTTTGTTAACCTTGTGAGTGTATAATAACTATCAAACACTACTTACTTAATCCTCGAATGAAACCACGAACTACTTGAATAACAGTAAACGCTCTACTTTCTCAACTACAGGTCAAGCACAGATATCCAAAAGAAGACAGTCAGACAAACATACAGTCAAACATACAGTCAGGCATACATACATACAGTCATACATACAGGCATACACACAGGCACTTTCCCACGTTTTAAAAGCTCTGTTTACGTCGACTGAATTCGAACCGTTGAACTTCTGGTTAACCGGCAAAGGACTTAACCGCTCTGCCGCCGCCAACGCGCCGGTGTCGTCACAGCAACGGTTTTAGATTGTCGCGATCAAAATTAGGCTGCTAGTTAGCTACACCTTCAGATGATCCTTCAAACCGAAA
>OZ022242.1:212700-218500 GCA_963978895.1 Erpobdella octoculata
ACTTTTATTCGTTCAGTAGACTTCGACATCTTTTTCAACCAATTTTACACTATTATTTATCGTCAATTTGACTCTCTTTGACACCGTTATCCATCATATATTTATTATAATATATAATAATATGCTAATTAGTATATCTCTGCAGCCAATTAAAGCGAGACCACGATCACTGGCATCTTTCTCAGCTTGGCAAAGCCATCATTCCAACTCAAATACTCGACCATGCTCTCAGAATCAATGTTTCAACCGGTTAGGAAACAATTCCATCGCCAGGGGACATCAGGTTGCTGGCGCCAGCCAGTGAATCCCGGGGTTTTAACCCCAGTAGCCATGCTCAAAATGACAGTCAATTGATAGTCTGATAGAGTTAAACTTTAAGATGGAGTGAGCCTGGAGCTATCGTTGTTAGCGCGTGTCAAATAAATCCGGCAAAAACAGCAACGCACCCTACTATGGCAGCTACGAGCCCACTGTTCAACAAGCAGCAGTATTGCCCATACAGGTTTTTTTTCCAACATTTATTTCGTGGTTTTATATATGAAATCGCATAAAAAAATTGATGTATGAGCTAGCTCGAAACTGCTTTATTTTTAAGTACGTTAGTAATTTGTTGTTTATATTCACATCCTGTTGTCGTGTTTTTGAGGGGGGTTTTAAACATATTTACCGCGTTCAATAAATATCTTGGAATTCTGCCAAGAATTAATTATAATAATTGATTCGCATTGTTTTTCATTCAACTTTCGCAGATTAAAGTAAAAAAAAATTAAACTAACTTAATTCAAATCTTTATCGATTACAATTTAATTATTAAAACTACATTTGAACCTTCAATGGACCACATAATAAGTACTTTTGTCACGCTTGTTCATAGTAAATTCTACTTTTTAACGGATGCTTGCTTGCTCGCTTGCTTGCCATCCGGATCTTACAAGGAGAACAACTATAAGAAAGAGTTCTCCATTAATTGAGTGTTCGTATTTCTTGGAATATTCTTATTTCTATTCCGTCTCAATAATTATAGAGTAATTAAGATTTTATTATAATTCTTTAATAATATAATATTGTATAATAATTAGCTAAAAATGTTTTCTATCATAAAATACTAAAAATACGTTTGTCTATCATAATATATTAGAAATATGTTTGTTTGTTTATCATAAAATACTAAAAATATGTTTTTTATCATAAAATACGAATAATATGTTTGTTTATCATAAAATACTAAACAATTATGCTTTAATACTCTACGATGCCATCCATACGTCACAGGAGCCCCTGATTGATATATTATTATTATGGCTTCGATGGTACACGATTTCTATAGGTCTGATTCAACTTTACTGCGTAATTGAATTGCTGATGTGCATGAAAAACAAGTTAAAATTACCTATTTGTTAGTGCATACTACTACACGCAAGTAGGGATATCAAAGAATTATTTAGTACTAAATCAAAAAAGAATGATGGCCATTCTAAGAAGCCCTATTCATCGTCATGTGACTTATAAATAAATGATGCAGCGTAATTCTTGTGCTGTGAATTACCAACTCGGTTATATTATTTCAATTCTATTGTTTGTTTCCTAATAATCCAACTTAAAAGTGAATTAAAGAAATATAAAATTTTTTTCTTTTTAAAACTAAATTTATGTTAAAACATATGTGCTGTACGTTCAGGCACGCAGTCAGAAATTTCTGACGGGTAGGGGAACAATTTCGTTAAAAAAAGATGCCATTTAGCAGGGCTATCACTTCCCCCCAATTATAATGAATATATGGCCGTTGCGGAGGTGCGTAACGTAGGCAAATGGTGTTTCGTAAAATGCCCCCATCTTGACCTAGATACCTTCTTTATTAGCTAAAAAAAAGTATCGAAATTTCTGACGAGGGGGGGAACATTCATCTATTTCCCTTCCATTCGGCTACGCGGCTGTGTACGTTTAAATGGGTCAGGTCACGGTTAGGTTCGTGGTAAAGGACTGAGGGTTAACCCTAGCTCTGGTCATGATTCATATTATCCTACAAATGAAATGAGATTAAAGAACACATTTATGAGTAAGATCAGTTTTTAATTTTTCAAACATAAATAAACATTTAAAAAATGCCTAAACATTACAAAAATGGCATTCTATTTTCTTTTTAATTGTCGGTTGTAATAGAATAAACTTAAACTAAAACTTATTTTTAAATTTGTTTACTTTTTATGTTATTAGTTAATTAATGCGCCCATTCTAAAATCAGAAGAAGAAAACCTTCCTCAACTAACTACATGTGGCTCAAACACGTCATTTGTCAACCTTATTCTCCTCTCTCGCCCGAATGTGAGACCAGAACTCCGGCCGATAAAATTTGATTCTCGAGCCAAAATTACTTCATCAGACACTACAATTTCTCATTATCTTTGAGATCTATAAATCGTTTTTTTAAATATATTTATATATAAACTAGATGTACTTTTTTATTCCACGTCGCTCTTAATTTCCATCTTCTTCTTCTTCGTCTTTGTACGCGCCTCCAATGTACATCTTCTCTCTAATAAATAAATTTATAGCTGGCGATTTTAAACGAAGCTTAACATCTTGCTTTTTTTAATTCGAAATGTGAACCAGTCTAAAGCCGGTCGGGGGCCAGCTTTAAAAAATAATTTACGATTAAGTACGGCAACCCCCCCCCCCACCCTGCGCCCCCGCGTCATCTCGATAATTTTTAGAGAAAAAATGCGTTACGACAGATTAGCAATAGTCATGTAATTTATCAGTAAAGGGCTTCACTAGTTTTTTTTGTGGTGGCGAGGGGCTATACTAACATCCTATAGCCTCGGCACTTGAAATATAGACTCGTTTCTCGTGACAATGCATTCTAAACAATTTTAAAAATTGTCTTTAAAAAAATTAATTTTACTTTTTAATATAAATTTTTTTTTATCTAATCATGTTTTAAAAAACAAAATTATACAAACATTCACGTTCAAAAATTTGGAAAAAAAAAAGAAATAGTCGTTTAAAAAAAGCAGCTTTGCATTAGATGAAAAGCCGCTGAATCCTGAAATATAAGGGATTTGCGAAAAAAACTCGTTTTTTACGGTTTGCTTGTTCTGGAATAGAAAATACAGAGCCTGAAAAAAAAGTTGATTTTCTTTTTTTTTGTTTACAAAACCTTCATATTTTGGAATTTGGCAGTTTTGCTTTTTATTCGATGCACATAAGTCATTTTGATGATAGTACGAATGAATATCAATCTCTTTTTAACGCGTTATAGCGCGAACACCATAGCTGTAATAATTTTTGCAAAAAATATTCAGTCTCATCATTTCTTCTACAATTTCGTAAGGAGAAAAAATTTTCCATTTAAGGGATGGAAGGTTGTCGGGTGGCGCCAAATATTTTTGTAGAATGTAATGTCATCCGAAAAAGTAAGTGTATGTACCGAGTTTCAGTTTGATCGGTTGACAGGAAATTGGTTAATTGAGGCTTTGCGGATTTGTTGGCCAGGCCACACACACACACATGGACAGTGGACACCTAGATATCCATGGCCACACACACATGAATATCTAGATATCCCATGGCCACACACACATGGACAGTGGACACCTAGATACCCATGGCCACACACATAAGCACCTAGATACCCCTGGCCACACACACATAAGCATCTAGATATCCATGGCCACACAGTTCATCCGACGCCAAAGAAAGATTCCAAGCTGATGCCAAAAATAGAAAAAATAACGACGCTTAACGAGCCATCAGCATCACAGCTGGCACATTTCAGGCTAATTCAGTTTCAGCTGCTACTGCTGTGACAGCTGAAGATCCAGGATCAAGCAGACCTAGTAGATCTAGTTCTAAAATTTCTGGGAAGAAGAAGAAGAAAAGGTTCAAGATTCGGCAGGTCTCAGAACGTCAAATCAATTTTCTATCCTTCATCGGGCCGGTAAAATAAATACTATTTTCACATCTGGGAGGAAATAAAGTTTGTCACATTCTGATTCCGGAGAAACAAAAATGCTGACTGTATGTATGTATATGTATATGTATATGTATATGTATATGTATATGTATATGTATATGTATATGTATATGTATATGTATATGTATATGTATGTATATAGAGTAAAACAATTGTTGGGGGCCCTACCTACGGGTCACCTTTTCCAAAGGCTTGCGGACATATAAAGTCTACTTTGGCATATTCTTCTGCATAGGCGGCTGTCTGACCAAAAAGGATGATGATGTAGTTAGTGGGAGGCTGCCAGTGAGGAATTGGGAACCTTTTCCGCATATCATAATAAAACCCAGTAAATAATAAGAATAATAATATACATATTTGAATTCATTCTTCTCTTCTAAATGTAGAATTAATATTGTAAAATCTAAGCTGTGAACGTAAGAAATCGCACACCTTCAACTCGAGCTGCACTGCATTATATATATATAACTCCGGATCACCTTTTCCTAAGGCTTGCGATATCAAAAAGTCTATTTATATTTATGTTTATCATAGGAGGCTGTTGAACTGAGAATGTAGTTAGTAGGTGGCTTGTCATGGAGGAATTGAACACGAGGATGGCAACAGATTCGCGTCTCAAACGAAGTGTGGAATTGGGAACTATTTCCGCTTATCATAATAAAACCCAGTAAATAGTGATATTACAGAAGCGTAGGGAGGGGACAGTTGTCCCCGGGCGTATGGCTGGAGGGGGCACATTTTCAGTGAGCAAAAAAAATTTTTTTATTATTATTTTGCTATATCTAGTAATTTCTACCCACCCCCCTGGTCATCAGGTTTTTTGAAAGCAAGAAGCAGAAGAAGTTATGCAGGGGTGCAGATTTTGGGTTTTGTCCATGGGGGCAGAAGACCCTAGCTACGCCTCTGTGATATAATACATATTTGAATTCATTTTTCTCTACTAAATGTAGAATTAATATTTGAAATATTCTTGAATATTTAATGAAATTAATTAGCAAAAAAAAGAATTGACATTGCGTTAGTTAGAACATAGGGTGGTTACTTAACTTAAACTTTAAACTGTTTATAATGTCAATCGATGACGTGGTAGTTTGTAGTTTCAACACTAATAATAATTTCCAAGTGTTGCTAAAAATAGCCATCGTTCTTAGAAACATGTTTACATTCCTCCTCGAATAGTGAGGGAGTATCGACAAGCAGGAACAAGAAAAAACACATCCAAACTCACTCAGTAATACTCGAACAGAGAAAGAGAGAGAGAGAGAGAGAGACATTCGACGAAACGTTACAAGAGCACTTAGAAATACAGAAGCAGACTTTAACAGATATATATGAAAACAGAACCGGACACTTAGAAATACAGAAGCAGACTTTAAACAGATATACATGAAAACAGAACCGGATGCGCTTGCTGTCGACGGAATTTTCGTTTACTTTTGTACGTTTTAATTTTCGTTTGAAAAGAATTCTGGTCTATAAAAAAGGAACTGAGCGCTACATAAATTATAGCAATATGATGGTCTTATGTGATGTTCGTGTCCTAAGTACAATTCTTATGGCTCTTTTTGCCCAGTGTCCATTCATCTCTCTCTCTCTCTCTCTCTCTCTCTCTCTCTCTCTCTCTCTCTCTCTCTCTCTCTCTCTCTCTCTCCTTTATTTCTTCTAACTTTACTTCTTTGATCCATCCACCATTCCATCCAATACTAACCATATTTGACCTTTTAATACCTGCAGGACTTCGCCAACAACAATTCCAACTTCTACCCCCCCTCCCCATTCCAACTAACCACCCACTCACACCTACGCTATAGACACACCTAAACACAC
>OZ022242.1:218700-228700 GCA_963978895.1 Erpobdella octoculata
GTTTAATAACAGCATGTAATCATAATAATAAAAATATTTAAATGTCAATCAATCAATCGATCGATCAATCAATCGATCGACCGACCAGCCAACCAGCCAACCAACCAACCAACCAACCAACCAACCAACCAACCAACCAACCAACCAACCAACCAACCAACCAACCAACCAACCAACCAACCAACCAACCAACCAACCAACCAACCAACCAACCAACCAACCAACCAACCAACCAACCAACCAACCAACCAACCAACCAACCAACCAACCAACCAACCAACCAACCAACCAACCAACCAACCAACCAACCAACCAACCAACCAACCAACCAACCAACCAACCAACCAACCAACCAACCAACCAACCAACCAACCAACCAACCAATCAATCAACGAGTATAATTATAGTTTTTAAATTCTTTTATTTGGTTCGTTGCTGTCACATACTGAAGAACGGTACAAGTTACAAATTACAACTCAAAAGTTCAAGTTACAACAGAATTACAAGTTACGAGTACATATTGCAAGTACAAATAATAACTTCAACTAAGTAGACGGTCGTATACAAATCGCATCTGTGGCTTTGCTACTTTTTGAATAAAAAAACATTAATTGAGTTCCCTCGATGGTGATGATAACGATGACGATGATGATCGTGATGACGATGACGACAACGATGACTATGATGATGATGATGCCAACAATAAAAATAATTAAAAAAAACTATAATAATAATAATAATTATATTATAATAACAGAAAAAACACGTCACGTGCACTGAAAACCAATAAGTTTTTATGACGCAAGGCTCTTAGCGCGGGCAGATTTTATGACGTCAGAGAGATGGGCGTGTTGTTTTTATTTTTATGTTTTTAACCTTGCCGGTGTTTCTAAGCTGATGATGCTCTAGAAGGAGAAACAGACGGATAGCCGAGAAGATAAACAGTAAGACGGACAGATAGACTGACATAGAGCAAGAAAAATAATAGAATCGAACAAACAATTGATAATTGCCTGACGACTGCCAAATTAACTCGATGAAAATTTCCAAAATCTTCAAGATTTTTGTTTCCTTTTCTATGACTTACCATTTTCTCATCATATCATTATCATCCTGCCAATCAACATATCAAGCAACCAAACCAGGGCTATCAGCAAGCAATCAGCACCTCGATGATCTTGCAAATCTGGCCCCGATTCAACTTTTTCAATCGACATCCATGAGTCTCCTCGATCCGTACAATATGCTTCTTACCATCTCGCCGAAACTGGAATTCCACGACTTGATGTTCACTTCGTCTGGTTCGACTCCCGAATAGAACGAACTTTGGTCCTTCCACAGCCTGTACCTGTTGGCAGTGGATAGTAAAATGGTAGGATGGTAGGATGGTTGAATGGTAGGATGGTAGGATGGTAGGGTGGTAGGGTGGTAGGGTGGTAGGGTGGTAGGGTGGTAGGGTGGTAGGGTGGTAGGGTGGTAGGGTGGTAGGGTGGTAAGATGGTAGGATGGTAGGATGGTTGAGCGATAATGTAGGAATTAACTGAGTGGTAGGATGGATGAACGATGATGTAGGAATTAACTGGATGGTAGGATAAATTAACTGAATGTTAGGATGGATGAACGATGATGTAGGAATTAACTGGATCACACACAAAAGTGAGTGAATGACAGAATTAAAATAACACGAGTTTCGCCGATATTTAGGAACTATACCCAGGTTCTGATTATATATCAATCAATCAACCAATCAATCAATGCAATTAATGTAAATATTTAATGAGTGCCTATTACAGCGGTGCTGACCTGTTACAGAGAGAACCGATTTCAACGGCTAAATTTTCCGATAAGATGGGCTGCTAAGCAGCAAGTGAGAGTCGAACCGTTAACCTTTCTCATTCAAGTATTATGCTCTATACGGACTCGGCTATCCTAGCACCATTATCATATCGATATCATATTAAACATAATATGATATTAATTAAAAACACTTTTCAATTTTGTTGTTTATTATATATGTTTTTATATTATTCTACTTCATATTTTTTAAATTGTTAAAAAAATTGAATATATATTCTGGGGACATGTGACCTGACCTTAACCGTGACCTCCCCACTTTGGGGCATTCTGATTGGCCATGCCTGCCCGCGACTCACCAGGTGTGGACGGCATAATTTCTCGTCCAGTTGAACCTTTTTGGACCCCAAAGTAAGTCCAGTTCGTCAAAATTCGGCCGGTTCAAACGATCTTCGTCCAGGTAGACCAGGTGTGGAAATCGAACGGCCAAATTGAACGGCACCTGAATGAACAAATAGGTTTACCTGTTTATAGATATTATTCTTTCAAATGTCACAGCGGTCACTGCTTACCTATCAGTGCTATTAACAGGTAAACGTATGTAGATGCCATTTCATTATTAGTTAAAATTGGTTAATATAGAAGCAACTAATTTAGATTGATCAACAGCGGATCCAGGAATTTCGTAAGGGGGCCCGAATTTTTTTTATTTTCAAATTTTTTTGCCTAAACTTCTAGGGAGCCTTGATCCACTGCTGATATTGATTAATTTCTAATATGAAAATCAGCCATAACAGAATATAAATTGGAATAAATCAACTACTTTTCCGCTGTTGTACGCCCAAACGTCGATCCGGTAATCATCCAGGAAAGAGTTGATCCAGAGGAGAAGAAAAGGAGAATGTTTGGAACAAACTATGACACTACCGCATGCTTGGTCAATCTGCTCTCTTCCTATCACGCACGGGTATCTGGAATTTAATGTTAAGTTAGTTTTTTGTATATAAAACAATTTATAATTCATTATTTAGAAAATAAATCAGAGAAATATACACAAATTAGAGCATTAGAGCCCTGCACGGGAAAATTTTTTGCGGCCAGGTCCATTTGCAACTCCCCCCCATCCCGGCCCGTTATTCATAGGCACAAAATTCCAGACCCGGCCAATGCTGACATGGGTCCTGATCGCTCTTACAAGCACAACGTTTCAATTCTTCTCAGCACACTAGCCTCGGCCTGGCCTGTTTTGATAGTTCTAATATGAAAACCCGGCTATTGCAGGGCCCTAAACAAGATCAGGGGGGTTATTTTTAACCTTCGCAGGTCATCAAAAGGTCGAGTGACGATAACATCAAGGTCAAGGTATATACCCCCGACTTCCGTTAGTATTTTAACCCTGTCCACGTTTGAATGGCTCGTATAGAAACGAGGTGCTTTCACATCTTCTCCGAACAATTGAACAGGTGGTTGTCTAATGTTTACCTGTATTATAAATCACACCAGGTAAATTAAGTGGCTATTGGTTATAGTTTAACAAATGCTAAAATGACTTAATATTTGTCCGATTTGTTGTTATGTTATCAGGCAAGCCACTTTATTTTCTGCAAGCACAATCAGCGGTTAATCAGCTTGCTTGACTTATTGCAAATCTTGGAAGTGAATATTAACATACTTCCCGTCATCCAATCGAGCTGAAATTTAAAATATTGACTCGCTCTTCATGACAATATATTTTATTAATTAAAAAAATCTCTTATATATATATAAATCTCGTGTCATAGTGTTTGACTTCAAACTCCTCCGAAACGGCTGAACCGATTTTTATGAAATTTTTTGTGTACATTTGGTAGGTCTTAAAAACCTCATTTTAATGGTTTACTTGTTTTTTCCTCACAAAAAAAAACAAAAAACAAAAATCTCAACCAACCACAAAGTTATCCAGTTTTTTCACCATCTCCCAGTACTTTCCAATCGGGGGCATGTTGGTGTGGAAAAAAATAACCCGCGGCCTAATTATTTTGTGGGCACTGTAGACGGCAACCATGTGATGAAATTTGAACGATATTGGCTTCTCCGTGTACCATATGTAGTGCACAATGTTTGGTACCAGAAAACCGGCGGAGATATTGGGCCTAGTGTACCCAGATTGTAAGATTTGATTTGATATATCTCTAGAAATTAAAATTTTAAATTTTAACTAATTTAAATTTTAGAGTTTGGTAAACTATACTATTATGGGTAGTTATAATCCTTAAAATAATGCTTTATAAAACAAATAAAATAAACCTGTATTTTATATAATAATCACTAGAGTGTTGAAAACCATTTTGACTTTCCCTAGGCGTCGGTAATAAATGCAAGACTAGAGCTGAGAGATTGTAAACAAGAAACGAAACGTTTAAGATCAAGACGATTTTCAACAGAAATCGACCCTGGAATAAAACCAAAAATACCACAAACTAATATTTTATAGAAAAATTCAGGATAAATATTGAAAAAACAGCATTATCTTATTTATTAAATAGTTCGTATATATTGAAAACTAAAATTATTTATAACCAACCCTCGTATGCTTATCCATCGTTCAAATAGTAACACTTTTGTTTGGAATATGAGGTGATGATGCTGTCATTCGAAACTTTGAATTAGAAAAACTTTCTTAGTTTTATTAAAAGTAATTTTTAAGCGGTAAAATGTTTAGTAAATTATAAAGAAATGTTAGTAACTATAAAGATCAGAGCAGTTGCGAGCCTGGTCAATGATGCGTGTCAGTAAGTGTCGTTGAAATTTTATGTCAAAGACATTAGAATAGATTCACTTTTGGGCTGAACTATAATTATTCTGTACTGACATCTTTCTTATATGCATTGTGCAAAAAACCTGCTGAATGTTCTAATAATAGTCAACTTGTTTTATGAAGATACTTTTTTTTATTATGTTTCGTATAAAAATTAAATAATTTTTAATATTTAAAACATTATAGTAATAGTAGATTGAAAAAAAAATATTGTTTCTTTCCTAAGCGTCTGCTAAAATCGTTACGCTTTCCGAGCATTTCTTACTTACTTTTGCATGTTTACTTTTTTTTTTAAACAAATTTGGTAAAGGTGGAAAAGCCGGTGTCAATTTTGTTCTACTTTTAATTTTGTCTCCTATTCTGATTACAATGCGAATTTAAATTTAATCGTTGCGCTTTTTTACAGACGTTGAAATAGTGCTTATAGCTATAAGGCAAGCTGCTGCTATATTTTTCGTTTCCTGAAAAATTCCATTCTGTGATCAAACAAAAAACCCAAATAATCAAATCAATCAATCTCTACTCTACTCTAAATCACTGTGATGCCTCGACTCCTTCCAAGAAATGTTCGCTTATCTAATAAGTTCTTCTCTAAATGGCTAGCTCGCGGTCTCTTCATAATTTTCATATTCTACGTGTACGTAATCTACACGAATTTTTACAATCATGAAACCACCAGTAGATATTTTAGCGACAACCATGGCGGTAGTAGAGACGAACAGAAGCAGCTGTCGATTCGTGCAGACAAATTCATTGAGTTGAATTACTCGCTAACGATCACCGACATCGAAGCGTACAGAAAGGAAAGATTCGAGAAAGCCTCCAATCGTCCGAAGGACATTCAAGGCCCGGGGGAGGACGGAAAGGCCGTCGTACTGACCCCCGAAGAAGAAGCCCAGGCTAAGGAGATTTTTGAAAAGGAGGCTTACAATGTCATCGCCAGTGGTAAAGTGGCCATGGACAGACGATTAAAAGACATCAGACATCCCGAGTCTGAAGTTTTTGTTTTTTAGTTTTATCAAAGTTAAATTAATTTTTATTTGACGATTATTTACAAGTAAACACTAGCTGCAGCAGAATTGAGTTGAATAATGCTCGGCACTTGCAGAATTTGTACGCATTTTTGGGGTGGTATACTTTTGGGGGTGTCGCCACGGTTGAAATTTTAAATTTAATTCTCACAAACAGCTGCATCAATCGGAAATACCCGTCGGATCTCCCTTCGGCCAGCGTGGTCGTCATCTTCTGCGAGGAATCTCCTTCCGGCCTGCTGAGGACCGTCCACAGCGTGGTCAATCGATCCCCCCCGAGATATTTGCGTGAAGTCATTCTCGTCGATGACTTCAGTCAAAGAGGTGACTCGATTTATTTGACGTCGTCGTCTGTGTCATCGGTTTTTTTTTTTGGTTTACTTTTTTAACGTGACAGCTGCAAATTGGGTCAACCGGGGATTAAGTTCGCTGTCATTCGTCGAATTTGAATTCCGTCCGTCACGAGTAGTTTTATCTCTCGTCGATATATTTCCTTGTGTTTTCGACATTGAAATTGAAATCGGTCTTAAAATGAGCGGAAATGGAGAGCGAGCAGAAACGGGAAGTGGAGAATGAACGGAAACAGGAAAGCGAGCGGGAACGGAAAAACGACTGAAAGCGAAACAACATTGTTCACGTCACAAATCGTCACAATAAAACCGTCTTAATACCGATCCACCCGTATTCAGTCGTCACTCACTCATTTTATATTTTAAACCACCAGCCGACCTCGGGAAACCCCTGGAGGATTACATAGCGACCACGTGGCCCGACGGAATCGTGAAGCTGACCCGGTCCAAGAAAAGGCTCGGATTGATCCGTGCGAAAATCTACGGCGGAGAGCTAGCCGTGGGGGACGTTTTAGTCTTTCTCGATGCTCACTGCGAAGCCAACGATTACTGGTTGGTTGAATTTAGTTCTTTCCGTGCCTTTCCAGATTCGGAAATTCTTCTTCTATTTCGTGGCCGATTTTTTATTTAGTTCATTCTGATTCCACCCAGCGCTCCAGGCTTAACTGGATTGGTTAGTTTGTGTGTAGTTTCGAAGCCATGCAAAGCACGTAGCACTCTTATCAAAGATGGTTTTATTATTCTTATGGTTATTATTCTTCTTCTTATTATTATTTTTATTTATTTTTTAAGTTATTTAATTTATTTGTTCATAAATTTGTTCATCATTTTTATTTATTTTTTAAAGTTATTTAATTTATTTGTTCATTATTTTTATTTATTTTTTAAGTTATTTAATTTATTTGTTCATAAATTTGTTTATCATTTTTATTTATTTTTTAAAGTTATTTAATTTATTTGTTAATTATTTTATTTATTTTTTAAGTTATTTAATTTATTTGTTTAAGTAAATTTGAGTAAATTTTACGTCATCTCCAACCGCTCTCTCTCTCCAGGTTGGAGCCGATTTTGGCACGAATCCAGGAAAAACCGAACGTCGTCGTCTGTCCGGCCGTGGATCTCATCGACGACAAAACTCTCGAATACTCCCTCAACGGAGGGATCAGCGTGGGCGGATTTACCTGGAGTCTTCACTTCACCTGGAGGAGCATACCTGAACGAGACAGGAAAGCGAGAAAGAGCGATGCAGATCCGGTAAGGTGAGTTACTCGTTTCCTCTCGTATATCCGTCACTTGCTCGTGTGGTTCCAAGCTTGCTGACTCATTTTCATTTCATTTTGATGATCTTAAACGTGGAGTGAGTCATCTTTAATGCGGGTGAAGCCATCTTTAATGCGGGTGAAGCCATCTTTAATGCGGGTGAAATCATCTTTAATGCGGGTGAAGCCATCTTTGTTGTGGAATGAATCATCTTTAAGGTGATGTGGGGTCGACAGTCTCCTAAGATTGACTCACCACTCCTTAACTTATAGTCTCAAAAATGATCGAGGATAAAATAAAATGGCCTCTCTATTATATTCAGGTCTCCTACTATGGCGGGTGGCCTGCTTGCGGCTGGAAGAGAATATTTCTTCCAGATCGGATCCTACGATCCTGGAATGTACACCTGGGGCGGAGAAAACCTGGAGCTCTCGTTCAGGGTTGGAGGTCATTTTTTTTTATGTGGCCATGTATGTGTGCACGTGTGTGTGTGGGTGTGTCTTTGTCAGTCTGTGTGTTCAAGTATGTGCGAGGGAAAAGAATGTAATCACAACAAGCAATTACTCGTAAAAAATGATGGATTCTTAACAAATCAACAAGTCACGCACATCAGCATTATGCATAGTTCTAACATACATAAAGACAGACATACATACATGCAGACATACATACATACATACATACATACATACATACATACATACATACATACATACATACATACATACATACATACATACATACATACATACATACATACATACATACAGACATACATACATACATACATACATACACACACACACACACACACATACATACATACATACATACATACATAGAGAATTACGTATATTGACTTAACAAAGATTGTTTAATATTTTTAAAACTTCTCTTTTATTTCTTCGTCCCCCGACCAGACCTGGATGTGCGGAGGAGAGCTCGAGTTCATACCCTGTTCGAGAGTGGGGCACATATTCAGGGCGAGACACCCCTTCAACTTTGACCGTGGGTTATTAAGAGTGTTTTTTTTTATTGGGGTTTTTAAGTGTTGTACAATAGGTCAGTACAATAAGGTGTTTTTAGATTGGAGGGGTTAATATTTTGTTCTTGTGGATTTCAAAGAGGTTTTTTGTACTTCAGGGAGGTTTATTGTATTTCATTAGGTTCTGTTTGCTAAATGCTCTTTTGAATAGTCTGATGTAACGCTTCTTTGCTGGGGCGGTCAGCTAAAACTTACACTGATTCATAGTGACGTTCTCTAGTCGCGTAATAGGGTTTGGCACATTCCGATTTCAGATACACGTGCGGATGGCAGGAAACTAGAGTCTGCCTTACAAATTCTCTTCTACTACTGCTACTACTACTACTACTACTACTACTACTACTACTACTACTACTACTACTACTACTACTACTACTACTACTACTACTACTACTACTACTACTACTACTACTACTACCACCACCACCACCACCACCACCACCACCACCACTACTACTACTACTACTACTACTACTACTACTACTACTACTGTTCTTATGCAGTCAGCCAAACGATGTTTAAAATTCGTAAAGAGATTTAAATAATTTATTTATTCTCAAGATCAAGACAGCCACGGCTACAACTCGAAGAGACTTGCAGAAGTTTGGATGGACGACTACAAGAGATTATTCTACCAGCACAGAAGGGATCTTGTTGTCAGATGATCTGTTTTTTCTTCATTCATTCGTTCATTGTCTTGTTCTTTCGTTCATTTTATCGTTTCGTCGAGGAAACCAGTTGAACGTCGCTTTGTTCCGTTCAGCCAGGTTCCGCGCGGTACTTTTCAATTCATGAAATCCAGCCTTTCTTATGGTCTACTTGTTTGTCTGTTTCACTATCTCTCTCTCATGTCTTTTTGTACTTAAATGATATCGTTATTCTTCGTTCATTGAAAGAAACATCATTTTCCCCACCACCACATCAACAAAACACATTCATACACACACACACACACATGTAAGCACATCCACACATTCATACATACCCACACACACGCACATGTAAGCACATCCACACATACATACACACACATACACACACACGTGTAAGCACACACACATGTAAGCACACACACACATACATCCACACATACATACACACACATACACACACACACACGTACACAAACGCACACAGGACTCGGACGCAGGCAACTTGACGGAGAGGAAACAACTTAGAGAAAAACTTCACTGCAAATCTTTCAAATGGTTCCTGGACAACGTCTTCCCCGAGCAGTTCATCATAGACGAAAACAGTCAAGCCCACGGAATGGTCAGTTTTCCGACCTTCGAGTTTACTCTCGGACCGTTGATCGGATTGAGCGACGCGCACACGCTCAAACGAGGGATCGAACGGGCTTTTCCCGACGCTCCCGAGGCGTATTTCCCAAAGTGGCGCTCATACGTTACGACCTTTACCTTGTATAGTTTTTTTGTTTTAAACAGTTAAAGAATCCCGCTTCTGGATTGTGTCTGGACTCGATGTCGCGCAACCCGAAGACTCAACCGAACATCGGCCTTTACCACTGCTCGCAGCAGAGTTACAATCAGGTAATTAGTTTGCTTCTTCTGCTTGCGGTGACCCTGTGATGCGTATGGTGGAGGTCATTCCATGTCGGTGATGATTATGATGGCTGAAGATGATGTGAAATGTATAGGTGGGTGGGGGAGGTATATTGAGTTAGACTGTGATGGTTGTTGAGTGGTTTTGAAGATGTTAAAAA
>OZ022242.1:231200-483700 GCA_963978895.1 Erpobdella octoculata
CGTGTATTTGTACGTGTGTTTTTACGTGTATTTGTACGGGTATTTTTACGGGTATCTGTACATATATTTTTACGTGTATTTTTACCTGCATTTGTACGTGTACTTACATGCATTTTTTAGTGTGGGTTTTTAGTATGTATCCTGTATTTCTTTGTGTATTTGCTTATTTGTGTGTTTTTGTACGCATTCTCTGCCATCAAAAATCTACATTATGATGATGACGACGATGACGACGAGGATGATGATAATGATGATTATGATGATGATGGTGGTGACGATGATGTTGACAATGATGACGATGATGATGATTTTGACGTCATTTTCTATCAATCCTCCGGTACAGCTGTTCGCCCTCAGTCAAGCAAACGAGCTGCGGATGGAAGAGGTTTGTGCGGACGCGGTCGGTTCTCCTGGTGCTTTCGTCCGACTGTACGACTGCCACGAACTCAGAGGCAACCAAGAGTGGCACTACGATCCTGTGAGTTACTGCATGGAGTTGTTGATGGATGGTGGATGAGTAAGTGGGTGGATGGTTGGGTGGTTGGGTGGGTAGGTGGATGGTTGGGTGGGTGGATGGTTGGGTGGGTAGTTGGGTGGATGGTTGGGTGGTTGGGTAGATAAGTGGAAATATTTTTATGGTGAATTGGTTAATTAATAAGATCAATAGTTGATAGCTGTGTAATACTTTGTAAATAATGATTATGATTATGACTTGATGATGATGATTATGATGATGATGACGATGAAGATGATGATGTCGATGATGATGATGATTGATTGATTGGACTGGAGGATTGGATGATTGATTGATTGATTGATCGACTGACAGACTGCTTGACCGATCGATCCATTTTTTTTTTAGAAAACGAAGATCATGAAACACGCAAGCGGCTTCTGCCTCGACACCTCCGGTCAGAGCGTCGGCAAGGACGTCAAACTGGATCACTGCAAGGGCGGACCAAATCAGCAGTGGGAATTCCAACACGTGATAAAGTTCAATTGAAGAGCCTTTTTTTAAAACTTTTCCGATACGTGTCTTTCACGAGCGATGATGATGATGATGATGATGGTGATGATGATGATGCTGTTCGAAGCTGGAAGAAGAAGAAGAAGGAGGAGGAGAAGAAATAAAAACTGCTTTTTCATTTTATATATCTGGTACTGCTGCGAATAATCATCTTTATGTGCGTATGTTTTCGAGATGGTACATCATCATCATCATCATCGATCGTCTAAAAATCGTTGCCTTGTTTTACTTTCTATGGTTTTTTGAATGTTTTAAATGTGTTTCTGTTCTTTGTGGTAGCTGAGAGGTGATTTTTTTGTTCTAAATTCTATTTTTTGATTCATTCGCCAAGTTAGATGAGATAACGATGAAGATAATGATGATGACGACGATGATGATGATGATGATGATGACGAAGATGATGATGATGATGATGATGACTATGATGATGATGGTAGTGGTGATGATGATGTTGACGACAAAGGTCATGATGATGATGATAATGATAATTTTATGGGGCTAATGATCTCAAAGACGTGATTGGTCGGTTGGAGGTGTGTAATGCTGAGTTAATCAAAATTGTTCTTTTATTTGTGCCTTTATGCCTTTCCCAATGAAGAGTTGATGTTTTGTTTCTTTATTTGTTTTTTAAATAATAATAATAATAATAATAATAATAAGAATAATAATAATAATAATAATAATATAATTATTCTTGTTTCTTTGTACTTCTGTTTCTTTTTTGTGTTTGTCTATGTTTCTATTTTTCCTGTAAGAAAGAGACCAACAACCACTGGCAGTGCCAAAGCGATTGTGTTGTAAACCTCTTGTTGGTCACCTGGAAAAATGTTCATGAGGATCATTCTGGAGTGGATGGAAAAGCCACCACGTGGAACGACTAGTCCCGAGGAACGGGTAGGATGAAAAAAAAGCTGAAGATCAAATATTTTACTTTTGATCAGCTTATGGAAAAGCGAGCCGGGTGTGGAGAGAATGCTTTGGCATCATATTTCATTGACTTTCAAATCCGCATACATACATACATTCATGCATACCCACATACATACATACATATATATACATACATACTCACACATACGTACATTCATACATACACACATACATACATACATACACACATACATACATGCATGCATACACACATACATGCATACATACACACACACATATATACACATACATACATACATACATACATACATACATACACACATACATACATACATACACACATACATACATGCATGCGTACACACATACATACATACATACATACATACACACATACATACATACACACATACATAGTGATACATTGAAAATTATGTATGTGATAAAATCGACATGTCGATTTTTTAAATCTCTATCATTCTTTTCGCCTTTTCAACTTTCGAGTGCCAGCGTCGTTAAGTTTCCACTCGGAAGTTAAATATAAATCTTTTTTTCATTTTCATTTATTTTAACTCCTAATGTATTAGTTATTCGATGGATAATTAACAAATAAGAAACTTAAAAAAAAGCAAAAACAATTTGCCAAATTTAATAACAAATAGATAAATTAAAACAAAGTGACACATAATTTAAATTTAGGTTGATAAAAATTTAATATCTTGATTAATGCGACTCTCAAGAGTTTTGAAAGATGTGTGACGAAACGGAATTGATTAAATCATTCCATTTCGTTGTTGTTCATTCACTTCACACACAGTTGCGGAAAGAAAAAAATGGAATTATGATGGATGGCTTAAAGAGGCTTCTCGGAGTACTTCAGGTGGGGTGGGTAGTGGGGGAAGGCAGAAGAGATAGTCCGGTGGGACACAGAGTGGTATAACTTGGGTCTCTAATCAAGTTTTATTTTTTTTCTCAATTTTTTTTGTTCCAAGCACTTTTTTCCACTCCTCAAAGGTACCACTGGGGAGAGGGGCGGTCGACACAAACATATATTTAAGCGCCCTTTAAGCGGCTTCTGCTGTACACGGAGCTATACAAACTGTCTTTTTTAATAATAATAATAATAATATAGAGAAAATTTTGTGGGTCCGATACACATATAAATGAGAGTGGGATGAAACTGGCAGATATATGGAATGGAAGACAGACATACAGAGAAGGAGAGCCGGGTGGGACAGACAGACATACAGAGAAGGAGCTGGGTGGGACAGTCAGGCATACGGAGAAGGAGCTGGATAGGACAGACACACATATAGAAAAGGAGGGATAACTACTAAATGAATGATGGATGGATCGAGTCATGGAAAGACGAGGAATGAAATGATGGATGGCTAAGTAATCATCCGCCGGTACGAAATTCCATAATTTTTCTTAAATTTTCTGTAAACATAAAAATTAGTGTTCGTTGCTACACTCTCTGCGAAGTTATGAAGTTAAAATTATTCTTTCAAAACTAAACTCAGTATAATTTAATTTCAATTCTCAATCTGATTAATGTTTAATTTTACTCACTTTTAGTTCTAAAAACTTGAGGTCTTGGTTTCCTTTTTTATGAATTAAAAATAAAATCGGTTTATTTTTTTTAGTAGAATAATAATCTAGTAAACTAGTCTAGACTTATAGACGATGATTTAGAGTTAAGTTTCAACGAGAAAATATAGAATTTTTGCAGTAAAAATCCGAGATCAAGAAAAAAAACCCGTTAAAAAATTTCCAATATTAGACTAACGAGATGAGATAAGTCCTAATAATATCAGAAACACTACCGCAGGGCATCAACCAAAGCTCTTTCGATAATTCAAAAACTTTTGACAACCGACCTGTGGCAGGGGGTCATTTGGGGCGCATGTGGCGGGGGAGGGCACTTACACAGACATGGGCTATTATATATATATATATATATATTAATAATAACCAAAAATAATGATTGTGGTGGCATTTTTTTCGTTCATTTCTCATTTACGCTCGAATGCTTGCGGTTATTAGGCACTACCCGTGTAACCATAGAAGAGATTTGAGAGCCAAAAATGGGTGTTCTCTAATTTCCTGCTTCCAATTAGGCTTGTTTGCTTTTTTTAGAACTTTGTTGTTTTTTTGTTTTTTTGTTTTGTTCATACAAGCCAATTTAATTCGCCAAATTAGGGTCGTCATTTTGTTTGAACTGACTTTGTTGTATTTTGTTGTTATCGCTCAATAATTGGTCTTTATTCTTTTTTTTTGTCAGCAAAATACGTTATGATTTAGTAATGTTCGCATTGCATTCGTATTCGTTATTTCACTTGTTCTCGCCTCCCTTATCTCGTTTTATTGGTTCGTTTTTGATCTCACACAGTAGTAACCATGCCAACCGCAAATAAATAAATAAATAAAAAATATTAGTAATTTAAAAAATATAAGCAATTTAATAAAATAATAAAAGAAAATATTCTATATAAAAAATTTAAATTTTTAATTCATTTTTTTTCAATTTTGAAAGAGAGTTTATTTTAGCTCTTGTAATTTCTTGCAATTCTGTAGCCCGCATTTTACCCACTGTCCTCTCCTTCGTGTGTCGTAAGATCTGAAAAGTAAATATAAATAAATTTAGAGTGCAAAAGCGTGTCTACGTGAAGTCGATCGTTGTCTTTCATCGCAAAGAACATAAATTTGCATGTTCTTTGTTTTGTTTCTGTTTTTTTTTTTATAATCAAAATGCATTTTTATGTTCTTAGTTGTTTTTTTATTAAAATTTTTGAATAAAATCGCATAAATTCGTTGGAGAAAGTTTTTAATAATTCATCGTAAAACTAGAACTTTCAACTTAAGTGTGACAAGTGTAAATCATCAATCTCAGGTACCTATACTACGAAATAAATCTATTTAAATCTTGTGGCCATTAGTCATAACTTGAAATTAATCCATACGAAGTAGCGCCGTTTAATCATTTCATCATCATCATCATTACCGCATCATTTCATCATCTATAATATCGTCATAGTCATTTTCATCGTCATCAACCGGCATTACCATCATCATCGTTAATATCATCCTCGCTATCGCCACCACCGCCACCACCATTACCACCACAACCACCACCACCACAACCACCACCATCACCACAAAAAGAAAAAACTGTATTTTATTTCACCTTCAAATATAAAGCTCTATCCATTCATCCATACGAATGAAAGTTATGATCTCTTTCCTGCATAATTTGGACAAGTTCATTCTCATTACAGCCAGGACCGCTAATCGTATTTGATCTCTATGGATACGTGCTTTTCATTTCTCCATCTTTCTTTTCCATCCATCCGTCCATTTATCATGTATATCTCACGGGGACAGACATTTTAATAATTACATAAACTCATAAACTAACTCCTACGTAACCTTCATCACCACAATAATGTAGTTAGTAGTTAACACGCCTATGTCTAGTCAAGGAATTCTAGACATCTAGACGACTTTGGAAAAAGTTTCAATATATATATATACGCACATTTTTATTACGTTTTTCTTAGCTTGTTTTTTTTTTGCTTGTTTGTTTGTCCGAGTGAGAATTTTAGAGCATTTCCCATCATACAATCTTAAAATCTTGAATAACATTACAACTAAAAATAGTTAAATAATAATAATACCTACAAACTTTTTTTAAAACCACATTTCTCTTCTGCACTGAAAAAGAACCAAAACTAAATCTCTGGCTATATTAAATTTGAAACGTTAAATTTTAAAAATGTTTTTCAAGTATTATTATTTATATTGCCAAGCAGTATTCAACAACTCCCACAATGTCATTCATTTTCGCTTTCAAAAGAAAACAAATTGATTTGCTTTCTTTCATTTGAAATGAATGCCATTTTTTATCACTTTTCTGCTTTTTAATTTGCGTTTTTTTCTATTTTTTGCTAAAATTAACTTTTTCAAAAATTCGTTTTGTTTGTAATTATATTTATAAATAATAATTGTATTTTTCTTACATAAAAAAATAATATATATATATATTGTTCGGATAATATTATTTATAATCTTCGGATAATATTTTTTAAACTTCCTTCACCGCAAAACTAAATTAAAGTCTTTTATAGCATATTTCGCTCATAATAGATATCTCATATCTGTACATAGCGTTCTTTTCTATTAATAAATAACTAGCAAGTGGTTCTCACACAGGATTTTTAGTCTTCTGAAATACTATAAACCCTGTTATACCCGGCGTTGCCCGGGTTTTTAAAGTTTTTCCTCGATTTTTGACGGCAAAAGGTAAAATAATTAACTTATTTTTAAATCGATCAAAACTTTTATTTTACTGGAGACTACTTCCACGCAAAATTTCGTTCAAATTGCTCCTGTGGTTCTTATGTCATAAGCGAACAAACAAACAAACACACACACACAAACACACACACACACACTGCTTTTATATATAGAAATAGATCGCTCATAGAGTGAGTTTTTATTATATCCATTCCGTTGCTGTTTTTAATTACTAAAACAAAAAAAAATTTTCTGTGTTTCTTTAAAATTGTTTCAAATTTTTTTTGACTTCATTTCTCTTGAAAGCAAACAAAGAGAAAACCAATTTCCACTCTGGAATGACTTGAAGATCCGACGAGCATTCCCACTGTGTGCGAGACTTCCAACAGAACGACAAAGGATGGAAACGATGACATATGTGTCTTCTCTCTCTTTTTTTCTCTCTCTCTCTCTCTCTCTCTTTTTCTCTCTCTCTCTCTCTCTTTTTCTCTCTCTGTCTCTCTCTGTCTCTCTCTGTCTCTCTCTGTCCCTCTTTGTCTCTCTCTCTCTCTCTCTCTCTCTCTCTCTCTCTCTCTCTCTCTCTCTCTCTCTCTCTCTCTCTCTCTCTCTCTCTCTCTCTCTCTCTCTCTCTCTCTCTCTCTCTCTCTCTCTCTGTCTCTCTCTGTCTTTCTCTGTCTCTCTCTCTGTCTCTCTCTCTTTCTCTCTATCTCCCTCTCATTCTTCATTCTTTTTATTCTTCTGCTGTCTCTATTTTCACCGTTTATGTTATTTTTATTACTCTTATTATTTGCATATATCAGCATTTTCACAAAACATCGTGTTTTTGTGTCTTTAGAATCACCACCGCCATCATCATCATCATCGTCGTCATCATCATCGTCGTCGTCATCATGAGTAAAAAAGCTATCATCAGTAACATCACCACTATCATCATCGTCACTATCATAATCACAATCAGCATCATCAACATCATTACCATCACCAACACCATAACAGTGTCGTATCAAGGGTTTTTGGCACCCGGGGACAAGATATAAAAAATGCACCTATGGGGGGGGGGTTGTCATAGGTACTTTTTCAGAAAACCTTTTAACTTTTTGGCATCTCTACTATAAAGTTCTTGGCATACCCTCACAAATGGTACCCGGAGACACGAGTCTTCCCTGCAATCCCTCGCTACTCCTCTACACCACCATCACTACTACTACCACCACCACCACCACCACCACTACCACCACCACCACCATCACCACCATCACTACCACCACCACCACCACCACCACCACTACCACCACCACCACTACCACTACTTCCACTATCACCACCACCACCACCATCATCATCATAACTGTAATGCCCTCCACATTTTATATACATAATAATTGCTCTACAATTTTCCATTACTTTCGCATCGTTGATTGTTTTTGTCCATTCTTTAAAAGTACTTTTCTCGGGAAAAATGCAAAATAAATGGGAAAAATGAAAAAGAAAATATACAAAAAAATTAAGATTTGCTGTGTTCATGTTTCATTGGATTAGTTAGATTAGTTTGAAGCATTTTTTTCTTCTCTTGTCCATTTCTCTCTCCCTTTTCTCTCTCTTTCTCTCTCCCCCTCTCTCTCTTCCCTTCTCTCTCCCTCTCTCTTTCACGTTTCACACACACACTCAGACACACACACTCACACACCCAAACACACTCACACACACCCAAACACACACACACTCACACACACCCAAACACACACACACACACTAGAGTACGGTAGAACGAGAGAGAAAAACGATAGAAAACCTCTAAAAACCCCGGGCAACGCCGGGTACCCGCTAGTAATTCATAAAGTTGTGACAACCACCCACCACTTTTAATAATCTGTACGCTTTCACGATCATATTTGCGGCTCCTTTCAGCGATCTGACAGCCATTAAATTTGAGAAGAAAAAAACGAAAAAAACCCTGCAAAACGAAACCGGAAACGAAGCGACACAAAACGGAAAAGACGTCATTTTCTTTTTACGGTTCAACGATTTGTTTTTTTATTATGTTTCTTGCTTGTATTTTTTGTGAAAGTTTTTGTTTTTCATTTTTTATTTTTTTTATTTTTTCTATTTCTTGTGTGTGTTGTTTGGGTGTTGTTTGGGAAATTTTTTGTTTTTTGTTTATATTTCTCTATTTCTTGTGAGGCCAGCCATCGTCGTGAACTTTCGACGGGGCGGATCTGTTCTTCTGAGAAGTTCTGCCATGGAGGATTTCATGAGGATCTTCTTGTATATTGAGGCTGTTGATGGTAGCGGTTGTGATGATGATGATGATTGTGATGATGATGATGATGATGATGATGATGATGATGATGATGATGATGATGATGATGATGATGATGATGATGATGATGATGATGATGATGATGATGATGATAATGATGATGATGATGATGATGATGATTGTTATGATGATTGTGATGATGATGATGATGATTGTGATGATGATGATGGCGACGATGATGATAGTGATAGTGATGGTGATTATGATGATAGTAGCGATGTTAGTGATGATGATTGATGATGATGATTGTGATGATGATGATGGCGACGATGATGATAATGATAGTGATGGTGATTATGATGATAGTAGCGATGATAGTGATGATGATGATAATAATGATTGGTGTAATAGTATTGATAATAAGGTTGAATATGGTTGGACTGATGATGATGTTGAAGGGAGTGGTAAATGTGATGATGTGGTGGCATGAAAGATGATGATATCGGATGCCGGGACTGTAGTGTTAGTGTTGACTTGACTGATGACACATGCAGTGATCATGATATCGAATGTGATAATGATGATGATGATGATGATATCCAATATGACGATGATGATATTAAATGTGATCATAATGATATCGAATGTGATCATGATGATGATATCGAATGTGCTACTTTATTGTGAAAGAAATGTTGGCATAAAAATCATTCAAAACAAAACATTATTTTTCTTTTTATTAGTTTTTTGTTAATTAATTCTATTTATTAATCTTCATCAGATAGTACAACAGAAGACATTTTTTTATTAATCGATAATAATTAATTTCTATAAATAGATGGCCAATAGTCAAGTTATTCCTTATTAGCTCATATCACCGCGTGACACATCAAATGCAGCTACATTTCCAAAAACAGCAACGTAACTGAATCTGAGTTTTAATTAGTACAATACTATGCAATTAGGTCACAAGGTCGCTAGGTAGCTAGGTCACTAAATTTTTAACCTTGACACTTCTAATGTCCATTTGCGGAATAGGGCGAGTTCAGATGCTTTAATTAGTACAATACTATGCAATTAGGTCACAAGGTCGCTAGGTAGCAAGGTACTAAATTTTTAACCTTGTCACTTCTAATGTCCATTTGCGGAATAGGGCGAGTTCAGATGCTTTAATTAGTACAATACTATGCAATTAGGTCTCAATGTCACAAGGTCTCTAGTTCTTTAACCTTGTCACTTCGATTTGCAGAATAGGGCGAGTTCAGAGGTCAGAGGGCCGTAGGAATAGAGACTGATCTGACCTACCTTCTGCACCACATTCTGGACAAGGTCGTTCTGAACTTGGTGCTGAGCAGAGAATAAAGAATGAAATTCGAGCTGCAGTTTATTATCACTAACAAGTTGAAGACGTTTCCGGTTATCAGCATCATCTTAATCACTTCCGGCGTCATGGTTCCCGTTAATGATCTGTAAAAGAAAAGAAATAAATGAAACTGATGATGATGATGATGATGATGATGATGATGATGATGATGATGATGATGATGATGATGATGATGATGATGATGACGACGACGATGATGATGATGACGACGAGGATGATGATGATGATGATGATGATGATGATGATGATGATGATGATGATGATGATGTGATGATGATGATGATGATGATGATGATGATGATGATGATGATGATGATGATGATGATGATGATGATGATGATAATGATAATGATGATAATGATAATGATGATGATGATGATGATGATGATGATGATGATGATGGTGGTGATGATGATGATGAAAATAGCAATATTATTAACCTGTAAACTCTGTAAAGATTCTGTAAAGATTGCGGCAGTTGACAAACGATAAACAGCAGGACGACTGCAATCAACATCAACGTTATCTTCTGCTGATCTTTAGCTTGCTGGTATCCCGCTCCGCCGCAGCTAGCCGACGCTTTGATCCGCCCGCTACGCTCGCTAAGCCGTCTACAGCTTTCGTCGGTTCTCTGGCTCGAGCTGCGGGTGCTGCGATCGCCGGCTACGCTGTTAGCCGTAGAGACGCTAAGTAGCGGCGCCATCTTGTGCCTCTCTCTGTTGGCCTTCATGACTTGTTTGACGAGCAGGTGGTTGAATATCATCAGCAGAATGAGCGGCAAAAATGTAAACAAAACCTGACTGGCGTATACGTACAACAAGCTGTAGACAGCCGATTGGCCGAAATCGGTCTTGACTACCGCGAGAGTCCTCGTAGTCTCGTGACACATCTGCGACCTGGGAGACATCGGCGTTGACGTTGTTGTCACTGAGGATGACGGAGGTGATGATGATGATGATGATGGTGATGATGATGATGATGATGATGATGACGATGATGATGATGATGATGATGATGATGATGATGATGATGATGATGATGATGATGATGATGATGATGATGACAGGGTAAGCCGGTAGTGTAAATCGTGATTTTTGGTAACAGCAAGATAGCTGAAAGTTTCAGATGTATCGGATGAATGACGACGACGATGAAGTCGTTGTTGATGTTGTTGTTGTTGCTGAGATCGAGGTTGTTGTTGATGCTGCTGTAAAAGCTGTTGGAATATATTGTCGTCTCCTCTTTTGTTGTTGCGGTGGCCCGCAGCTGTGGTTCCTTCCCCTGTTGTTGTGTTGTTGTTTATTGCTTCGTCTTCTTCTTCTTCTTCTCGAAGAAAGCGACCAGACGAACCGAATGAAAGCGAGCTCGTCATCTTGTCATCACGTGACCAATAATAGTTTAGGCCGCCATTGCTGTTGTTGTTGACATTGTTGTTGACATTGATGTTGTTGACATTGATGTTGTTGACATTGTTGTTGACATTGTTGTTGACATTGTAGTTGACATTGTTGTTGACATTGTTGTTGACATTGTTGTTGACATTGTTGTTGTTGACATTGTTGTTGTTGACATTGTTGTTGTCGACGTTGTTTACCTTCTCGTTCGGAACGTTTATTTGAAGCGACGACGTCGTAGGACTCGGAGAAGTTGACGACGACGACGAGTTGACGATCGAATGACGTGTGATGATCTTCTTCTCGAAGAAGCCAGGTGTGGTGACGAGGGCGGCAAGTAAGCAGACGACCACGATGACGTACCTTGCCCGTTTGGCTGTGCACCATACCTGTAGTAGTGGAGACGGTAGTGGTGGTGATAGTGGTGGTGGTGATGATTATGATTATGATGATTATAATGACGATAATGATAATGATGATGATGATGATGATGATGATGATGATGATTATGATGATGATGATGATTATGATGATTATAATGACGATAATGATAATGATGATGATGATGATGATGATGATGATGATGATGATGATGATGATGATGATGATGATGATGATGATGATGATGATGATGATGATGATGATGATGATGATGATGATGATGATGATGATGATGATGATGATGATGATGATGATGATGATGATGATGATGATGATGATGATGATGATGATGATGATGATGATGATGATGATGATGATGATGATGATGATGATGATGATGATGATGATGATGATGATGATGATGATGATGATGATGGTGATGATGATGGCGATGGTGATGATGCTGATTATGGTGACGATGACGGAGATGATGATAATAATTCATTTGTTTCTGCTTATTTCTATGGAGCTCACGTAACATATAATCTAAATAATCTTCGTCCTGTTAAATTTTATCATCTGTACGTATTTCCAATACAGGCCACATATTGTATATCTTTCTTTCTTTTTCTTATCAATTTGTCTGAGATGTCAGTAACATCAGGCGACAAATATGTGCAATAATATGGATACATCTTACGTTGTTTACGCAAGCGTAGAGGGTGTCAATTTCTATTCAATCACGTTGTGTTGGTATATCATATTTAAAACATGCATATTCTTTCACTCACTTTACAATATGTAGATATAACATATCTCAATGATATCTTTTTAAATCATCTTTTATATTTACATGGTTAGTTGTGTTGTTCGAAAAGCTTGAGTGGTTGCGCCTTTATGAAAGTACTAATTGATGCATAAAAAATAAATTACTAAAATTATTTACTTTAAAAAAAAGTTCTGACATCTGTTTTCCTTCCTTCCGCTTCCGCTATAATTCCCCAGCAATTATTTTCTATTGTTTAACTAAAATACATCTCGAGTTGCGAATTTATTTCAGTGAAAGCTTTTAGTTTGTTTACTTTTACTTTTTAATTTTTATATTTTAATTTTTATATTTTAATTTTTAATTTTTATATTTTAATTTTTAATTTTTATATTTTAATTTTTAATTTTTATATTTTAATTTTTAATTTTTATATTTTAATTTTTAATTTTTATATTTTAATTTTTATATTTTAATTTTTAATTTTTATATTTTAATTTTTAATTTTTATATTTTAATTTTTAATTTTTATATTTTAATTTTTAATTTTTATATTTTAATTTTTAATTTTTATATTTTAATTTTTAATTTTTATATTTTAATTTTTAATTTTTATATTTTAATTTTTAATTTTTATATTTTAATTTTTAATTTTTATATTTTAATTTTTAATTTTTATATTTTAATTTTTAATTTTTATATTTTAATTTTTAATTTTTATATTTTAATTTTTAATTTTTATATTTTAATTTTTAATTTTTATATTTTAATTTTTAATTTTTATATTTTAATTTTTAATTTTTATATTTTAATTTTTAATTTTTATATTTTAATTTTTAATTTTTAATTTTTATATTTTAATTTTTAATTTTTATATTTTAATTTTTAATTTTTATATTTTAATTTTTAATTTTTATATTTTAATTTTTAATTTTTATATTTTAATTTTTAATTTTTATATTTTAATTTTTAATTTTTATATTTTAATTTTTAATTTTTATATTTTAATTTTTAATTTTCTGAATAATTCGAATTGCGTGACGAACAGAAAAATTTTTTTTAATGAAACAAAAAACTTACATTCATCAACAACTTCACTATTAGCCATCGTCGTCAAATTTATGATATTGTTAAAAAAAATTTTATTTCTTATAGTTTTTTTACTGTAAATTTAATTTTGAGACGTAACATGATCATGAGATTTTTAAGGTTACTAGCTAAAGTGTTCAGGTACATTACTGTTTATTAGTGTTTATTTATTGTCGTAAATATGTCCAACTTGGACGCAGTTCGAACTCAGTTGAACGATTCTATTTAAAATTATTTTAACCGACACGAATAATATCAAGAAATTGCTGAAGATACACTAAGCAGTACTAAGCACTAAGTATTGACAGAGTCAGCATTGTACTTAAGCAGTGCCGTGCCGCCACACGAAGGTGTCTTGATGATTTACAGTCATTTAATTGTAATCAACAGAAAATGCTGTTCCTGTTATTAATTATTACCTACTGATCGTTCAAAAGTATGGAGTATATTAAAAAACAATTGAAGCAAAAACAAAGTTTCTTAAAAACACACTTTTATATTTTTTTACTACATAAACAACAAACATATTAGCATAGACAATAAATAGTTTGCCCGGTCGGATGGGCACTTGTGCACCCACCGAGACGCTGATAAGACTATAGAGTGTTTCGAAAATAAATTTGAAAAATGGCTCCGACACCCCCCCCCCTTCCGCCTTGGTCATCAGGTTTTTTGGGAGGGGGAAATAAATCGAGGGTTTCAAAAAAAACTTTTGGAAAGTGGCTCTGACTAATCCTCTCCCGCCGCCCCCCGGTCATCAGGTTTTTTGGTGGGAGCAAGAAGCTAGGGAGGTTATGCATTGGGGGGGGCAGATTATTGTGATTTGTCCTCGGGCGCAGAAGACCCTAGCCTGTTCGTTCCTCCCTTCGACACCAGGAAAGGTGGGGGGGCATGGCTTCTCCGTGTCTTATCATCAACTCTGGAAGTTTGGAAAACATCGCCCGATGACATCAGACAGTCAAATGATGACCTTAAAGTATTTAAGATCAAAATATGAACATTTTCTTTCTATAAGTTTCATTGATACACAGCAACTTCGCAAATCCAGCATAAAAAAACGGCTGTAACAAATATTTTTTATTCATTCATTATTCAATATATGCACGCAAAAGCGCTAAAAAGACTCACATCAACTCATTCTTCATTACAACTTAAATCCACCGGAAAAAAAATTCCGCTCTCTCTCGAGAGAGTGTAAAGTGACATTTTGCACCGAAATGGAAAAAAAAGAACGCAACTTTTTCTTAAGAAGATGGCGAAGCGCGTTTGTCACGCGAATTCGCGTAGATTTTTCTCTCTACGCGCTTCTTTGGTTTTGCGGGTGGTAAAATGCGAGTCCGCACTCGAACGTTTGTATTTATAGTCTTCTTTTATCGCTTGATCTCTTAATAACCCTGCCCATATCCGGTACAACCCATCCCACGGAGTCAATAAATATAAATGTGATTTTTTTTACCTATACAGCATATAGTTTATATATTTGTCTTTTTCTGTCTTCTCTCTCTCTCTCTCTTTCTCTCTTTCTCTCTTTCTCTCTCTCTCTCTTTCTCTCTTTCTCTCTTTCTCTCTCTCTTTTCCTTTTTTTCGTTTTTGTACCTCGTCACCTCAATTACTAGTACAGATGCTGATGATAATTATGTTGATGGTGGAATTGATAGAAACCGTGGGTATGATTATGATGATGATGAAGACGACGACGACGATGAAGATGACGACGACGACGATAATGATTATAATAAATTACCAATTATTTAATTTAAGTTCTATTATAATCGCTTCCCTCGGGTTTTTTTCACTTTCTAATTTCTTCGAATCGTTTACTCGAACAACACTGTTAAAGCAACAACTCAACAACACTCTTAAAACAACACGCAGATATTTTTCCCGTCCCAAAATACGTCTGCGTTCAATGCTAAAAAAAACATTTATATACAAAATATAAAACTATAAAACGCTAACCTTTCCTCTGATTGGCTGCCAAACTCCGATGTACCTCTCGACCGTAAAGGTCAGGGTTAACCACACCCCCGTGTTGCTGGTGATGTCAGTGATTGGTCGAAGGAATGTGTGTTTCGACGCAAAGTAAACATCGGAGCAGGCAAGGGTTTCGTAGTGTGAGAAAGTCATGAGAAAGGCTAGCAGTAAATAGAGCATGTCGTATATCGCAAGAGCAGTCAAGTAGCGATTGGTAGAACTTGACCTCATACTAGGTCGGGTCAACACGGCTATATTTAGAACGTTGCCAGCCAGTCCGAAAAAGATTACTGGGGGAGTCATGACCTTTTGAACTATAAAACGGGTTAGTTCAAGATCATCCATGACTCTCGGTGCTGTTGGCGATCGTTATCAGGATTGCGCCATGTTCAGATATTTTCAAGTTTGTTGCAAAATTATTGAAAAAATGAGGGTGATTTAAATTTTCTAATATTTCAGCTGCTTGATTGTTAGAATAAATTAATTTATTTTGAGCGAGTAGTTGTTTTTCGAGATGTTTTTAAAAATTCTAAATCCATTAAAATATTACATTCGAAAATATTTTAATTTTGTTACAAATTAAAAAAAAAATTTCAAACTTTAAAATTTTTGTAAAATCGCATTTTAAAGAATTCAGGAGTTGAACGCACAAAGAATTTTATAGTTGACCAATGAGTGGACTCGATGGCTCCACGTGTGTGAGGTGGTGCTTGCACGTATATATATATATATATATATATATATATATATATATATATATATATATATATATATATATATATATATATATATATATATATATATATATATATATATATATATATATATATATATATATATATATATATATATATATATATATATATATATATATATATATATATATATATATATATATATATATATATCTATATATATAAAAATGAATGTTTGTATTTATGTTAATGTCCTTTATGCATTGCTACACCATTCATCCGATCGTAATGAAATTTTCACACAACCTTGAGAGTCAATGAAAATCAAAACTAAAAAAAAAATTTTTGAAATCCGTCACAAAATGAGCGGAGCGGAGCGGGTGAGCGAGCGGGAACTATATATATATATGTATGTGCGTATGTATGTGTGTATGTATGTATGTGTATGTGCATGTATGTGTGTCTGTGTGTGTGTTTATGTATGTACTAGCGGAGATACCCGGCGTTGCCCAGGTTTTTTGAGGTTTTTCTAATGTTTGTCTCTTTCTCTCCCGTTTCCTTTCCCACCTGCTTTCCCACTCCTGTTAGCTTTTCCGTTTTCGGTCGTTTTCCCACTGCCGGTCGCTTTCCCGCTCCCGGTCGCTTTCCCGCTCCCGGTCGCTTTCCCGCTCCCGGTCGCTTTCCCGCTCCCGGTCGTTTTCCCGTCCCGGTCGCTGCCCCGTTCCCGCTCACGTTTGCTCTCCCATTCCCGCTCACGCTTGCTTTTCTGTTCCCGCTCGCTGTCCGTTCCGGGTGCTTTCCCGTTTCTATAATAGACAAACTAACCCACAAACATTCATATATATATATATATAGTCTTAGCAAATCTATTTTGCGTTTTATAGGCTAACAGAAGTTATGAAAGAATGTAAAAGAGAAAATGAGCGGGAACGGAAACGGGAACGGGAGAGCTACCGTGACCGGGAATGGGAGAGCAAGAATGACCGGGAACGGGAGAGCAAGCGTGAGCGGGAACGGGAAAGCGACCGGAAACGGGAAAGCGACCGGGAACGGGAAAGCGACCGGGAACGGGAAAGCGACCGAGAACGGGAAAGCGACCGGGAAAGGGAAAGCGACCGGGAACGGGAAAGCGACCGGGAACGCGGAAAGCGACCGGGAACGCGGAAAGCGACCGGGAACGCGGAAAGCGACTGGAATCGGGAGAGCAAGCTTGGAAGGAAACGCGAGCAAGAGAGAAAATCGATAACAGAACTTCTGAGCGGGAAAGCGACCGGGAGCTGGAAAACGACCGAGAGCGGAAATGCGACCGGGAACGCTACGAAAACGGGAAAGTGGAGAAGGGAACGGGAGCGAGAGAGACAAACATTAGAAAAACCTCTAAAAACCCCGGGCAACGCCGGGTAACCCCGCTAGTATATATATATATATATATATATATATATATATATATATATATATATATATATATATATATATATATATATATATATATATATATATATATATATATATATATAAGTGGGTAAGCGACCGGGAGCGTGAGAGCAAGCGGGTAAGGAAACGGGAGCGTGAGAGAAAAACGATAGAAAAACCTCTAAAAAGCCCGGGCAACGCCGGGCACCCCGCTAGTATTATTATAGAAAATTTAAGTTTATTTATTATAATAATGAGAATACATTTCACTCAATATCATTTTCTAATTTAAAAAGCCACTTATCTTTTTTTTAAACTCCTCCAAGCAAGCAAGGCAAGTGTAGGTATATGTGTTAAGATACAGCAGTAAAGACAAGCACAGAAAATGTGATTTTCCGAACCACTGGTAACCACTCAGTACCATTCACTGGTACAGATGTAATATAATATGTAGGATAACTTTTTTATATAAAATATTATTTATTTATTTTATTTTATTACACAAGAAAGGCAAGGGAAACATCAATTCCAGACTGACGTTGTTTTTCATGCCGCACTGCGGTCGTCCTCTGTACGACAACCTCTTACGAAGTAACTGGTCTCCAGATGATCTGGACAAGCTGGTCATTCTTGGCAACAGTTTCGAGACAATTTTCAGCAAGTGAGATGATTTTTTTTAATAAAACCTTCATTTTTTTATGTATTTACCGTTTGTTCTTTGGATGAGTATTTTACAAATTTATTGATATTAATTCTTTATTTGTGGAATAATTGATGTTTTCTTTAAGAAACGAATTTTAATAAAAGTTTTATTTGTTAAAGTCAGAAAATTACCCATGTATCCACAAGGTTGGTGTTTTGAAATTATCATTTGGTCATAGTTGGTAATGGTTCTGAAACATGGATAGTATTTTATTACAATACAATTTCAGTTTTATTTCGCCTTTGAAATTGACATTCTTTAGCCAGAGTCGGTTCCACATACTTTAATGTTATCAAGATGTGTTCATGCTTGAACTTTTATCAGGACACTTAGTCAACCAGTTAATATGTGCCCAATGAACACAAGGTCATGTGTTTGACTGTAATGTCCAAAGAGTATCCCAGCCTTCCATTTTTGTTGGGTCGGTTAAATGAGTATTAGTTTTGAGATTGTGGTAATATGAATTGGCAGTTTCCAAATTCAAACAAATGTGCGAGTGACAGGTAAATGTGCGTAAGCTCATATGACAAACTTTTGCCGTAATGCGTTTCACAAAGTAAGGCTGTAGTATAATCTAGTGACCTCTCTTAGTTACCTATACGATATAATGCAAACCCCCCGTTATAATTATACCACTTATAAAACTGTAATGTATTGACGTTCCCCTTATTTACCTTCACTTATATACAATTGAGTGTTTAACATCACTCATAGAAAAAAGCTCATCTCAAATTTTCCCACATGCAGATCCATCCCTACCTGAACGAGACTCCTCTACGAAACACCTACCAGTTTAAAAATATATTCAACGACTTGACGGAAATAAATTGCTGCGAGACCACCCCCATGTTGCAAGTTTTTGGGAAATTCCGCTCGAAGTCGACTACGAGGAAAGACAAAGAAATCGTCCTCGTCCTCAAGAAATAACTTTTGTGTAATTAAATATTTTTTATATATTTATATTGTTGTTTTTTCAGTACTTTGCACTTAAGTTCATCAAGAATATCTATGTTATTCGTTGCACAGGCCTATTCTCTGTGAACATTTTATATGGGTCCTATGTGGGGTTCCTGGGCTATGGATAACCTATATGGGTTGTATATGGGTCCAATATAAATGGACTTTTGCAAAAGCAAAATGTCTATATGGGAGCTATACGGGTCCCAAACGGGGTTCATGGGCTAATTTATATCTGGGCTATAAGTGGGCTGAGCCAAGTTTGTTTCAATTGTTTGTTTTATTAATTGTATCAATAAAAGTTACTTCTTCTTTTATTTATTTTTTTTAAATAAAGATAATTTTTAACGAAAATTATATTATCTTTTTTTGTGAAGATTTACATAATTTGACTGACAAATTAGTTTTCTTATATTTTGGTTGATGTAGTCACTACACTGTAGTGGTACAGACACCGGCTTTGAGAGTCGTAGGACCCGGGTTCGATTTCCGGTTCAGGCCCATTTGTAGTCTTTATGTTTAGCCCATATAGGACCCACTTGATTCGGTGTGTCACCTGGGTACGGGTCCTATACGGACAGCCCATCTGGGACCCACTAAGATGCTCATTTGGGACCCATATAGGTCCCAGGTATGAATGTTCACGCAGGGCTGTACCTCAACAGCCAATATTGTTTTTTCACCTAATAAAAGTAATGCCAATCCTGGCTATTTTGACTGAAGAATTATACAAATATCGAACATAGGCGTAGTTTTTATTTTGCCTGATGGGGCAAGATAAAAACTAACTTTTCCCAAAAAATTCGGAGGCAGGATTGGAAAAACATTTCATGTTGAACAACTTTTCCAGAAAATGTCGTTTATCGCCGGGGGGTAGTTTAACGTAATTTTCACTTAGTCAATAGAAAAAAGTAATTCAAATTTATGATATTGTTAAAAAAATTTTTTATAGTTTTTTACTGTAAATTTAATTTTGAGACGTAACATGATCATGAGATTTTTAAGGTTACTGGCTAAAGTGTTCAGGTACATTACTGTTTATTAGTGTTTATTTATTGTCGTAAATATGTCCAACATGGACGCAGTTCGAACTCAGTTGAACAATTCTATTTATAATTATTTTAAACGACACGAATAGTTTAATGATATTGCTGAAGATACACTAAGCGGTAAAACCGTAGAATCCGGGTACAAACAAAAACAAGTATGGCCGCTATTTTGATTGACAGGTCTAAATAGAATGATTGACAGCTATGATTTAATGGAAAGCCAGTGTGTTAATGTTTAGAACAGACAAAATAACCAATAACTTTATTTAACAAATAATATTAAAATATAAATATTAAAATTGAAAGTAATGTAGTAAATTGTTGTTATGCGAGATGCGAAGCGCATTATCTGGTCTTTATCATGACAATTGATAAGAGCAATTGCGACTTGTTTTAGCAAATTCTTCATGTTCAGAAGACAAAGGAAGAATCTATAAATGACGGAAAATTAGCAGTTGATAATTGATTGGGGTCTGCTCCGATGCAAAGCGTATTCGCTAGTCTGTTACCAGACCATTAAGTTGATTAGAACAATTGCCACTTGTCTTCGCGAATTTTTCACATTCACAAGACAAAGGAAAAGGAAGCATCTATAAATGACTGAAAATATATTGTCAAGATAAAAAGTCAGTTATATGGGATAAGTTGTAGTCAGTCACAAAAAGAAGTCAAATGTATTTTTTAACCATCTAAGACAGCATACTTATCATCTAATACTGCTTTGATCTGCTTCAGAGCCTTTGAACAACACGCCCAGATTCAAAACAAAAACAATTATCAAGTTTTAATTTTCAATCATTTATAGATGTTTGTTTGTTTTGTGAACATGAATAATTCGCTAAGACAAGTGGCAATTGTTCTAATCAATCTAATCAGCTTAATTGTCTTGCGGTCTGGTAAATACGCTTCGCTTCTCGCATCAAAGCACATCCCAAACAATTTATATTTAAGCAATATTTTAAATTATTTTTGATAATATTTAAAAAAAATTAAATATATTTTTAAGTCGATCAAGCACATCCCATCCTAGAGGCGGAGCATAGAAATGAAGGGGCGGAGCTTACGCCGATATATTTTTTAGAATTTGTTTATACCCCGGATTCTACGGTTTTACCACACTGAGCACTAAGTATTGACAGAGTCAGCATTGTACTTAAGCAGTGCCGTGCCACCACACGAAGGTGTCTTGATGATTTACAGTCATTTAATTGTAATCACAAGAAAATGTTGTTCCTGTTATTACCTACTGATCGTTCAAAAGTATGGAGTATATTAAAAAACAAGTGAAGCAAAAACAAAGTTTCTTAAAAACACACTTTTATATTTTTTTTACTACATAAACAACAAACATATTAGCATAGACAATAAATAGTTTGACGAAAATATCACAAATATCCGAACATTTGATAGAATGCATTATTAATTAGTTCGGAGGTATGTTTAAATTTTGAAGCTCATCGGGAAGTTAGTTTAAAATCGATTGCAAAATTTGACGACAGACAGATAGACAGACAAGTCAAGTTGAATAAAAGTGTGTAAAAACTAAATCCTTAAAGTTTATTTTTAAAAATTTAACACAGTTTAAAGTTTATTTTAACACCGCGAGTCGTCAGGTAACATAATTATTAATAAAAAAATTTTAGTATTTATTTTTAGGTTAAAACCTTAATAGCAATATCTATTAATTATGCAATTGATTAGAGTCAAGTTGTTTCTCATCTAAAGCAATCCACAACTTTTCCAGTTCACTCTCAAATTCTAAGTTTGTTTTATACTCTGAATTCTTAGAATTTAATCAAAGCTAATAAATAGGTTGTTCATAAACTTAGACTGTATCAGTTCTTTTTCAGATACGGCACAAAGAGTTTGGCTATTTTTTTTATTTGATTATTTTTTGTTTTATTAAAGAGAAATATTTTTTATGAATGCCCGATATTCAAATATCGAGTTGTCTTACTAATGATTTTAAAACTATATCCCGAAGAAACTTTTTGTCTCATCCTATGCTTCTTTCTTCTTAAATTCATCTATTTCGTCCTCTAATAATGCAGCAATCTTGTGCACAAGAAATTGATTCCTCAACAAGTTGACTCAGCCAGTTCTGATTATTCGATTCCCTAACGAAATCTGTTTTCTTGTCCATCACCGCGTGGTCGGATGGGCACTTGTGCACCCACCGAGACGCTGATAAGACTGTAGCTGGTTTCGAAAATAAATTTGAAAAATGGCTCCGACAGCCCCCCTCCTCCTGCCTTGGTCATCAGGTTTTTTGGAAGGGGGAAATGAATCGAGGGTTTCAAAAAAAAAACTTTTGAAAAGTGGCTCCGACTAACCCCCTCCCGCCGCCCCCCGGTCATCAGGTTTTTTGTTGGGAGCAAGAAGCTAAGGAGGTTATGCATGGGGGGGGGGGGACAGATTATTAAGTTTTATCCTCGGGCGCAGAAGACCCTAGCTACGCCTCTGGTTAGTTGGAGACGTTTTCGCTCAGCCTCACGCAAAGGCCTGTTCGTTCCTCACTTCGACACCAGGAAAGGTGTGGCGGCATGGCTTCTCCGTGTCTTATCATCAATTCTGGAAGTTTGGAAAACATCGCCCGATGACATCAGACAGTCAAATGATAACCTTAAAGTATTTAAGATCAAAATATGAACATTTTGTTTCTATAAGTTTCATTGATACACAGCAACTTCGCAAATCCAGCATAAAAAAAACGGCTGTAACAAATATTTTTTATTCATTCATTATTCAATATATGCACGAAAAAGCGCTAAAAAGACTCACATCAACTCATTCATTACAACTTAAATCCACCGGAAAAAATCCCGCTCTCGGGAGAGTGTAAAGTGACATTTTGCACCGAAATGGAAAAAAAAGAACATAACTTTTTCTTAAGAAGTGGCTTAGAAGTCTAACGATTAACGCCATGTTAAACATTGTCAAACTTTGATTGTTTTTTCTCCTTATCAGGAAGTCGATTCCAGTTTATTGTCGGGCCGGCTCACAATGTTTTTGCCGTCGGACCAGGGCTTGAAAAGGGTGAAGTCAACAAACCCTGGAAGGAAACATTTAATATTTATACAGGTAATCTTTCCTACGGACGGCCCGTGCCGAAAAAACGTTTCAAGATGCACAGACGTTAGCAAATCACCTGGGAAAAATAAGTTAGCAACTGTGGAGACCGTGTGCACCAAACAAACCTATGGTTTGCAGCCGAAACTTTGAAATTATGGTTTTTTTTCGTCTAGCTGAATGTTACTGGCTATTTTTTATTGTTTATCATTGTGCAATAACATCTGGATATATCTGTTTTTTAATTTAAACTTTTTTCTATTTTAATTTGTTTTTCACTTTTTGGATATTTTAAAATTTTAAAATTTATATACTTTGTTGTGCTAACAACGAATTAATTGAAAAAATGTCTCGGAAGTATTACTGTTTGGTATTTGCTATTGGTAGCTGATCAGAGCAGCATTTTTTTAAAATCAGGTCAACGAGCCCGCCGCTATCACCCACAGGCTCGAAATGATCGACAAGCGTAAGGGCAAACTGAATGTCGTGGTGATTGCCCCATCCTCGGACGGACAATGAGGCGGCCACTGTTGAAGAGAAAGGTTTTTAAATTGAAGTAAAATAATTTCACTCTAAAATATCTCTTAATTGCACTTTTCTATTTAAAGCAACTCGCTGCATGGTCAGATTCACGCCGAAGGAGAGCAGCTTCCACTACATTGAAATCACATGCAATGGTTGCTACATTCGCGGATGCCCTTTCAAAGTATTCGTGGGCAAGCAAGACCCCAAGTTGGTTCGCACCTATGGGGATGGGCTGTCCAGAGGCCGGACAGGTCAGTAACTGTTGTCAAATCAGCATCAGAGAAAAATAATTTTTATTATTTTGTATGGAGTTGGTTTTTTCAAAACTATTTTAGACAACCAACGTAAACCGTGATAAATACTATTCCAGGACAAGAGTCCAAGTTCACGTTGAACATCGTCAATGCCGGATCGGGGGCCCGCTTGCCCTCACGATTAACGGGCGCTGTCACAACTTCTTCCCCGAGGCGTCCCCTAGCGAATATCGCTGTGACCAGGTTCTTTCGAATTTATTTTTCTCTCACCGGACCACCACCGTAATGCGCTGGATGCTGATGCTAACGGTCAACCCGTCGTACCTATATTATTTCAAACAAAACAATACCGCATACACGTAGCGGTTTTTAATCAATTTTATTCACAAGATTGTTTCTAACTATAGAATGCGGCTAACAAATATGCAATAGCACGCAAGCGAGATACTGAATCAAGAATTTAACGAGAACTAAAAATCTAATCTGAACCAACGATCTACCGTGAACCAAGAATCTATCGAGAACCAGAAATCTAACTTACGGCTGGAAGACAGCCGTATTTATACACAGGACGATACAGCTCGTCTAGCGACAAACTGGAATAGCTAGATAATGATATTCACCCTAAAACTTTCCATCGATGAACAAAGAAAAATACCATACATACCAACGGAGCAAGGTCCAAGAAAATGATTGGCAGGAGTCATTACTGCACATACGGGTGAAGACATTAATAATGGTATGATAGAAAAGCAATTAGAGATTATATCTTAATAACCGTTTGATACAAGTTTATGAAATTAACATGAATGATTACTCAAATTCTATGCAACCTATTGATACAAGTTTCGATTTAAAATTCAGAAAAATAGTAATTAAGAAAGATACTAGAGCATACAGGGAAACATACACTGGCACAGATTGGTAATTGAATCGGAGGAGTTCAATTAAATTGTAGGTCACCAGATCGAATGAGTCACATGGAGCTGGTGGGAAAAAGTTATGATGACAGTAGCTACGGCTAGAGTTCAAGTGTACTTACAAGTTATGATAATAGTTATGGAGCGAAGTCGGTTGCATGTTAGAAGAAATGGATGAATGAATAGTCATGAGCATACATAGTCATAGTTGTGACACCTCCTTACCCTCGGAGAATGATGATCGGGGTGGACACATATAAAAACCACGAGCAGCATTCAAAAAAAATGGTTGAAATAGATACAAAACAGACACAACTATGACTGGTAAATGTCAAAATACAAATACTCTAAATCACTGTCTTTAATGTCTTTACAAGGATATTCATGAAGCTGAATATATACATAGTACACGCTATAGGGTTAACGATTTTCATACAGAGTAAAATGATTGGTACAGTCTGAAAAAAAAACAAATGACAATCCATAAAATAAAATGACACCATTAATGTTCTAATCGTGACATATAATCTGCTGGTATATTAATACGTCCCGCGCGATATTTAAAACTTAAGTTATATTCTTGGAGGGCGAGAGCCCAACGTGTCAACTTGGACGATTTCGTCGTGACTTCAGTCAAGAAAGATAATGGATTGTGATCAGAATATACGGTGATCGGTGATAATAAGATCCATGACTTGTATTTCTGAAGGGCCCAAACTACGGCATATGCCTCTCGTTCGATGGTGGACCACTTCCGTTGAGTATCGTTCAACTTTTGACTGGCGAAAGCTATGGGTTTCTCGGTTCCATCATCTGTCCACTGGAATAGGCAACATCCGACGGCGTTGAGACTTGCGTCGACTGAGAGTCCGAATTCTCGATCAAAATTGATGGTGTAGAGGGATGTGGCTCGGGATAATTGATCTTTGAGCTGCTCGAGGGCGGTTTCATGTACGTCGGTCCACTGGACTTTTTGATTCTTTCCACCTCTCATCAGTTGCGTGATCTCTCTGGCGGTCTCTGCGAAGCTCGGTATGAAATTCCTAAAATAACTAAAAAAACCTATTAATTTCCTAACATCACGTGAGGTGTGTACAGGTTTAATATCAGATATGGTTTTTATTTTAATGGGATCGGGTGAAATTTCGCCAGATCCTATTACGTGTCCCAGATAAGTAACTTTAGATCTTCCGAAATGTGACTTCCTAAAATTCAAAGTTAATCCTGAGGATTGAATAATGGGAAAAAATTGATATAAATGATCTAAGTGGCTCTCCCAGCTTTGTGAATGGATGGCAACATCGTCGACGAAGGGTTCTGCGAAAGAAACAATGGGATGGAGTATATGTTTCATTAATCGCATGAAAGTGTTACCTGCCGATTTTAAACCAAAGGGCATTCGGGTGAATTCATACAATCCATCGTTACAAATAAAAGCAGTAAGCCATTGTGAATCAGGGTGGATGGGTACTTGCCAGTATCCACTCTGAGCGTCAAAACAACTGATAAATGAGGAACTACCTACTCGTTGTAAAACGTCTGGGATATCAGGTAATGGAAAACAATCCCCTTCTGAATATTTATTCACGTATCTGAAATCTATGGCTAAACGGACACCTTTTCTCTCACCATGTCCTTTCAAGACACACACTACAGGACTCACCATTTCACTCTGAGAAGGTACAATGATGCCTTGTTCTAACATTTCTTGTAATTGACGAGTAACTTCGTCCTTCAATAATTCAGGGATCCTATAAGCTTTGAATCTCTTAGGTTTAAAGTCAGGTGATATTTTAATGGTGTGGTGCATTAAATCACATTTGCCTATGTTGGGTGAGAAAATTCTAGAAAATCGAGATACCAATGTTTTTATGTCATTAACCTGTGACGGAGATAAGTGAGATAAATCGACATCATTAAAATTAATGTCTGTGTCTTTCACACATCTAGGATTTACTTCTCCAAAGTCAACATCATTATCATAAATGACGGAACAACTGTTAATGATAGCTTCCTGAATGCGTGGATGGTATTTGCGCATCTTATTGATATGCATGTGCCGTCTCGTGCCCTCAATATCAACTTTATATGCGTGCGAAGTCAGTTTCTCTGTTACCGTACCGGGGCCTATCCACCTGGGGTAAAATTTGTTCCGACCCGCATCGGGCGACAAAATCAATACCAAATCCCCTATGGCATACTCTCTCGCGGAGCTGCGGAAGTTATAATTGCGGGTGTACCTGTTTTGTTCAACCTCGCTATGGTGGTCAGCGTACCGACTAGCGATTTCTAGGTTGTTTTTCAATTCTTCTAAATATATATCTACGTTCCTACCTACTGAAAATGCATTCTCTTCCCGATTACACCAAGTTTGTTGTAGAATATACAACGGACCACGAGGAATATCTCCAAATATCAGGGTGTACGGACTAACGTGTGTGGTTGCGGAAGGCTTCTCCCTCAAACTCCAAAGTACAAAAGGCAGTAATTTGTGCCAACGTTGGGGATGGTCGGCGACTAACTTTGCTAACATCTGCTTTATCGACTGATTGCATCGTTCGACAAGACCAGTGGCTTCAGGATGTCCAGGAGTATTGAATCGCGGTGAGCAACCTAAATGCTGTAAAAATTTCTGAGTAAGTTTACTAGTAAAATTAGAACCTCGATCACTACTGATAACATTAGGTATCGAAAAAGTCATAAAGAATTCTAATAACGCGTCACATACACACTTCGCAGATAGTGATCTCAATGGGTAGGCGGCTGGCCAACGTGAAAATTTATCAACAATGACTAAAGCATAGTTATATAATGGTTTAATAACAGTTTCCTGAGTGGGTAATAAGGGTCCTATACAATCCATCATAATATGCGAAAATGGTCTTTCATCCCCCCGTGGTATAGGTTGGATAGGTACTCGATCTTTGGTCTTAATGGGAGCTTTGCGTTGGCAAACATCACAAGACTCGATATATTGTCTTACCTGTTTCTCCATGTCAGGAAAAAAGAAATGTAAACGGATGCGTTGACATGTTGACTTGGTGGCTAAGTGCCCAGCGCATGCTAAATCATGTGCGAGGTTAATAACTGTCGGGATTTTATTATGTGGTAGACATAATTGTTTGAGCGTATGTCCCCAGAGCTTTTCCTTATGGTACAACAAACCACGATCTATAAAAAAACCTCTCTTATTGGAGTGTCCCCACTCCCAACAAGTTTTCAAAGAATCACAGCGTAGCTGCTCTTCCATGAAAGTACTGTTTGGTACGTCCCTGTTATCGTCATTACTACCTTCGGGAATACCATCGATGTGCTCGCCAGGTACAGATTGTGCGTTCTCACCTGTAAGGACCAAATCTGCAACTTCTGGTTCTGGAATAATCAAAGGAACGTCGTTATTAATGCATGTATTCTCAATTTCATTCACCACCACATCCAAAGAAGGCTCATCATTCATTGTAGATTGTAATAGCTTATCACCAGAAACGGGTGTATCGGGATCTGCGACACGCACAACATCACACGTGACTGCATTAACGGGCTCCTTATCGATCACGATATCATAAGCAGACATCTGTCGCAACAATTCTGCGGTCTTAGGTGTGATCAGTGCCTCAAAACGTAAATGCGGATTGACTGCAAAAGTCTCCTGAATTACAGGTACTGAACTATGTGCTAATTTCGAATCGGGATAAGCTGGACGAATGCTCAAGCTTATAATTTTCACATCCTCTGGAGGTGTGCGAGTGTCGGGACCGTAAAATTTAGCTAATTTGTATGGTAGATGACTAATGGAACCTAAAATCTTCTCGCCTATACAATTAATATTAGTGCCACTGTCAACTAATGCTTTTACATGGATCTTGTCGTCAACCATTAAATGAACATACTCGAAATCATCCTCGTAATCACACGTGATGCAATTGTTAACAATAGGGTTCGACGACCTATTATGACTGCCAGATTGATTATATGAACTATGCTTGACATGCGAGGGAGGCTGATTTCTGGATGGCATGCGGCAATCTTTACTGTAATGACCTGATTTACCACAGCGATAACAGTTTACTGAGGGTGCGTGGGTGGTAGGAGGGCTGTATATTTTATGAGTGTGATGCGGTGGTGGGGATCTCTTGGATTTGAACTGTTCCCCTTGCACATACGAGTGTTGCTGAGAAGAACTCCTACGGTATGCCAAATGTTCCTCCACCTGCCTCGCAAGTTCTTTGGGACCAACCCAATCACCCCTCTCCCCTTGAATTATCATGTCGAGTACGTCCCGCGGCAACAATTCCTTCAATTTATCCGCACATATGAGCTCACACAGTCGTTGATAGTTCTGTTCTACGTGGCGACTTTCCACATAACTATTGAAAATATCGCTCAATCGGCTGGCGAGGGTTATATAGCTTTCGTTAGGTAACTTGCGTACGCGATTAAAACTATCACGTAACGTAATCGGGTTGATACGATATTCCCTTAAAATACCCTCTTTTACAATCTGATAATTATCTTGGTCCTCTAAGGGAACATTATCGATTAAACTCCTAACGCGGTTATCAGCCGCCAACCTCAAGATCTCAATCCATTGCGACTCATGTACATTTTCTTTCTCCGCGTGGTGTTCTAATCGTTTAAAGAAATGCGTTATCTCCCATGGATCTTCCGGGAATTGACCGATCATTCCTGCTATATACGTATTGGTACTCTTACCCGGCGCTAAATTATGTTGTGGGTTTTCGCTCCTACGCATCATCTCTATCTCTCCTCTATATCTCTCACTCTCGGCTTCTCTATTGTTTCTATTCATTTCTACTTGCGCTTGTATTTCTGCCAATTTTATGCGTTCCTCTTTCTCCGCTTCTATGCGCTTCTCCTCGGCCTCTATGCGCTTTGCCTCTCTCTCCGCTTCTATGCGCTTCTCCTCGGCCTCTATACGCTTTGTCTCGATCGCTAAACGCTTATCTTCTCTCTCTCTCTCCGCATCTAACTCCATTCGTCTCATTGCCATTTCGAACTCCCTATCTCTCCCCGCCCCTACCATCCTAACGGGTTGGTATTCACCCGGACTAGCGGTTACCACCACTTCCTCCAATCCTACATTAAGGGAATCATTTACGGTTATATCCATGTTAATAAAATTCCTTTAATCTATTACACAGGGATGTTCAGCACCCCGAATTATAATATGCGGGTTTTCAGCACCCAAAGGTACACTAAAAAAATACGAATACACGGGTTCTCTGCACCCCAAAACAAATGAATCACGAAACTACTCACGGGTATCAACGGCACCCTAACCAAATAAAACACGGGTCACAACGACACCCTAACCAAATAAATCGTCTATCGTCCTACGGGGCCTACAGCACCCAGAGCTCTGCACTACAAAAAAATTCAAGGAGTATTCAGCACCCCAAAGACAACGAGATCGTTCAACGAAACTAATTCCTATAGGGTTTACAGAACCCTTACTTCGACACCATACGGAATCCCTAGCGCGGATTCGAAGAGTGTTCAGCACTCAAAGACACAACAAATCAACGAAAATACCCCTATCGGACTCACAAGTCCAACCTAGTTTCGGACTTCAATGTCCTAACGCTTACGTCTACACACAAAAAAATTAAGTTCACACTTCCCTCGTTTAGGCTACACGGCGTTGATGTTTTCGGAGCAGATACAGTACCAGGTGGATGATGATCCTGATGATGATCTCCTCTGATGTTGATTGGGAGATCCTGTCGACTGCGCCAGAAAGATGTCACAACTTCTTCCCCGAGGCGTCCCCTAGCGAATATCGCTGTGACCAGGTTCTTTCGAATTTATTTTTCTCTCACCGGACCACCACCGTAATGCGCTGGATGCTGATGCTAACGGTCAACCCGTCGTACCTATATTATTTCAAACAAAACAATACCGCATACACGTAGCGGTTTTTAATCAATTTTATTCACAAGATTGTTTCTAACTATAGAATGCGGCTAACAAATATGCAATAGCACGCAAGCGAGATACTGAATCAAGAATTTAACGAGAACTAAAAATCTAATCTGAACCAACGATCTACCGTGAACCAAGAATCTATCGAGAACCAGAAATCTAACTTACGGCTGGAAGACAGCCGTATTTATACACAGGACGATACAGCTCGTCTAGCGACAAACTGGAATAGCTAGATAATGATATTCACCCTAAAACTTTCCATCGATGAACAAAGAAAAATACCATACATACCAACGGAGCAAGGTCCAAGAAAATGATTGGCAGGAGTCATTACTGCACATACGGGTGAAGACATTAATAATGGTATGATAGAAAAGCAATTAGAGATTATATCTTAATAACCGTTTGATACAAGTTTATGAAATTAACATGAATGATTACTCAAATTCTATGCAACCTATTGATACAAGTTTCGATTTAAAATTCAGAAAAATAGTAATTAAGAAAGATACTAGAGCATACAGGGAAACATACACTGGCACAGATTGGTAATTGAATCGGAGGAGTTCAATTAAATTGTAGGTCACCAGATCGAATGAGTCACATGGAGCTGGTGGGAAAAAGTTATGATGACAGTAGCTACGGCTAGAGTTCAAGTGTACTTACAAGTTATGATAATAGTTATGGAGCGAAGTCGGTTGCATGTTAGAAGAAATGGATGAATGAATAGTCATGAGCATACATAGTCATAGTTGTGACAGGCGCCACCGAAGGTTTGTGCTTCTTTGAACTTGAAATGTTTTCGAAATTCAGAAATGCCTAGAAACATGTCTTACTGTGTTTTATATCTTTTTTCTTTCTTTGTTTCCTATAAAAGGTCCGACTGAGCTGCAAGGAGGTGGAAGAGGGCTATGAGTTCACCTACACCCCCGTCTCTCTCCCGGCGTTTACATCATCATGATAAAATTCGGGGGCGACATGCACATCCCCGGGAGCCCTTTCACGGCGAGAATTGAAGGTAAGCGATGGTCTTGAAAGGGAGGATAAAAAATTTTTAATGCTGATTTGGCCTTAAAATTATTATTATTATTATTGTTGTTGTTATTATCATTATTATTATTGTTGTTGTTATTATCATTATTATTATTGTTGTTGTTATTATCATTATTATTATTTGTATTGTGTGATCATTTAAACCGCGTGTTTTTCCATCTGTCTTCAGGACCTGGAATACCAGCGGCCAAGTCAGAAGAGACCCATGTCATAATCGACACGATCGCAAAGATGAATTCGGACCTCATCCTCGAGTCCGACGCCGCACAAGTCGAAGCCGGCTGCCTGGGCTTGTAGACAGAACTCGTGCCGGTAATTTTTTTTTACGTTTATTAATTGTGCAAGTATTCAGTTTTGTTTCTTTGTAGCAGAGTTTGATATGTATGTATTCGGAGGTTGACGAAATAAAGTTACATTCGACTGACTGAAAGTTTATGGTTTCTTTAAACGACAAATCTCTGGAAACTTAAAGTTTACATGATCGTTTTTAAACCGAGTTTCTGTTAAAGCCATTAATGTAGGTTTTAGAATGTAACATAACGTCTGAATTTCAGCGTAACGTTTGTTCAAGCTTCGACAATTAATGTGTGTTATATTAAATGAAGTTTTAGACAGTTTTTTTTTCTATTGATTCTAAAGTTTCATAATATGTGGCCAATTTCATTGTTGATTGCCATTTTTGTGAGTTATAGTTTTAACTGCATTTTCCGATCCGGCAACTTCTACGGCAGCCTGTTTTTCGCTTTTTTATCGGTTCGACAGCAATGTGTGGGTTGAAAATCCATTTTCTAACTAAAACAAGTTGAGGCTAGAAATTGGGATCAAGTACCCTGGGCATATTTATGTCTTCAATTGTTATTCTGAAAGAAGATGACCGATTTTTTGTTTTAGTGGTATTTTCTATATCTTTTTTTACAACTTTACTGGTCTAAAAACTTCAATATTTTTATTCTTGATAAAATCTTCGATGTTTTTACTTTCTACACTTTCGTCTAAGTTTCCAACATATATAACTCCTTTTTTATCGATTTTTCGAGCCGCTATTAAGTACTTATGCCTTTGCATATTATGACTTTTTTATTCGACTTATTCACATCAGTATTTTGTTCGGTTGCTTTTTTCAGAATTTCCTTTTTTGAGTCAGAAAAAATAAGTGATTCTCTTTTGTTTTTATTGTGTTAAGTAATATTAAGTAATATATTTTATTAAGAAATAAATTTTTAAGTAATTTTATTAAATAATAAATTTTTAGATTTCGTCCGATGATGTCAGGAAAAAGAACATAAAGTACACTAACACCATGAACCCGGGAACTATGTGCTCGTCATCAAGTATCCAGTAAAGGAAGAATATGAGGATGATGATGATGGCGATGATTTTCTCTTTTTCTTTTCGTTTTGTTTTTACCATTGCTTCTTGTAACTTTTAAGTTTTGATGTAGAAGTTATAGTACTCGGTTAATAGGAAAGCAATGTTTCTTTCTCATGATGATACAATTACTGTGATATATTAATGGGATCGACTTAGAATTTATAAAGAGTGAACGATCATTTACACGTTTTTTTTGTGTTTGCTATAATAGTTCACCGTTATTGTATTTATAACGTTTTGCAGACAGTAATTGATTATTCACTCGATGATTGGTTGTGTCGAACATTACAGATGTTAATATTATAGCTAAAAGGTTCTCGCATAAATAAATAAATAAAGACATAATTTGTCTAATAACTTCAAATCTGGCAATTCAATAATTTGTATGAATAATAATGAATGAATGAACAAGCGATCAGAGAAACGCGAGAGTGCACCACCTTCACACAATCTACTGCACTCCGACCAGGCAGACATCTTCCAGACGACGTACTCTTTCGGCGGCTTCGAAGCGTCCCCGTCCCTCCTGGTCATGTATTCCCGACGGATGTCTGTGTCCCGGCCATCAATTTTGTGTCTCCTAAAGTCATTCTATCTAACCACTCTCACTCTTCTTTAGGAAATGTCAACCATTTCCAGAAATGGCAGAATATTTTTCTTTTCTCCATTTTTTCAAATTTCAGCACCAAAAATAGCTGGATTCAATTAGCTAACAAGTTTACAGATTTCTGTGCCCCCGTCTGATCCAATAAAACTTGACCGAGTCAGTCAAACTTTCCCATTCGATGGCCCTAAAGTCGGAGCCCCGTTACCCAAACCAGGGGACACTAATTCATATCGCCGAACAATAACCTACGTTAGGAAAATTGCTCAGATAAACATGCATACACGTACACGCACACATACACACACAAAGAAAGAATGTGTGTCCGTGGAGATAGGAATAACTGAGAAGCAGCATAACATTAGCGGTGGAAGCGTTCGTTTCCTCGGTCGATGCATATTTGCGTGGATTGCAAGAGAAAAGATGAAGAAGAAGAAAACGAGGAAAGTCTTGTTGACATCTTCTGGACGCGCGGGGTTGTGGTAGTGACGCCGACGATGCTGATGTTGACTATCAGCACACCAGTGATTGTGGCGTGGACGACGGTGTTAGTTTCCATAGACGCTATGAGTACTGTACGGGCCGATTTTTCGCGGCCCAGCTTGGCCCGTCTGAAGACCCTTAAATCACGGCCCGGTCTGTGGAGTACTCTAATAGACAGGCTGAGATGTTTTCAGCGAGTAAAAGTAAATACCATTTGAGGGTGAGCAGTTTCTAAGCGCTTAAGGGTGATAAAAGTAGCGATCATGCGAGTTGTTATGAAAAGACGCCATTTTGATCGGTGGTGTTGTTATGACGCTCTTGGGGGTGATGACGATGATAATAGTTGTGGTCGTAATGATGATGATTGTGGTTGTGGTGGTAATGATGATGATGATGACAGTGGTTGTTTCGAGAAGCTGCCATATTGCAAACATTGAGGTTCGAGTTTAGAGAGTTGTAACCACGGCAGTTGTGATGATGATGGTGATTGTGATGATGATGGTGGTTGTGATGATAGTGATTGTGGTTTTGATGATGTTGATGGTTTTGATGATGTTGATGGTTTTGATGATGTTGATGGTTTTGATGATGTTGATGGTTTTGATGATGGTGGTGGTTGTTATGACGATGCTGATGATGGTGGTGGTTGTGATGATGATGACGGTGGTTGTGATGATGATGACGGTGGTTGTGGTGATGATGATGATGCCACTGATAATTGGAAATTTCTAAGAGAGTATTCAATCGAGTGCTAGGGATCAGCAGTTGGTCGGGAAGTTGAGAATCAAGAAGAAGAAGAAAACACAATCTGATGATTTCCGGCTGCTTGTTTATGAATTTGTACTTGGACTGGTTCCCCGGTGGTTATTAGTGGTTATGATAATAATGATGTTGTTGTTGGTGTTGATGATGATGATGATGATGATGGTGGTGGTGATGATGTTCTTGTTGATGATGATGATGATGACGACGACGACGATGATGATGAAGATGATGATGGTGGTGGGGGTGATGACGATGACGATGATAATGGTGATGCCGATGAGTATGATGATAACGATGACTATGATGATGATAAGGAGGAGTATAAAAACGGTGATAACAGTAGTTAATAGTAAGATAACCCGCCAGCACATTTGCAACAATATAACTGCGACAGGAATGGCGGATATTGCGTTAAAAACCATTTTATAGGTGACATCTGGTTATATGAGAATGAAAAAAAACTTTTCTTTGTTATTTAATAAAAGTGTCTGTGTTATGTGGCAAAGAGTGTTTTTATGTGGTTAAAAGTGTTGGTGTGGTATGTTATTTATTAAAAGTGTCTGTGTTATGTGGCAAAGAGTGTTTTTATGTGGTTAAAAGTGTTGGTGTGGTATGTTATTTAATAAAAGTGTCTGTGTTATGTGGCAAAGAGTGTTTTTATGTGGTTAAAAGTGTTGGTGTGGTATGGTAAAGAGTGATGTGTTTGGGTTATGCGGTAAGACTGGTTGTGTGATGATGTGTTAAAGAGAGTTTTTTGATGTGGTAAAGAGAGTTTTTTGATGTGGTAAAAGTGTTAGTGTAATGTGGTAACGAGTGGTTGTGCTATGTGGTAAAGAGTGGTTGTGCTATGTGGTAAAAAATGGTAGTAGTAGTAGTAGTGGTCGTAATGGAGAAACAGCGTGGGTGGTTTGTGTTTATTAAGATGAGTTATCTAAAAGAATAAGATCCGGACGCGATAGTCTCTCTCTCTCTCTTTCTCTCTCTCTCTCTCTCTCTCTCTCTCTCTCTCTCTCTCTCTCTCTCTCTCTCTCTCTCTCTCTCTCTCTCTCTCTCTCTCTCTCTCTCTCTCTCTTTCTCTCTCTCTCTCTCTCTCTCTCTCTCTCTCTCTCTCTCTCTCTCTCTCTCTCTCTCTCTCTCTCGGACTCTCAAGAAGAACCAGATCAGATCGCTTTGTGTTGTACGCTTCCGTTGTCGTATAATATCCAGGTCGTATTCTTTTCTCTCACTCACTCGCTCGCTCGCTCGCTCACTCACTCACTCACTCACTCACTCACTCACTCACTCACTCACTCACTCACTCACTCACTCACTCACTCACTCACTCTTTATTGTCCATTTTCTAGATTACTTTTCTCTTTTTCTCTGTCTTTCTCTCTCTCTTTTATTTTCTCTCCATCCCTTCTTCATTTGCTATTTTTTTTGTTTTCTTTTTTTACATTATTTTCCGGAGGTTTGTAAATCATGCTTTCGGGATCAAGCTGCTTTTCTCACGTCCTTTCCCTCAAACTCTTCTACTCTCTCTCTCTCTTTTTCTGGGGTTAATACCCTCATCCCCCACCTCCTTGCCAATACCGCCTTCCATTCATACATACGTACTACGTACTCACACTCCTCCAAAGCACAACTCGTTTGTTTATGTCATCTATTGTTGTTGTTGTTGTTGTTTTGTCGTCGTATTTTGCCGCCATTGCTGTTCACGACGGGACAAAAAAAAGCTTTTAGCGAGTAGTTGTACCAAAAATTTAGATTAGTTTGAATTCCTGTGTATTATTCCTGTGTTTGTGCTGGTTTTCTCGTGTATTTGTAAGTATTTCTAAGTTTTATTTTGTTTGTGTGTGTGCGTGTTTCTGTTAGTATTCCTATTTATTTGTGTATATTTTTTAGTTTTCCTCTTTGATGATATTTTATTTTTTTTAAGTTTTCTCGTTTTCCCATGTAAATGGTAATACTTTGCAATTTTATTTTCCCATACTCTGGTACTTTAATGTACGTATATGTAAGTACTTCTCATTTTTAATGAGTTTCTGTTGGTACTTTCATGTATATGTGTAAATATTTTTTCTCAGTTTTATCTTGTCATATTGTGTTTCTGGTACTTTAATGTACGTATATGTATTAATATGTAAGTACTTCTCATTTTTATTGAGTTTCTGTTGGTACTTTCATGTACATATGTGTAAATATTTCTCAGTTTTATCTTGTCATATTGTGTTTCTGTCAGTATCCTCGTGTACTTTTAAATATTTCTCGGTTTACTTCTGTGTCTGTTTGTTTGTTTCGCTAGTATTTCGTTTTTTTTTGTTGCTTTCATCAGGGCTTATAAAAATGAGTACTCAATTCTTCATCACAAGGAGTACAGTTTCTTATTTCTGCTATTTCATAATTACAGTAAATAAATAATGATGACGACGACGACGAGGATGGTGTTGCTGATAATGATCGTGACGCTGTGACACGGCTGTGACATCAAGTAAGTAAGTAGACTCTCTCTCTCTCTTTTTCTGGATACAAGTCCAGCCAGTGAACCTCTGGAAGTATATCTACTTCCAGGGGGCGCAAGAATACCGAGGACGCAGTAGGAGGAGAAGGAAAAGGAAGAGGCGCGTTCTTGAACGTTGACGCTGGCGTCATCGACCGCACTGCTTGCGGCGGAAGGATACAAGTCCCGCGCATGCGCCAAGAAGCACGTGCACGCTCGTCTCGGTCCGCGCGCACTGTAAATAAACACCGGCCGTCACGAAATGAGAGGAGTCGTCGGGATGGAAATTTAAACGAACGTAAATAAATAAATAAACAAACCATTCAAAAGACGCTGAATAAGATTAAGGTAACAAGCGATTTAAAAGGTGATTTATTTATTTTCATTGCTCAGGTGAGTGAGAATGTTTGCTTCGACGAGGTTCGAATGTTGAAGGTGAATATAAACACTAAACACAGAAAGGAAAAAACTGTCGACTATTTCACCAAAGATTATATATATGTACAATCGAAAAAATTAATTGGTCTAAATTTTTTTTTATTGTTTCTGAAAAATAAGGATAACAAAACCTAAAGTGAGAGGTAATTTGATAATTACAATTTCCACCACCATCATCATTAACATCATCATCATCACCATCATCATCACCATCATCATCATCATCACAATTTTCATGACGATCATTACAATAGCTATAATGTTATCGTCATTAAATTTTCTTTCTGTAAAAGATAACAAAGATATGACGGCAATAGATCCATCACTTGAATCAGGTTAGTTATTTAATAATAATAATAATAATAATAATAATAATAATAATAATAATAATAATAATAATAATAATAATAATAGTAATAATAATAATAATAATAATAATAATAATAATAATAATAATAATAATAATAATAGTAATAATAATAACAATAAGAATATTAATAATATAATTGCTATATTATTTCCCACTCAATCTACCATCTTGCCTTCGATCCATCCATCAGCCCACTTAATGTCTTCCCATACATCCATCCATCCATCCATCCATCCATCCATCCATCCATCCATCCATCCATCCATCCATCCATCCATCCATCCATCCATCCATCCATCCGCTCACCCGTCCGCTATTTTTCCATCTTTTCCACCGTTCAATCATGACAATTATTTTAAATTAGAGTATCACGTGACCAACTCTCCAATGATCTTCTTCTTCTCCTCTGTGTCACTACCGACTATTATTAGCATCGCTTTTTACTTTTACATAATACCTACGCGCCATCACAAATATGATATCGTCGCCATTAAATCGCGATCAGACGACCAGGGATGATGAAATACTCTGATTACAAGTATTGACTTTTCATTTGGCTTTTCGAGTAGTGAAAATCATTAGAACCTTCCATGACATGCCATCTACCCACCTACCTACCTGGGTACGAATGTATAAGTACATCGCGCCAGCATCTTCATCATCTTACACCTGCTATTTCCTCGAACTAGTCGAACTTCTTTTTCTTTTCCTATATTAATTCATTCATTCATTCGTTCATTCATTCATTCACTCATTCATTCATTCATTCATTCATTCATTCATTCATTCATTCATTCATTCATTCATTCATTCATTCATTCATTCATTCATTCATTCATTCATTCATTCATTCAATCAGATCCTCGACCTTACCTCTTCATCTTCTTCCTTTATTCTCTCTTTTCTTTGACTGCTTCTTCTTCTTTTTTTTGTGTCCGAGAACTTTCTAACTGCGTCACGCTTAATGACTTTTGCAAGAAAATCCAATTATTTATTCACCTGCCCGTCTATTCGTTAGAATGATAACACCCGTACATTTGTCCAGTAGTCTCCATCTATTCATGCGCTTCTCCATAGAAGTTCTTTCCATGTATCCATCCAACAACCTTCGTCCATCCATCCATCCACTCAATTATCTACCTTATCCCCATCTACTAATTTTATACCCGCCAACCATGGTGCTGTGGTCAGCACCCTCCGGCCAAACCTTTCATCAAAGGGCTCCACTAATGTTTTGGGTAAGACACTCCAACCATAGGCCCCCCCGACACTGCGTCCGCCCACCCACTTATAAATTCATTTGAGCTTCGGTTGACCGAATCCACTCATGCTCAGTTTACGAACTCATCTTCAACATCCGGTCACGTGCGCTCATGTCATGCAATTTTGAATATAAAATAAATATATATATATATCTGTGATGAATTCCATGGTCCAAAGTAGTTGACCCAATTATATGATTGGTGCATCATCTCCGACAGCGTACAGAGAGGCTTTCGACCTCTTCGATCGGGACAAGGACGGGAAAATCACCCGGGAAGAATTGAAAACAGTCATGGAATCGCTGAGACTTCAACCGTCGGAAGAACAGATTCAAGAAATGATTTCCAAAGTAGACACAGACGGTTAGCCGCAATTTTTCAACACACGAACACACACACACACACACACACAAACAGTCACACACACACACACACACACACACACACACACACACACACACACACACACACACACACACACACACACACACACACACACACACACACACACACACACACACACACACACACACACACACACACACACACACACACACACACACACACACACACACACACACACACACACACACACACACACACACACACACACACACACACACACACACACACACACACACACACACACACACACACACACACACACACACACACACACACACACACACACACACACACACACACACACACACACACACACACACACACACACACACACACACACACACACACACACACACACACACACACACACACACACACACACACACACACACACACACACACACACACACACACACACACACACACACACACACACACACACACACACACACACACACAAGAGATTCATTTGTTTGAGCACCATACCAAAATGTGGTGGTGCTTCTTTATTTATGGAAATAGAATAGCAATATCACCCATATATTATTCTTCATTACAAAATGAAACATTAAATTTTGGAACCCTTTCAGGAGCCTGGAGCCCCCAATCGGGGGTGTTAACCACGGCACTGGCTTTCTCAGTCGTAAAGCTATTTAACAGATTCGAACTACCAACCTTGAACTGGAGGCGGTCCTAGCACGAACGCACCACCGTGCCATCAGCCCCCCTCCGCACATTCGCTTGTTCGATCAAATGACAACCAATTCGTAACTTCGATGATTGATCACTGAATGTCATATTTGACAGTTTGACATTCTTAAGATTGGACACGGGCCAGTGATTTACAGATTATTTGTTCGTTTTCTATAAGCTTCAAATTTGTCAGACAAGCTGTCAGTTTTCCTGAAAGTCAATTTCATCAATAAATGTTTTCTAGCCTAAGGCCCAATTACCCCCGGTCTTTGGGTCCCCCAAGACCGAGACCTAAAACAAATTAAAATAATTAATTTTATTAAATTTAAATGAATTAAAACTAGGAAACGGTACGATCGAATTCAACGAGTTTGCCGCCATGTTAGAAGCACGACGCCGAAGCGGCGGTGAAGACGGCAGCGGACCACCACGCGACGACGACAGATCCATCACGGTAGTCGGCAACGCCGAAGACAGTCGTGAGGATGTCGAACGAGCGTTCAAAGTCTTCGACATCGACGGCGACGGACTGATCGACTCCGTTGAGCTAAAGCAGACCATGGATCGACTCGGCGAGAGCGTCAGCGAAGACGACGTGAGAGCCATGATGCTCGCAGCCGACAGCAACAAAGATGGCCGGATAGATTTCGAAGGTAAAACGCGGCCTGCGAAGTTTTAATTTTGAGCGGATTTATATTATATGTTTATAATATAATTTTTTATTGAAAAAATATCGTTTTTTTAAAATAATGTTTGACATGATTAGTTATTAGTTATTTTCAATTAAAGGTTACTAGATTTTGGAACTTGATTTACTGTAAATTTAAATCTACTCGATTTAAATTTCTTTCACGAGTTTTATTCAAAAAAATAATAATAATAATTAAATATATTATAAACTAAATTGGCCTAATCCGGATTTATTTCTCAGAATTTTCATTTTTTATTTCTTTTCAGAATTTTACGAGCTCGTCAGTCGACGTCAGGATTTAAAATAGCGATGTAGAGACGGAAGAAAGAGAAAAAGACAGAAAAAAATTAAATGACAGTTGGATGCACATATTATACTTGATATCTCTTGAATGAACACACGCATACATACACATGCATACACACATTCCTCGGACATATAATCACACGCGAGACATATAATCACACACGAGACATATAATCACACACGCGAGACATATAATCAAACACGCGAGACATATAATCACACGTGAGAAATATAATCACACGTGATACATACAATCACACGTGATACATACAATCACACGTGATACATATAATCACACGTGAGACATATAATCACACGTGAGACATATAATCACACGTGATACATATAATCACACGTGAGACATATAATCACACACGCGAGACATATAATCACACGCGATACATATAATCACACGTGATACATATAATCACACGTGAGACATATAATCACACGTGAGACATATAATCACACGTGAGACATACAATCACACACGTGAGTACATGGCGATGTCAACGCACACGCAAAAAAAAAGAAATGTGGTTTTAATGCGGCACAACTGGAAAAAGAAATGTGAATGAAAAATCGGATGCTTTTGCTAAAGAAAAAACTGCGGCAGACGACCACCGCTATGTAATATGGGCAGTAGAGGAGGATAGATGATGCGTTGATGGTGATTTTTTGTCCATAACTTTCTCTCTTTCCCTCTATCACTCTCTCTATCTCTCTCTATCTATTTCTCTCTTTCTTTCACTTTTGCTGTTTTCATATCTTTCTTTTCATGTACAAATTACTTTTTTCTTGTTTCATTTAAAATTATGATGCTCCTCTACGAAAAGAAAAGAAGAGTGAGAGAGAGAGAAGGAGAGAGAAGGAGAGAGAAGGAGAGAGAAGGAGAGAGAAGGAGAGAGAAAGCAGAGAGGAAGAGTTTGCGAGACTCTTCTATTCGCAGACACTTTTAGTCCTTTTGCGTGTAAAAACAAAAAAAAAATTTTTTTTCATATTTTAAATTTAACTTGTGACAAACACACACATAAACAAACACACGTATATATATCTTTGGTGTTGTTTTGTTTTGTTCTTTCTTTGAGGCTGCGTTCATTTTGAGAATTAAAAAAAAAATTATTTTGAGAATTTTAAATAAATTAATTTATTTTGAGAATTTAAAATAAATTTATTTATTTTGAGAATTTCAAATAAATTTATTTATTTTGAAAATTTAAAATAAATTTATTTATTTTGAGAATTTTAAATAAATTTATTTATTTTGAGAATTTAAAATAAATAAATAAATTTTTTTGAGTTCACAGTTAATTTTTCCGTTTTTTTTCCGTTTTAATTTCCGTTTTGACATTTGAAACTGTAAAAAAATTGATGATACAAATAAACGTGAAGTTAAATTGAAAGGTGGATGGAAACAAAGAAAAAAGAGAGAGAAAACAAAAATAGCAACTTGGCGTACTTTGCTATTTAACTTCCGGGAAGCAAAATTTAATTCTTGCAGAATATTTTTGTCTGTACTGACCTTCATTCATTCATACATGTTGTGCGGTAACGTGTTATCATTAGTTATCATCATCTTCATCATTATCATCATCGTCATCCTCATCGTCATCGTCATCATTACAGCCATCATCTTCATCATTATCACTACCACCACTACCATTAGAACCATCACCATCATTAGCAACATCACCATCATCATCATCACTAATTCGTCATCATCATCATCATCATCACTATCTTTATTATCACCACCATCATGATCATCACCACCATCGTCATCATGATCATCACTACCATCATCATCATCATCATCATCATCATCATCATCATCATCACCATCACCATCATCATCATCATCATCATCATCATCATCATCATCATCATCATCATCATCATCATCATCATCATCATCATCATCATCATCATCATCATCATCATCATCATCATCATCATCATCATCATCATCATCATCATCATCATCATCATCATCATCATCATCATCATCATCATCATCATCATCATCATCATCATCATCATCATCATCATCATCATCATCATCATCATCATCATCATCATCATCATCATCATCATCATCATCATCATCATCATCATCATCATCATCATCATCATCATCATCATCATCATCATCATCATCATCATCATCATCATCATCATCATCATCATCATCATCATCATCATCATCATCATCATCATCATCATCATCATCAATATCATCTCTGCCATCCAAGCGTAGACATCGTGGGCTTCAGTTTTAAATAACACCACGCCGAAATGTTTTCCAGGAGCCAATTATTTATCTCATTAAAAATGAAAATGGCAACAAAACATGAAAAATCCAGATAATAATTAACTCCTGTGGTGTCCTTGGTAACAACAACACAACAACGAGTTCCAATGGATTAGTGGTTTTTTTTATATATCCGTTTTTTGTATTATCGCTCATCTATTCCGTCTTGTCTGCAAATGTTTTAATCTATAAACATCGTCGTCGTCATCATCATCGTCATAATTATCATCAAAATCATTGGCATCATCATCATCAGGATCATTATCAATATCATCATCGTCGTCGTCATCATTATCGTCATAATCATCATCGTCATAATCATCATCAGAATCATTGGCATCATCATCATCATCAGGATCATTATCATCAAAGTTATAGTCATCGCCAGGATTATAATTATCATCGCCATCATCACGATTAATTGATATGATTGGTAATACTACATGTAATTGACGTGATTGGTAATATTACATGTAATTGACACGACTGGTAATATTACATGTAATTGATAGGATTGGTCTGTAATTACCGCACATAAAGGTTGTAAGTTTATGAAAAAGGTCTTCAATCCGGCTTAAATCCGGTCTCATCCGGACTATACGATTACGAGACTGCTGTTGAATTTGAAGTTGATGCGAGTGGACTCCGGTGTTTTAGTTAGACTTGGTTATTATGGTCTATGGTGCGCTAGATTCGGTTGGATTAATTATCAGAATCAAAATGCAAACAATCCATGGAGCCAAGCAAATTTAAAAAAAAGAGCAACAAGTCTAGATAACTGTAAAAGTCAAAGCAATATATAATTTTTTTGTTAATGATTCAAGATCCTCTATACTAAACCGAGTTTAAAATTGTAGTAAATTCTGTTGCTGTGCCCTGAAATGTTGCAGTTTCAATATAGCTATAATAATCCTATCAAAACGGTTATTGACTCTCGTGATTCTCAGGATAGGAGACGAAACATTATTTTAAAAAAAAGAAAGAATCATGTACAATCGATCAATGTGGTAATTTATATAGCGCTTCCTGCAGTGCTCAGTGGCAGCTGAGCTTATACCTGTCGAACAAAGATAAACGATTTTTTACTCTCGCTAAGTTTTCCGTTGACACGGGCTACTAGGCAGTGAGTGGGAGTCGAACCGTGAAGCTCTCACATTCTAGGCTAACACTCTACCAACTCAGCTAACCTAGCACCAAAAACTAACGATGCGGTAACTGCAAAGATCAATGACACAGGTCTGGTTTTGCCTAAATTAGCTTAATCAAAAACGGCGCGAGATTTGATTTTCAATAAATCACGATTTTTACCCAAATTATGAATATTGCGTTAAGGATTTTTTTTCTACTCAACATCACCCTAGCAACAGTTGCAAGCACAGAACAAAGTTTCAGTGCACTGAAGTTAATAATGACCTTTTGATCGTTCCACTATATGCATACTATGTAATGATTATTTCAAAAATAAAATTGATTATTGATACCCATGTTTATGGTATTTAGTATTTAAAGCATGCACACACAAAGAGGTAATTGGGGATTTATGTACTTTTTCTGATAAAATTCAGTTGCTATAATAGCCATGCAATTTACAATAAACAATAAACATGGTACTTTAAGTTGAGGAACCTTTAATGTTTTTTTTGGGGGGGGGGCTTAATACCATAGCCCCGGGCTCCAGCTTTGACACCGGTCTAGTTTATTGTATTTTACAGTTTGTTTTATTTCATATTCCTGTGTCCTTCTTAATTTGTTGCCCCCAATAATAGACGAAGAATTAGCTTAAATATGTGTTATCTAATTAATAAAAATAAATGTACGTAATTATTTTAAATATGTGTTATCTAATTAATAAAAATAAATGTATGTAATTATATGTTTGTATAATTATTATCGGCATCAAATTTAAACGTCAAAACTGATTTTATTGAAATTTGGTCCACTTGATGAGCACGGTCAGGGGTGGTTTGTGTCCATTTTTTCAAAATATCTGCCAACCGGTTATCGTTTGGTGACCAAAACTCCTCCCCCCCTCCAAAAAAAAAAATTGGGCAACGTCGGTTATCTTAACTTCAGCTAATATCTATTCTTAGTGCATGTAGACAGCTTAATTGAAAATCATCTTAAAGTAGATTTAGGATCTTCATCTTCCTATTTTTTTTTATAGTTTATCAGTAAACCATTTTTTTTCCTAACTCTGGTCTTTTTTATAAAATTGTTTACCTTCTTCTTTTTCTTCTCTTACAACTACTGCTAAGTTATTTATGGTTTTACAACATTGCCTGAAGACATTCTTGTTTGGACAGTTTATGACCGAGCGATCTTGTAAGCCTCGTAGAAAACCGTTATATACAAATTCAAATTGATCGATTGTTATTACACTATATGACATGCATTAATATCTAAATAAAGCGTATTTAGTTTATTCAGTTTATTAAATTTATTAAATTTATTAAATTCAGTTTATTAAATTTATTAAATTCAGTTTATTAAATTTATTAAATTCAGTTTATTAAATTTATTAAATTCAGTTTATTAAATTTATTAAATTCAGTTTATTAAATTTATTAAATTCAGTTTATTAAATTTATTAAATTCAGTTTATTAAATTTATTAAATTCAGTTTATTAAATTTATTAAATTCAGTTTATTAAATTTATTAAATTCAGTTTATTAAATTTATTAAATTCAGTTTATTAAATTTATTAAATTCAGTTTATTAAATTTATTAAATTCAGTTTATTAAATTTATTAAATTCAGTTTATTAAATTTATTAAATTCAGTTTATTAAATTTATTAAATTCAGTTTATTAAATTTATTAAATTCAGTTTATTAAATTTATTAAATTCAGTTTATTAAATTTATTAAATTCAGTTTATTAAATTTATTAAATTCAGTTTATTAAATTTATTAAATTCAGTTTATTAAATTTATTAAATTCAGTTTATTAAATTTATTAAATTCAGTTTATTAAATTTATTAAATTCAGTTTATTAAATTTATTAAATTCAGTTTATTAAATTTATTAAATTCAGTTTATTAAATTTATTAAATTCAGTTTATTAAATTTATTAAATTCAGTTTATTAAATTTATTAAATTCAGTTTATTAAATTTATTAAATTCAGTTTATTAAATTTATTAAATTCAGTTTATTAAATTTATTAAATTCAGTTTATTAAATTTATTAAATTCAGTTTATTAAATTTATTAAATTCAGTTTATTAAATTTATTAAATTCAGTTTATTAAATTTATTAAATTCAGTTTATTAAATTTATTAAATTCAGTTTATTAAATTTATTAAATTCAGTTTATTAAATTTATTAAATTCAGTTTATTAAATTTATTAAATTCAGTTTATTAAATTTATTAAATTCAGTTTATTAAATTTATTAAATTCAGTTTATTAAATTTATTAAATTCAGTTTATTAAATTTATTAAATTCAGTTTATTAACTTCTCGCAAAAAATGCACAAACCGAAACAAAGCAAAACCGACAGCCAGCACGACCCTTCAGTAAATAAATAAAATAAATAAATAAATGAATAAATAAATAAAAATAAATAAATAAAAAAATAAACAAACGAAAACAGGAACAAACTGCTCCTCTCAAAATTAGCAAATTTTTTTTTCACTTTGACACGATAGACTGTGACAATCTATTCCACTCCCGGACTATACTCTATTTCAATAGAAATACTTCCTGCAATCTTCGGGTGCAGCAGCTTCTGCCACCAGCAGCTTACTGTCACGCCCCCCCCCTCACTGGTACCCACGTAGGGGCAGACGGACAGAGAGGAACAAACCAAATTATTTCGCATCTCCAATCAACAAATCAAACAAACTGCAAAATATCATGTCTGCTTTTTCTCTTCCACACATCAATGTCGGAAGCTTTAAATTCCTTATTATGATAATCACGAGTCACGATGCTGCACGTCATAGCGAATTTATGCTGGTGAAACGATTGATAAATAAACAAATAAACTATAAGTTTAGTTTAATTACTCGTTGAAAGTAGTTACACCTCAAACTCGACTCCCGGCGAATGTTTTAAACTTTTAGCGAAGATCTTTCAATGACTAAACTCCGCCTTGCTAATTATGAGCCAGTCCCAAGCCCGGAGAAAGGGGGAGGAAAAAGTAAAAAAGATCAAATTCTGATCCACGACAGGAAGTACATAAGTGCTTCCTACATACAGCCATTAGAGTCTTAAAACACCTGGTGTAAAGGACTATAAACTATTATAAAAAAAAATCTTTCAATGACTTATCCGTTTCCTGTTCAAGTAACTTTAGATTTCCTCAGGGTCATCGCCTCCGACTACCCACCCCCCCGGCCATCAGCTATTTTTGGAGGCAAAATTGTATAGAGTTTAAGAAATATTTTTGTAAAATGTAGCTCCGACTACCCCCCCACCCCCTCCCCCCCAAGGAATTGCTGAAATGACGCTCCTGAATTTCCTATGAAAAATTCTTTTCTTAACAACGATTAAAGACATTTTAAAAGAATAGAAAATACGAGAGGAAGAAAAGGAAGAGAAAAGAGGACGAGAGGGAAGAAGATGAAGCAGGAGCGAGTCGTTTAAGCAATTCCTTAGAGGAGGGGGGGATACCAAACTTTTTTAAACACTCAAACATTACAAATATTTCTTTTTTCACTTTAACCTTTAAAAATATTCGATGATCGAGGAGGGGTGGTACTCGGGGGTACATTTTCCAAAAATGTTTTAAAACTCTATGCACTATTTTCTCCAAAAAAGCTGATGACCGGAAGAAGGATAGTCGGAGGTAATTTTTCCAGAAATTTTCTAAAACTTTTTTATTTATATTTCATCAAAAAAAATAATAAAAAATTTTTGGGGGCAAGTGCCTCTCTGTCCCCCATATGGTGTCCCTGAGGAAAGAAGACGAAGAAAAAGAAGAAAGAAAAGGAGAAAGAGAAAGGGAAAGAGAGAGATGAAGACATATAGAAATAGAGAATATATATATATATATATATATATATATATATATATATATATATATATATATATATATATATATATATATATATATATATATATATATATATATTCTCTATTTGTATATATATATATATATATATATATATATATATATATATATATATATATATATATATATATATATATATAGAGAGAGAGAGAGAGAGAGAGAGAGAGAGAGAGAGAGAGATATTCTCAACCTCAGACGTCCTAGGTTGTTCTACTAAAGAAACCATCTCGTCAACTACTATAATGACCATTTCTATTAGCGTGCTGCCGGACAGATTTCATCTCTCTGTTTTTTCTTCTTCTAATTGCTTTGTTTCTAATTAATATTAATGTCCTAACGAATATTAATTAGTTCATATTAATATTAATTAATTAACATTTTTCTTCGTGTTTTAAGAAAAATACTAAAACAGTTAACGTTAATGCTTGTTTTGCAAATTAGCCGGTTATGACTTAAAAGAAAACTAGACTATTATAGGTCCGAGGAGTGACTCTTATAAGGTCTGTTTTTCTGTTGTTAGATAGAATTTTTCTCTATAAATTAATAAACTTAAATTAATGTTTTTTTTTTAAATAATTTATAAATGATAATTAATCTTTTAAGGGGTCATCCATGAATGGCGTAACGCACTAAAGGGATGAGGGGGTCAGAAATCTGTGACAATGTGTGACAGAAGGGGGAGAGGGGGTTTTGAGAAATGTGACGCCACATTAAAATATTAAAATTGTTATTATTTAAATATAACAAATAAACAAACAATTTTTGCTTTCATATTAAACAGCACTAGTTGTAATTAATTTAATTTTTTTTCATAATTTTATATTTATAAAGGCGTACTTGAGTATTTTTTGGAGGGGGCCTGATTTTTAGGAAAATTCTAATTTTTTGTGGCAAAGTCTGACAAGAAATAGGGGAGGGGTAAAAACCGACCAAAATAATGTGACGTCATTTATGGATGACCCCTAAGTTATAGTTTTGAACGAGTTAGATTTCTAGGGTATCTTGTAGAGTATACTGCACGGCCGGGCCATCCGCTGGCCGGATCGTGATTTAAGGGTCGTCAGATTTTACCGGGCCACTACAAATTGGTCCGTGCCGAACTCTAGTATATTGATATATTAAGATATATCAAGATAACCTTGAGTATTTCGTTTCATTAACATTTATATATATATATAAATTTTTATTTAAATTATTTAACTATAGGCCACCCATTTATTAGCACAACCATTTTCTTTTTCTTTCTCTTTTCTCTCTCTCTCTCTCTCTTTTTCATTTTCTTTCATTTTCTTTTTCTTTCTCTTTGAATATTTTTATTTCTTTTATCACTAATTACAAATAATCCTTTTTCTTAAAAAAATATAAAAATATCTTCATACTTTAACGATATGAATCGTCAGCAAGTTGATTCGGCATCGTTTACATTACACTAACATTACTGTTAAAATGTTGAAAAAATAAACGCAAAAAATGTATTAAATTTTTTTTTATTCATGTATATTATTAGCGCCCCCATGACGCCGGCGCCCAGTGCGATGGCACAGCCCGAAAACCCTTCCTACGGTACTGATAATTACACACATTTTTTTTCATTGTAAATGCTTGTTTGTTACAGAAGTTGGATGGCTACAAAAATTATTTTTTAATATATATTTTAAATAAAAAAATTGTTTTGTATGTTGTATTATGTAACTAATAAAGTGTTTAATACATTTACAGTTTTTCAAAAAAATGGTTTTTTTTTTAAAAAAAAAGATTTTAAAATTTGAGTTTTATTAACACAAAAATATTTGATTGAAAAACTTTGTTTTATATTATTCATTTGTTTATAATAAAATATTGAAATATAGAACAAATAAAAAAATATTCTGGCTAACATAAACCGCTCCCCCCCCCCCACGAAAAAATCCTGTATACGGCCCTGATAACGATATGATGTTATTTACTCAACAGGAAATACCGAATTGGCTAAAAATAGAGAGCAATGAGGACAACACAACAACAACACCACTTATAAGTGCAAAACTTCCATTAAAAGCTCGCCCATCTTCTTTTTTCCCACTACCCTCTCTCTCTCTCTCTACCCCTCTCTTTCTTTCTCTCGTTATCTGCCTTTCTCTGTTCGTCTGTCTTTGTTTTCATTAAAGACAATTAAGGTGCGCGGATTACACTAATCCAACTCTGCGAGCAGAGCGGAGGGGAGCGGAGCGGAGCGAATAAAAAACCTACTACTACTACTACTACTACTACTACTACTACTACTACTACTACTACTACTACTACTACTACTACTACTACTACTACTACTACTACTACTACTACTACTACTACTACTACTACTACTACTACTACTACTACTACTACTACTACTACTACTACTACTACTACTACTACTACTACTACTACTACTACTACTACTACTACTACTACTACTACTACTACTACTACTACTACTACTACTACTACTACTACTACTACTACTACTACTACTACTACTACTACTACTACTACTACTACTACTACTACTACTACTACTACTATAAATGTAAAAAATGTAAATGTTTGTAAATGTTTGATAATTTATTGAGCGCCTTTTCCGCTTTGTTCAAAGGCGCTGTTCTTTTACATGCCCCACGGAGAGAACGATTTTACCCGCTAAGTTTTCCGTTGACATAGGCTACTAGGCAGTGAGTGGGAGTCGAACCGTGAAGCTATCACATTCAAGGCTAACGCTCTACCAACTCAGCTAACCTACTACTACTACTACTACTACTACTACTACTACTACTACTACTACTACTACTACTACTACTACTACTACTACTACTACTACTACTACTACTACTACTACTACTACTACTACTACTACTACTACTACTACTACTACTACTACTACTACTACTACTACTACTACTACTACTACTACTACTACTACTACTACTACTACTACTACTACTACTACTACTACTACTACTACTACTACTACTACTACTACTACTACTACTACTACTACTACTACTACTACTACTACTACTACTACTACTACTACTACTACTACTACTACTACTACTACTACTACTACTACTACTACTACTACTACTACTACTACTACTACTACTACTACTACTACTACTACTACTACTACTACTACTACTACTACTACTACTACTACTACTACTACTACTACTACTACTACTACTACTACTACTACTACTACTACTACTACTACTACTACTACTACTACTACTACTACTACTACTACTACTACTACTACTACTACTACTACTACTACTACTACTACTACTACTACTACTACTACTACTACTACTACTACTACTACTACTACTACTACTACTACTACTACTACTACTACTACTACTACTACTACTACTACTACTACTACTACTACTACTACTACTACTACTACTACTACTACTACTACTACTACTACTACTACTACTACTACTACTACTACTACTACTACTACTACTGTTTCTTCTAGAAATAAAAACAACGATGACGTCACACCAGAGAATTTACGACATCATCAGAGATCGGCCATCTTTCGAGACCGTAACGAAAGAGGAAATGCATTCGGTCCTTCCTCCTAATGGTAGAAGCAGCGCTTGTGATTTTTGTGGTAGCCATGACGTCAGCGGTGATGATGGTGGTGGTGATGATGATGCTGGTTATTTTTGCCATGGCAACGAGAGTGGAATTATTGAGGATGACGCAAGCGGCTCGATAGCTAAAATAAAAATAGACCATTCGAAGTGTGTCGTCGTTCCGAGTATCTCCAGCAGTTGTCATGACAACATTAGCGATCTCAGGTGCTCGGACCCGGTATGGATTCCTATCTACGACGTGGCTTTGAAAACCCGCGAAAGTCTAGAAAAGCTGAAAATCATGACATCTCCGTTTCTAATGACAACGGGTATGAGCCCACAACCAATAACAAGCCCACGTTCCGAGACGTGTAGAAAGAGACCTCATGATATCAAAGATAAGCTTTTACGAGCATTAGCAAGTTCAGTGAGATCGTTTCGAGGAATGAATAATAATAACTCTTCTCATCATCATCCGACGATGGCAGATGATAATAATAATAATGTCAATGTCACAATAAAACGTGGGACTGTTACGTCATCAAAGGAAAAAAACAGACAAATGCGTTACGTTACGTCACTCGCTTCAAATAAATCTCATTCGCTGTCATCGAAATCTTCTTCTTCTTCGTCATCATCATCTTCTTCGTCGTCGTCATCATCATCTTCTAATTCTTCAGTTTCGTTGTCTCAACAACTGGAAGACCTCGATATCAACAACGACGTCAACAACAACAACAACAACAATGTCGACGACAGATGTAAAAATATCTTCCGCGGCAACAACAATATTTATTTTAATAGTGTTAAAAATAATAAATATGATTGCACTGTTAGTTTCACCGATATTTACAATGAAAATAGTCCGATTGAGGTACGATTGCGCAATATGCAATGTAAGAAGTCCGAGGCTGAAAAGCGCAAACGGTGGGAACCATAGATATATAGATGGGACATATCAATCTATTTCCGGCACAATTTGAAAGCTGCCATTTTCAACCTGAGCTTGTTTACATTTGCTCATTTGAGCGATATTTGTTGCCGGTGTATTATGACGATACCTGACAAATCTGCTAAAGCTCTAGTTTTTTTTGTAGATGTTGCTGTGTTTTTTATTTGGAAAACCTGTATAAGAACTATACTTAGTGTTAATTGACTTCCCGAGCTCATATATCCTGTCGCTGTTTGTAAACAAAGTAAAATCATTAAAGACTCTGGCTTAAATTTAAAGAAGGCAAGGCCACAAAGCTTAAAACTTAAAAGGGTCATACATCCGTCTCATTATTTTGTTGTCATGAAGCGTGTAACCAGTTTTCCGTTATTCTATTGCTCTTTGATGACCATGATCTTTGATGTGTTAATTACTTTCTTATGCTAATAATGTTAATAATGATATTTGGTTGTCGCGTGTCTTAGTGTTGAAAGTTTGTTATTGGTAGTTTCAATAAATCTGTTAGAGTTAAGAGGAAGTCTTTTGATTCATTTATTATACTCAGTTATACTGGTCCTGATTTGTGTGTCACTATGATATAATATAACAATAATACAACTATGATATCTGACTCTAAAAAATTGATCTGATATTATTTATTCATCCACCATTTTAAATCTTTTCAAATTAAAAATGTTCATGCTTATAATGTTTTAGTCAACAACTCCACAATTTATGATTCTAGTAATTTCAATAAACTTGTTTAAATTGAAACAAATGTGTCTTAATTTACTGGTTTTGATATGCATAGGTGGGGGTTATGATGTAGAAATTATGTTAACAAATGCTACGAGCTCAGGTAATCTCTGTAAATTTGTTTGGATTAAAAAATTATAGTTTAATTAATACATTCAAAACAATGTTACAGGTTTGCTTACACTTAAATTATGTAAAGTAGATTAAGAAATACTGACTTATACACTAGTTATAAAACTAGAATGATACAAGCTGGGACATGAGGATCAGTAATGCTATACCCATCCTGTATTGCTTTTTGAATAATTAAAGCTTTTTTGATCTATTCTTGAGACAGGAAGCTTAGTGGTACCATGACATGGATTTATGCTCATGAATATTTTTAATTTATTCTCAGTCATCAACCAGGCTATATAAACAAATTCATCTATAAATTATGCCTGCTGTATTTGATAGAAACACTGGTTTTGCTAGAGATTTACGTTGACTTATTTCTTATATCAAGATCTACTTCAACTTAACTTTTGCTTTCAGATTGTCTTCATTTTAATTTTTGCTTTCAGATTTATTGCAACTCAACTTTTGCTTTCATATTTAATTCAAATTATTTTTTTATTTTAGTTAACATTGTGATTGTATTTTTTATTTGTTTCCTGTTATAAATCAACTAAATTAAGTACTAATAATATTCTCTTTTTTTAGTCTTTCTTAATTTACTAGCAGTTAACTTAGTTTTTTTTAGAGTTTATGAAATGACGTAGCTGTGTTGTATAAAGAGTTGTGAAGATACTGTAGGAAACATAGGCATTACTCACCACCGGTTAGTTATAAACAACTGATGATTAAAAAATTCATATTAATTAATTGATGAAATGAGATAATTGTATCTTTATTTAAGGTTTCCTGTTGACCCTGTACAAAGAGAAAAATGGATTCAAGAAGTAAAGAAGTTCATGCAAGATGGTTGGCAGCCTAAGAAGACTAACGTCATCTGTAGTCGACACTTCACAGAATCGATGTTCATATACTTCAAGACGAAAGTTTGCCTTGGGAAGCAAGCTGTTCCATCTGTGTTCAACTTCATAAAGGTTTGTATTATGAACATAATAAAAATTTATTTTTATATTGATTCGTTTGGATATCAAAGAAAATTGTTTTGGTATTTTAATAGGTGGAAGAGAATTATGCAGAGAAACTGATAGCTGAAGTTCTAAACTTTTTTAAAAATTTTTCTTTATATTCTTTACTACTTTACATTTACTAATTATTCTTATTAATAGGTAGTTGATTTCAGCAATGATTTTGCAAAAATTGAAATGATATCTGACAGAGAAAGTGAACTTGTTGGTAGTGAAGTAGTTGTTTATAAGGTTAAGCTTATGTATTTTATTTAGAAAATATTTTCAACATTTTAAATGACATAAATTGTAATGCTATAACAATAACTTTTTAGGACCACAGCTATTTTCTGTCTCTTGATAAAACTGAAAGCAAATTGAATACCCTTGTTGCACGTTGTCGAGGTCTTCACAAGAAAAATTGCTACTATGAAAGATATTTTAAAAGAAATATATCATATCAAAGGCACAATTTGAAATTGAAATATGAGATGAAGCAATTGCGTGACATCAACAGAAAACTAAACTGCCAGCTAAAAACGTCAAGTATAAATATAAATTATCTTTATTGAACAAATTCAGATATACATATTTATATAGTTATATTTTATTTACATAAAATTCTAAGGTTTTCCTGTTCACTTGTTGTCTAATGGTTCTAAAGAGTATACTGAAGAACAGAAAAAATTTGGAATAACTTTACATTTATATGGACCAAAGGCTTATGACTACCTCAGATCATCAGGCATCAGTTTGCCTAGTCCAAGGACTTTAAGAAGGTAAAACTTTATTATATATGCACTTGTTTTGTTTAATTTGAATGGCTGGATAGCATTAAAATAATGTTTTTTCTTAATTTTATACTCTTATTATAATTATGCTTGGTTGTTTAGATGGTTAGAAAGCACAGATGCCAGACCTGGCTTTAATACTCAGGTCCTAAATACTTTGGCCAGTCTTAAAATCCAGAAACCAGAAGAGTACAGTAACTGCAATCTTATGATTGATTCTATGGCTATTCATAAACATATCACTTTTGATAGCCAGAGTGGTACCATGTCAGGATTCGTTGATTTGGGTGAGTCCTTTAGACTTTAACATTTTAAAGTTATATTTGGTTAGTAATATCTAATGTTGTAGGTTGTGGATCCAGCACCAATGATGAAGCAAAAGAAGTTTTGGTGTTTTTGCTCGTTGGTACAACGGGCTATTGGAAAATGCCTATTGCTTATTATTGCACCAGCCATAATTCAGAAAGATTTGGTTTTGTATGCAATTGATAAATTAGAAAGCATAGGAATTTCGGTAAGTAACTTATATGTTTTTCATTGCAAAACAAAAATAATAAATTAATTGAAAATAATCCCCGGGTGATTTCTTTAGTCATGGATGGCTTACCTGCAAATGTTACAATGGTGAAACTGCTTGGGTGTGACTAAGATTTTACAAGATCTTTAAAAACATGGTTTTGCTCATCAAGCAACAGGAAAATATATATAATTTTTGATGCATGTCACATGCTGAAACTAGTGAGAAATTTATTTTCTTCATACCACACTATTTTCTCTTCTTCTGGTGCAATAAAGTGGTCTCACATATCACAACTTGATGGTATTCAACAAGAAGCTGGACTCAGAGCAGCTAACAAACTTACCAAGCAACATATCAATTTTAAAAATCAGAAGATGAAAGTGAAACTGGCAGCTCAAACATTAAGCTCATCTGTTGCTGCAGCTTTAAAAATGATGAATCAATGTAAAATGGCAGGTTTTGAAGACGTGGCACCGACTGTAGAATTTATAGAAGCAATAGACTGTTTATTTGATATTTTCAATAGCAAAAATCCCAATGCACCATCTTTCAAGGGACCATTAACACTGCAAAATTTTGCATTGTTTGAGCAACGTCTTCTGAGTTTAAGAAACTACTTACTTCAGCTAAAATCTCCTCGTGGAATCCTTATTATTCAAGACAAAACTAAAAGCAATCTATATAATTAACATCATTTTAGGCAGATGGGTCTAAAAGGATTTGTTATTGACATTGAATCAATCCTTCAAATAGCCAGAAACCTACTCAAGTGTCAAAGCCATGTTTTGACTTATAAGTTCAGCCAAGATCATCTTGAACTATTCTTTGCGGCAGTCAGACGAGCAGGTTGTATAAAAACAATTTGTTATAAGTGGGTAAATATTGATTAGAATTAACATTTTCTAGGGGGATCGAACAACAACCCAACCGCATACCAATTTCAATCCATTTTCAGAAGAATTTTATCTAGATGCAATATTCAGGCAGGGAAAACAGGGAATGTGATGCCGCAAGATGAAACTTCTTATCTTGATTATCTTCACAAAGAAAGAAAAGAAATTTGTAATAAATTTTTCATTGTTATTTCTTTTGCTGGTACCAATCTTAATTATTTGCTTATTTATTAAACAGACAACATTTATGAAGAAGAAGTGTTTGAAGAACCAGGTGATTATGGAATCGACTCAGAGCTTGCTCAAGTCTTGATAGAAAATGTAATTAGCTACATAGCTGGTTGGATTGTATCCAAGCTATTTAAAAAACTGGAATGTAATGTTTGCAGGTTCAAATTATAAATTATTACAGTCATAAATTTTGGTTTCCTGTGTTTTTAGTACTAAATAATATTTTCAATTTTATAGATACAGTTTAGTTGATGAGCACAAGAACCAAGGACATGAAATAGGACTGCAGCTGCTAGTGGTGAAAAATAAAGGTGGTCATGTCTTTCCTTCTTCTGGAGTTATAAAAGTAAGATAAAATTAAGATTTGTTATTTATAAATATGGTATTAAAAAACACTTTTTTTTTAGGTATGTCAGACAGCAGAAAAATTTTTAAGACAACATGTATCAGCCACAAATGCCAAAGATGAAATTAAAATAAAAGAACTTATTCGCCAAACATTAACATCAATTGGATCCAAAGATATTTTTAACCTGGGGGATCATATAAGAGATACACAGGATGGCATTGACAATCATTCCTATCTGCTGCTTAAGTCGATCGTTTATGAGTTTTTCAAGTTAAGACAATATCAGCGAGCAAAAATTAATACACAAAACCTTAAAAGTTCAGGTTTAAGACAAAAACAATTTTATTTAGTGGACAGTAACTTAAATTTTCAATTTTTTGTGCCATTTTCAGTTTTTGTTCATTGAAAAGCCAAACAGAATTTATTGTATTAATAAAAACACTTGTAAAATCATAGTTTGTTGCCTCAGTTTTTTGCAAATCTATTTCAACATTATTGGAAACTGTGTACTGAACTGATACTACACAAATGTAATCGCAAAGTGAAAAGGAATAAATATAAACTCAATAGTTGGCATAGTGCTTTTTACTTGCTTAAAAACTAGGTAAATAAATGCAATCGTCTCAGGTAGATTCATTTCAGGGCAAAGAAGAATTGGTAGTGACTTCAATAATCTATGTTAATTCTAAAAAGTATTATGTACTTTAGAAAAAGCCAGTAACTATTATTGCTAATCTAACCTAGTCAGGATTTAGTTCTAAGTCTAGTGACTAGACTTAGACTCTAGTCTAAGATACCTCTTTTAAGAAAATGTCTTTGAAGACATAATGAATTCAGATTTTATGCTGAAACTTAAACTATCAGCATAAAATAGATACATATGACTATCAGTTATCTTCAGATAAAAGCATTTTCTTAAAATGTTATGGTTTTAAAATTTAAATCAAAAAGATTCAAGGGAATTTATAAAAGTCATTTCTGTCAAAAACAATTAAAGCATGCGCTGAAGAAACAAAGAAATTTTGATAGAAAGTCATAAATTAATCTATGATAAACAAATATTGAAAAAATAACGCGCTGTCATTGCTTTATAATAGTTAACTGCAAAATTGGAATGAATTGCTTATCGAAGTAATAGTGGGGCGGCTAACTGATCAAAAACCCCTTCATCGTGCAAACGCTATTGACAAGCAAATAAATTACATATTTTTAATCAGAAAAATATGCTTGTAATTACCTGATATCGCCACATTCTGGGAAATTTAGAAAAAAAATCACCTTTTTTGGTCCCGCTCCTGTATGAATACCGTATTATCACAGGCGATCAAACTGGCGAAAAAATTCAAATATTTTGTTTTTTTTGTTGGTTTGCATATGTTTAATATTAAGAATAAAGAAAACAAGAAAAAATAGATTAATAATTAAATTTTGAGTGAGTAGACCTACGGAAAGAGACACGCACTTGAGGCACTCGTTTCCATAGGTCTACTCACTCAAAATTTAATTATTAATCTATTTTTTCTTGTTTTCTTTATTCTTAATATTAAACATATGCAAACCAACAAAAAAAAAACAAAAATATTTGAATTTTTTCGCCAGTTTGACCGCCTGTGATAATACGCTATTCATACAGGAGCGGGACCAAAAAAGGTATTTTTTTTAAATTTTACAGAATGTGGCGATATCAGGTAATTACAAGCATATTTTGCTGATTACAAATATGTAATTGTTTTGCTTGTTTTTGTTTGTCAATTAAAAAAAAATTATCTTTTTTGGTCCCGCTCTTATATGAATAGCGTATTCATAGATATATCTATGAGCGTATTATCACAGGCGATCAAACTGGCAAAAAAATCAAATCTTTTGTTTTTTTTGTTGGTTTGCATATGTTTAATATAAAGAATGAAAAAAACAAGAAAAAATATATGAATATTTAAATTTTGAGTGAGTAGACGAGACACGTACTTGAGGCAGAAGTCATGTCTAGTTTCCGTAGGTTTACTTACTCAAAATTTAATTATTTGTCTATTTTTTTTGTTTTCTTCATTCTTTATATTAAACATATGCAAATCAGCCAAAAAAATAAAATATTTTAATTTTTTTCGCCTGTGATAATATGCTATTCATACAGGAGCGGGACCAAGAAAGGTGATTTTTTTCTCAATTTTACAGAATGTGGCGATATCAGGTAATTACAAGCATATTTTTCTGATTACAAATATGTAATTTTTTTGCTTGTCAATAGCGTTTGCACGATGTTGCAGTTAGCTGCCCCACTATAAGGCAAGCCGCCGGTGTAGACAAATGTAAACAAATCTCTTGTCTATGGTCAGTCAGGAGGCACAAACTAAAACTCCACTGCGCGCGTAAAACCAAACAAAAACCGCAAATAAGCCTATATAGCCTATCTAGATATCTATGGTGGGAACAGATAGAAATGAAAACTTTTGATAATCGTGCTTTTAACTGTTTATAAAAATTAAAAAATGTTTAAATTATAATTTTATTTTATTTGTTTTGATAATTTTTAAGAACAATGCCATTTTTTATGAAGTCTGTGGTTGTTAGACTTATCACATGTATGTTGTAAACATTGCGATAAATGGAGTCGCCCGGTGATGTTAGTAATTATTCCTTATTTTTGGTTTATTTTAGAACTGTTTTTTAAATATTTTATTTAGTATTGAGACGCTGCTTAATTTTTGGTTTTTTAAATAAATCACAGGCTCAAATTTGTTTTTAGCACATGAAGCATGGCGATTCTTTGCATAATAATTGCATAATATCATAACAAGAAAGAGCAGCACCCTAATTTTTTCTGTATAAAAAGGTAGAAAATCAGACAATAATATGACGGCATTTATATAGGAAAATAATAAAGCTGCAGAATAATTCCTACAACAAAAAACAGATGATCAGCTTTGTTATACTAATTTAAAACTAAAAGCAAACCCAGCACAGGGCATAGACTATTCATTTTTTTATGAATATAAATTACTGGATATACAAAAAATGTTTATTTTAAAACACATTTTTCCAGATGTTACAGGAATTTATGGTAATTTATTTACTTTGACGGGTTGAGGTGTTAGGGAAAGGTTTGTTACGTGACTACTGTAGGGATGACAAACCGTCAGTGTAAATGATTATGCGTGTGAAGTTAGCAATATTGCTGGCCGTGCAAATTAAAAAAAAAATTATGTGCACTAGGGCTGTGCTATGCATCGTTGGATGGGTTTTTTTTAAATGGAATCTAAAGGTATAATTGGTTTTTCTTTGATTCAAAAGATAAAAAAGTTATAAGCCAAAAATAAGGATTTTCAGATGAAAATGGCATAAAATAAATCATAGCTCTTCTTTGAAATATTGTTACTTTTTTTAACTGCTGCACTGGAAATATCCAAGACGCTTGTTTTTAGATAATTCAATTAGAAATCCAACAATGTAACTCTCGCTGCTATAACTTAATAAATAAAAAGTTATCGAATAAAACTTTTTACGGAGGCTCGGAAGGTTGAAAATTGCTCGTTTTTCCGACTTAAGCGAATTAGAAATATTTATTTTCTCTCCTACTTGCCACTCAAGATAGCGTTTGTGAGTTTCTCATCAAAACAACCGACGGCCGTCTCAATATGCGTTAAAGACTTGGACTCTGGCGAGGTTCTGATGACCTACACTGGAGGTTCTTGTTCACGAGGCACTCTTAACCTTCTTCGACAAGGATATCTAATAGGAGCCTGTGAACACAAGCCCATCATTTACATGTGGGTGCTAAATAAAAAGGTTAATTAAATAATTTTGTTAATATTTAATTCAAAACAATATTTATTTAATTCAAAAGCATATTTATTTAATTCAAAAGAATGTTTGTTTAACTTAAAAATAATATTTATTTAATTCAAAAGGATATTTATTTAATTCAAAAGGATATTTATTTAATTCAAAAGAATATTTATTTAATTCAAAAGCATATTTATTTAATTCAAAAGAATATTTAGAAAAATATTTATTTAATTCAACAAATATTGATTTAATTCAACAAATATTGATTTAATTCAACAAATATTGATTTAATTCAACAAATATTGATTTAATTCAACAAATATTGATTTAATTCAACAAATATTGATTTAATTCAACTAATATTGATTTAATTCAACAAATAATGATTTAATTCAACGAATATTTATTTAATTCAAAAGAAAAAAGTTATTAAACGTTTACCTTAAATTGGATGACTCATTCAGGACCCCATCCAGAGGGTGTGGACACCCGGTCGAGTGGGGTGTCTCTCTGCCTGCCAATCATCTTCTTTCTGCGTCGGCTCGATTGACGAGAAACTGTATTTATGGACGGTATTTATTGTTTTTTTTACGATTTTTTTTCTTTTTTTTTCTATTTCTGGCATGCCCTATAGAATAAATATCCCCGAGATTATATCTTTATGGCACTATCAAGGGTCAAGGTTATTCAATCATGCTGATCCTTCATGATGCTCAGCTAGCTATTTCGTTTTATGTGAGAAGTAAGAGATGATGGTAGTAGTGGTAGTATTATTATTATTATTATTAGTAGTAGTAGTAGTTGTGGTGGTGGTGGTAGTAGTAGTAGTAGTAGTAGTAGATCATCTCACACAATTTAATTAATTATAATTCTTCATACAATTTTTTTGCAAAGTATTTTTTCTATTCAGAAATCATGTTCAATAATTTGTCCTCCTTGCTTCTCAACGACTTCTTCTAAGAGTCGACTCCACTAATTTTGATGTAATTAGGTCACATCTTACGAGCCACTAATTTTGATGCAATTAGGTCACATCTTACGAACCACTAATTTTGATGTAATTAGGTCACATCTTACGAGCCACTAATTTTGATGTAATTAGGTCACATCTTACGAGCCACTAATTTTGATGTAATTAGGTCACATCTTACGAGCCACTAATTTTGATGCAATTAGGTCACATCTTAAGATGTTAATTTTGATGTAATTAGGTCACATCTTACGAGCCACTAATTTTGATGTTATTAGGTCACATCTTACGAGCCACTAATTTTGATGTAATTAGGTCACATCTTACGAGCCACTAATTTTGATGTAATTAGGTCACATCATACAAGATGTTCTCACTTTTTTTAGGTCATCCTGTATATATATATATATATGTTATTAACAACTTTGATTTTCTGTTATTATATATTTCAACTGCGCTCACATACAGGTAGCAACAGGTAATTTGAATCGAATCATCGAGCACCACCTGATCAGAGTCACCTGCATCAAGTTCTCCACCTCCGGCTTAGATTTTGTCACCTGTGACGAACACGGTGGCGTGTTTCTATGGAACGTTCTCGGGTGAGATGTTTTATTTTTATTATATTTTAATTATATTATTATTATTCACATTTATTATTGTTATTTGATTTATTCTGTTGTATTATATATTTTATTTATTTATTTTGTTGTATTATGTTATTATTTGCATATATTATATTTTTTTTTATTGTATTATTATTTTCATATATTGTTATTTATCTTATTTTATTAAATGTTGTTTTTCTTTTAATAATTAGTAATATTATTAATATTGATATTAATATTCATGGGATTGTCTTGAAAAATTACTTTTCGATATTTTATATTTGATTTCACCTGGTTTTTTTGTTTTCTATTCATTCTTCTTGTTCACACATTTGAACTCATTTAAGTCCTTTAGGAAATCTGCATATGATTAACATACATTATACACATTTGAAGTCATTAAAGCCCTGTAGGATATCTGCATATGATTATCATACATTATACACATTTGAAGTCATTAAAGCCCTGTAGGATATCTGCATATGATTAACATACATTATACACATTTGAAGTCATTAAAGCCCTGTAGGATATCTGCATATGATTAACATCATTATGCACATTTGAAGTCATTAAAGCCCTGTAGGTTATCTGCATATGATTAACATACATTATACTCAATTGAAATCATTGAAGCTTTTTATTTTATGCCGCTTTAAATTTGTTCAAACATTACATTATTATTATTTTTATTTAACATTCGTGCATAATTATCTCGTAGTATCTTGTGCCACAAGATTTCGGAAACTCCGCGACCTCTTGCGACCTTCTCGGGACACACTTCAAAGGTCACGGACGCTCACCTTAACGACACACGCCTGACCACTTCCTCCCTCGACCGAACCGTTCGGGTTGGCTTATTTTATTGTCATTTTTATTATTATTATTTATTAATGTTATTTATTGTTATTATTTATTAATGTTATTAATTATTATTGTTATTATTTATTAATGTTATTTATTGTTATTATTTATCAATGTTATTTATTATTATTTATTATTAATATTTATTATTATAGACTTTTTGTTGTTATTATCTTTATTATCATTTGCAGTTTAAATGTTTTTAGCGACGCATACGAAAACGGCGATATTTTTTATTCCACCACAGGTCTGGGAAGTTTATTCCGGGCAGCTGGTTCGCTCGTTCTCTTACGATCGACCCGTCGTTTGCGTTTCCATGGATGCGACTTGCAGGTACGTCGCAGCTGGCTTCGACGATGGAGAAATAAAAGTCGACGACATCGAAATCGCTGCAGCTAGTGACGGCGTTCCCAGTAGTGACGGCAGCAACTCCAGGAATTTCTTTTTTGCGTAAGTAAAGCTGGCGGATCATTATTCGATGCGATTTATTTTATTTGAAGATCTTTGTGAGACAGGTCGTGTTAATGTCGGACAAATTTTTATTTGTTGTTGTTTAATATTTTTATTAGACATGATAATGTGAAAGAAGGTATTATAAACACGTATTTAGCGTGTCTAGAAGTTGTTTTACAATTTGTCGTTAGAAATTTTGTTGTCGAGTGATATCAACATGTTGCTGTCACAACTAACTGATGTTTACGGTTGAAGATCGCTCGTCTTGGTTAAACTAAAGTTTATATAATTTTGAGAAAGTTCTTGATTTTATGAATTTAGGATTTAATACAGCAGATGACGGTATTATCATCAATCGTTGTAACTTTTTTGCTTTAATTTAACTCAACTGATCATCCTCCGTTATGACACATTAGATTTCAGTATGTCATCATCATAATCATCATTGTAATTTTTTATTTTAATTAATCATCTCAATTAAGGAATTAATAATACAGTAGATTTCAGTATGTCATCATCATCATCATCATAATCATCATTGTAATTTTTTATTTTAATTAATCATCTCAATTAAGGAATTAATAGCACAGTAGATGTCATCATCATCATCATCATCATAGTATCTTTTTGCTTTAATTATTCATATCAATCAATCTTGATACGTGATCTTTTCCTTCTTAAAGCTCAGAAATCACTTCTCTTTCCTGGACGGAGGATGGCTCGCTAGTTGCCGGTAACTCCGGCGGGTGTTTCCTGACCTTGAACCTGGAATCGAACCACGGGAATGAAAGGTTTTCCCACAGAGGTTTGTATCTCTTGAACATCAATTTAGTTTTAATGGATTGCTATGAAAAAGTCTTTAATAATTTATGGTTAATTAGTGGACATAAGAAATACAACTCCACCTCGCTGATTGTGAGCCAATCCCAAGCCTGTATAAAGGAGGAGGGACAGTTAAATAGAGATGCGCTGAAATGCTGAACTAGCAACAGCTCGTACATACGGGATTATAATTGTACTTGCGCTCGCTCGTGTGTCCAGGATTCGAGAAGTCATACATTGAGATCGCAATGACGTCGTTCCACTTCTTTACGGTGGTCTCTTGGGTTTGTATCTGGATACTGGAAAAGGATCGTGTAAAATTAATAGACTGATTTTATGATAAATCAAAACTATTTTTTATTGTTTTTGACATTGTGCTTGCTGTTCAGATCTACCAAAGAGTGAACTTTTCAACCGCGAGTGTTGCCGACGATGAAATTGTAATGTTTTAAAACTCGAGCGATTTGTTACGAAATGATGAATTTGTGGAACTTCTTTTACTGATTCATTTCATTACAAATAATTATTTTTCCAGGTGCTGTTACAAACATCATCCTGACCCCCTTCCTGCCCAACCGATGGAACGATCCGGTAGTCCCTGTTGACCACAAGATCCCCCCGTTGTCCATCCAGCTCAACACGGAACCGAACTTAATTGTAGAACCTCCTGTTAAACAGGTATGGTTATTCAATCTTGTTTTGTTTGGTTTTTTTTCAATATCCATTATTATCTTTAATTGCACATTTTTATTTATCAACAATATTTCTTCTTAATAATTATTTTATAAAATAAATAGTTATTTTTCGATATGTTTTGCTTAGTCATCTAAGAAATACCTTTCCGATTGATTGATCACAAGTAATCACTTTAAATGAAAATTCTTTTAAAATAAAATTTACTGAATAGTTTATTACTCATCTATTTAGGTCATTTAAATAATGCATACAATAATCTCTTATTCTGAGTATATCCAGTGCTATTTTTAGTAATTTACGTGATGGCTATGTTCATTCACATTTTCATCCCCCAGATATCTCTGAAGAGAAAGAGTCAATCTGATCATCATCACCACCACCTCTTGTCTCCTCTCTTCCTGACGACTGCCAAGGGAATCGCCGCCGAAGTGGAAGAGCAGGAGGAGGAGGAGGAGCCAAAAGAGAAAATTCGTCCAATCGAAAAACAGCATTACATGCAAATCGTCAAATGTATATTGAAGTGATGAAATAGTACAAAATTGTGTTGTTTTACTGTTGCTGTTTTGAATGCTGGAATCTTAAGTATATTGATTGTGACTTATCGACTATAAAGAAGAATGGCAATTTTGTTCCTCGACGTTAAACAAACCCTGTGTGATCGAATTACATGGAAAAGTTAGAGGGAGGAGTAGAAAACCTCTAACCGACAGCCGATATAGGGTTTTCCAGTGAGAGTTAGGGTTTAGGTTTAGTCTGATCAAATAAAAAAGTTTCAAAATGATATTAAATTGGAAGACGACATATGAATTTAAATTTAAACGTTATAGAAACGTCTACATTACAAATTATAAAGAAAGCATAAATTCGCATGAAACATTCAAGGATGCCTCACCAAACACAGAGCTATGTTTCAAGGATGATTTAGAAGCAATAAACTGGCAATATTTTAAGACACAATAAGCAAGAATTAGTAATTAATTAGCCAAATCCATCAAAATGAATGCAGTAATAATAAATCATAAAAATTCTTGTAATTTTTTTATCGCATCTAATTTTCTATCTTTTGTTCTTTTTAAACAAAGAATCTCTTGATAAATAAATAATCAGTAGCCTATTGAATATCCTCCAGCTCATTTGCACTTTCTGTTTCTTCGAGGCAAAGACACCTGCACGGTCGCATGGTTATGAATCCACTATTAACCGACATCAGTTAGGTTTAAGTTAACCCCATAGAACCAGTACAACTGGAAAACCCCGGCAAATTGAAACTGAAATGCCAGAAAATACGCACAACACAAAACAAGAACCGTTTGCAAACTTTAATAGAATCTTTTTTACCACAAAGTCAGGATAATAATAGTAATAATCATTAAAATAACCAAAAAAAACTGTTATTTATATTCTTATAATATGTAGCAAAGTTTTTTTTTTGAACAAACAGAAACTGAAAACGAAACTAAGTGATAAAATTTTTTTTGTTTTCCAGTGTAGATATATATTTATATGTATTCAATCATCGAAAGATGACACGCTCGCGCACCTTGCTAAAACCAACCGAAAAGGAAACTCCAGTGTAGTTTCAGTTTCACCTTCATAAAAACACAAACGACAGAATGTTTTTAACATGGCGGAAAATGCGGTGATGATGACAAACGAACGATGATGAACAAATTTGCGCTAATAATAGTTTACATACTCATGTAGTAGACGACGATGACGGCATCATCAATAGTGAGCGCGACAGTAGCAGGATGACGACGACGACGACGACGAGGTCGCTACTAAGACTTGAACGAAACCACAAACGGCAATTTTGTAGTTACACAACTTTCTGATAGATGCACAAAAAAAGAGAAAGAAATGTGACAAAAAGAAGAGAAGAAAAAAGTGAAGGAAACTACAATTAATTTCAAAAAGTGCCAACGAAGAAGAATATTTGTAGTTCAAGTTAAAAGCAATATATATCAAATATACATTTATATGATAGGACACCTCTTGATGGTATTTATTATTATTATTATTATTCCATCCGACCGAAAATGGAACTTGAAACCAGGCTATTTTAACTAGAAGCCGATCTTTAAAATCTCTTGCACAAGTACAAAGACGAACAAGCACGCAAACATACATACATAGATAGACAGACAAACAAACAAACATACATAGAAAGACAGAACAGATAGAAAGATAACAGAGAATTTTCTCATCTAATAGAAAAAGAACACTGAGATATAGAAGGACGGCGGTGATGATGACCATACCTAATTTATAAACATTAGTGCCAATGATGATGATGATGTTGATGATAATGATGACAACGACACTAGCTAATTATACAAACAACTATGATACACAAACACACGCATACGAAACAACACACGCATACAAAACAACACACGTGCCAAGCAGAAGAAGATATACGGATCATCAAATGGTTTACAAACTGAAAAAATATCATTTAAAAGCAAATTACCGATCTATTTATTTATGTTACGCTTCAACGTCACATAATGCAATGTATAATGTAATGCGGTCACAAAGCAAGCGAATGTAATTTTTCTTAACATAGCTATTATTATTATTACTATTATTCAGATGATGATGATCATCATCATCACCGCCATCAAATGACAAAACAATGAGCCCGTCGTGGCAAGTAGTTCTAGTTGATACGGGCAACACAAGTCACCGCCGCCAAAAAAAGGTTATAATTACATTAAAAGTCGATGACGAAAAGTTCAAAGTTCAATAATAATAATAAAAGTCCAATAATAATATTCAAAGTTCAAAGAGCAATAATAATAATAATAATACAGTTAACTGTGACAATGCCAACAGACTGATTAATGAACGAACGAAGGAACGAGAGATTGAATGAGTGAGGAGTGAAGAAACAAAGTTCAAGAAAAGCAATAATACAGAAGAGTCAGATTGCTCCGCCGTGTCATCGAGAAGAAGAAGTCCACAAGCGATGATAAAGTTCGTTCGAGAGATATCACGAGGGAGGAAGGAGAGGGGAATCGGGGCCGACCTCCGCGGAGACGCGGTCGCTATGCCAACCCGAATCCTTCCGAGCACTCGTGGATGGCCAGTAGGAGCATGTGCTTGAGTTTGTCGTAGGTTTCGTAGACCGGGAGATCCAGTTGGTTGAAGCTGTTCGTGAAAACGAAAGAAAAATAAAAGAAATGATTTATTTAAATTTAGATTGTGATATAATAAAATAAATTTTTTTAAAGATTATTCAATTCTTTATTATTTAAAAGTAGTTCTATAGATTAATAATCATCATGCTCGAGTGAGCAATAAGCTGTAGTAGATCTAGGGCAAAGCTTTTGTATTAAACTGGTAGTTATTTCATCAATCCAAGGAATTGAAAAGTGAGTCAACCTCCACCAAGCACCTAACTACCTGTCTGATGGCCCCCATCCAGCACCTAACTACCTGTCTGATGGCCCCCATCCAGCACCTAACTACCTGTCTGATGGCCCCCATCCAGCACCTAACTACCTGTCTGATGGCCCCCACCAAGCACCTAACTACCTGTCTGATGGCCCCCATCCAGCACCTAACTACCTGTCTGATGGCCCCCACCAAGCCAAGAATACTGATCACTAATCGCAACTAATCATTCTGAAATTAAAACCAGTTGTACGAAAAAAAAAAAAAAACAAAACCGAACCAGGTGTGAGCAGATGGAAGCCTATCGGTGGATCTGTCGTCTTTATGTATCTGGAACTTCTGAATGCCGTTCATGCCCTCCAGGTAGGCGAACCCCTGCAACGGAACCTTTGACGTGCCCGTCACAAACTGGAGAAATCTGGCTCTGTCAGCCTGATCAAATGATCTCAGCGCCCGCCAAAACCACTGGATCTATAAAAAAAAATGAAAGAAAAACAAGATTATATTATGGAACTATTTTTAGATTATTTTTACACCTGCCACAGCACAATCAAACAGGTGCTCGTGTCGTCAAAGTAATTAATTCTCTGTAACGACAGGTAACAACAGGTAGCAAATACAATCACGCTCGCTCACCTGGAGAGCATTGGCCTGGTACTTGTGTATCTCGGTGTTGAGTTTGAGATCGTCGATGTCGATGCTCGGCAGGCCGGATATGAGTAGCTCGAGTTCCTGTTCGTTGAAGATGGAAATGAGTCTCTTTGGAATGATGCTGTAGAAACCGTCCAGGAAAGCGGTCAGCTGCTGCTTGATGGCTCCCGTCATTTTCATCTGGCAGACGAGCTTGACGTATTCTTTCTTGTTGTCCTCCGTCACGCGAAGGTTGCGACCGTCCTCCTTGAGGTCACGGACCGTCGTCACACCGAATTCTTGAATCTGCATCCGAGGTGGAAACGATACAAAATTTCATACGGCTCTCGACAACGTTCGATATTATGATATGTACAAGCAAGTAAGTGTTCTGATGTAATCAATCAATCAATCAATCAACCAATCAATTAATAAATCAATCAAACAACTAATCAATCAATCAATGATTCAATCAATCAATCAATTAATCAATCAAATAATCAATCAATCAAACAACTAACCAATCAATCAATCAATCAATCAATGATTCAATCAATCAATCAACTATTCGATTGATCTGCCAAATAGACTTAACTAACCTCAGTGCTGAAAGTGAGCTCATATCCAAGATCTTCAACGTTGTTCTCGAGCAAGAAGACCAGTCCTTGGTAGAATGCGTAGTCTTCGCTTTCCATGTCCGTGTATCTGTTGTTGTTGTTAATCATCATCATCATCATCCACATCATCATGTTAATACAGTATACATAATACTACTACTACTACCACCACTACCACTACTACTACCACTACCACTACCACTACTACTACCCCCACCACTACTACTACTACTACTACTACTACTACTACTACTACTACTACTACTACTCACTTGACGAGTACTCCGAGTATGTGCTTGTAGAAAGACCTCGTGAAGTAACATTCGAGCAGCTTGTTGTCGTAGATCGCCTTGGCGATGATGCGTCCGACGAACTTGAAGTAACTCAAGTGGTTCGAGTTGCAGTGAGAGGAGGTGTTGATCGTGTAGGTGACCCGATCGCCCGGGCTGGTGCAGAACAGGGCGTAGTTCGGATTGAAGATCTCCCTCGAGATGATGATGTACCATTCCCTGAGCAGACCACCTGCATCCTGGCCCTCTTCGCCTGCGGATTGGAACGAGAAGAATAAATGGAAAATTATATCGACCCCGAATATAAATCTTCTGAAATACCGGGGCTACAGCGTGGTACTGGCGGGTCAAACACTTTCCCGTATTTCAAGCTACCCCAAGACTCCTAGTTTATCACTTATAAGACAAATAAAATCAGGCTTTATTACACACTATCCACCAAATTGTATTCACTGCCATCTCTCAATTTCATCCCCCCCACTCCCCCGAAACATCGACAAATCAAAGCCGACCTTCAAATACGATGTAAAATCTATTCTTCCACTCTTCCGGGGTGCGTCTGTGCAGTTCTCTGAAGGAATCCTCGAAGACGTTGTCTCGCCTCACGTGGACTGCCAGGTCTTCCTTCCTCAGTCCCTCGTCCGTCCGATCCAGTTCCTGGCGGAAGTAGCGCCTCTTTATGTCAAAGTCCAGAACCCTGGTGTAGTCCACGAGAACCGAGAACGGCCCGTCGGCGAGCGGAACCGTCGACTGCCTCAGTATCTGATTTAGGACCGTTCTGTGGGTTTCTGAGAAGCAGTGAAGAGAAAATATGCGTGAACAATTAAATGGGTGATAAATTTATGATTGTAGTACAGGATACAGATACTTATAGGAAACAATATTAATCCTCCAGGCAGCCAGTCAACCATCTACCCAATCTATCAACCAATAAATAAATTAATAAATCAATAAAATAAATAAATCAATAAATAAATCAATAAATAAATCAATTAATTCCATCAATCAATCAACAATCAACAAAACTATATTCCCTGGATAAATAAAACAACAGCCGACCTGCAAAGCTGATGAACTTCTGCGTCTCCGGCCTGACCGGTGCCGAAGTGGAGCATCCGGGCTGAGGAGTCGCGGCGAGTTTCTGCTGCTGTTCGTTTTGACCGACGTTGGGCGACATCGGGGCAGTGTTGTACGAAGTCATGTGAGACAGCTGATCTTCTTCTCTCCTGGCCGATTTGTTCTCTTTCTTCGGCTGGTCTCTCTTTCCTGATCGGATTGAATGAAGAATGAATGAATGAATGAAGATGAAAAGATAAACAACAACCATCAGCACGCATGACAACTGCCGTCAACAGGCACAACCATCACACGCATGACAACCGCTAGCACATACACCTGTCATCAGCACGTACAGCAACCATCAGCACGGGCGACTACAATCAGCAATCACAACAACTATCAACAACAACAAACAATCGAAACTCTCAACAAGCACAACAACCATCAACAACAACAAACAATCGAAACTCTCAACAACAAACAATCGAAACTCTCAACAAGCACAACAACTATCAACAACAGCAACAACCAATCGAAATTCACCTGCATGTACAAAGAAGAAAGCTTCGACGGCCGGTTGGAGAACGAGTACGGCGTGGTTGTCCGACATGCGAGCGAGTTTGAGCAGGCACTCTCCCAAGGTGTCCCAGAGCTCGTCCAGGTGTATGAACTCCGTCATGTGCGGAAGCACTGGCCAGCTGTTCAGAGATTCTGAGTTGTTGTCCTTGCTCGGAGTTGCTGTGGACGGATCAACGAAAGTTTACGAGTTGAACCGATATTTTTATAATTCGATCCGAATTCGTTATTCTCAATTGGTTCGATTATAAATTTGCAAACATTTCGATGATCAAATAAAAATCCTTGTTGCATCACCATTTCTCATTCATAAAAAAAAGCTTCTTCAACCAGATTGGCTGTTACTTTCGGCCAATAGAAAAAGAACATAAAGAAAAGAAATAATAATAATAATAACAAAAATACTTCTCTCACCTCCAGTATCAACCTCCATTGGAGTTACAGGAACATTTGACATGATAGTTTCACTCTGTTGTTGCTGGGCTTGGGCTGCTGCTGACGTGGATGGCACACCACCAGCAGATACTGAAATACTTACAGCTGCTTCTTCAGTGGAAAAACCCGGCTGCTGCTCCTGCTGCTGTCCTTGGTCAGCTGCTGTAAACGCATACACACATAGTTATATACACGTACAAACACACCCACACAGTTATATACAAATACACGTACACACACAGTTATATACAAATACACATACACACACAGTTATATACAAATACACGTACACACACAGTTATATACAAATACACGTACACACAGTTATATACAAATACACGTACACAGTTATATACAAGTAAATTAAAAACGAATTTTTAAAACCAATGCTCTTATATGTAATTAAAACACAAATTTTGCAATCAATTTTTTCTTATATTACTCTTTTATTTTATGTTAAAGTCGAAATATCTTAATTATATCGAAATATCGAAATTAATTAAAATTATCTAAATTAATTGACTTATTGTAAAACTAATAATTGAATATTGCATTGTCTTCTATTTTAAGCATGTATGCAAAATTTGAAAAAATCTATCATCAGGAAGTGACTCAAAAATTGATTGCAAGATTTGAAACAGACAGAGAAACAAACAGACAGACAGAGAAACAGAGACGACGAGTTAATAAAAACATTGGTAATAATAATAAAAATATCATCAAAAAGCATAAAATTTAAATATCTCAACTATTTTCATGAAAATTTCGTACACGCTTGAGAATCGCGGTCAGTGAGTGTGGTTCGTGTTAACTTGGTAAAATAGTCTGCCAGTCGGTTAGCGTTTTGTGGTCAAGAAAACCCTCAAGAAAACCCTCAAGAAACCCCTCGATAAAATCCTCAAGAAAATTAACTAAATTAATTGACTTATTGTAAAACTAATAATTGAATATTGCATTGTCTTCTATCTTGAGCATGTATGCAAAATTTGAAAAAAATCTACCATCAGGAAGTGACTCAAAAATTGATTGCAAGATTTGAAACAGACAGAGAAACAGACAGAGAAACAGACAGAGAAACAGAGCCGACGAGTTAATAAAAGCATTGGTAAAAAATACACGTACACACACAGTTATATACAAATACACGTATCAATCTAACGATACGATAAGAAAGCAAGAAATCAATCAACGTCACTAACGTGTTGCAAGCGTGTCTTTCTTTCTGATGACCTTCATCGGACCACGCAAGAGTATGATGATCTTGAGAACCCTCAGTAAGAAGTTCTGACTCGACCCCTTGTTCGTAAGCAGCTGCATCGAAGGCAGCTGGAGTTCGCGACCTCTGCTCTTGAACTTTGAACTCGACGGAGCGTGAATGATGATGTTGCCACCTCCGAATCTAGAACGAGGATTGGTTCGTTTTTTTCAATAATGCATTAAAATTTATTTTTAATTAAATGCGATGCATGGTTATAATTTCAATCACTAATTATTACAGTGACAGATATGTATATTTATCGATGCATTTCATAAAAATATATTTATCGATGCATTTCATAAAAATAATAACAACATTACGTTACGACAATTGAAACATAGCATTACATTCGTAATAATTTCATAATAATTACAACATTACATTACAACAATTGAAACATAGCATTACATAAGTGTATGTATACGTACATAAATGGGTGGATGTAATTGAATACATAACATTAAAACCATCAATACATTACCATTATAACAATTCACACATTACAACTATTCATCACAAATTCACTAACTAGGAATTATAATTCACCAGCCAATCAATCAAGCGATCAAATCTATATAAAAGTACGAGCATCTCGAGATATAACAACATACCGGTCCTGAAGCATTCCTTTCTGATAAGCGGATGATGACATGCCGGGAAGAGAAGAGTTTGATTCGTCATCGTCTTTCGGAGTCAAAGATTCGGCCGGAGACATCAGGTCCAGCTCGTCGGAAAGAGTTCTTCAGTGGAAAGAAATAAAGTTATGATGGAAACGATAATAATAATAATGCATTCAAAAAAACTCTCCAGTCCCAAGCCAACCACACAAATATGCATGAACACACACACACAAACATGCATGCACATACACAAACATGCACGCACACACACAAACATGCATGCACACACACAGACATGCACGCACGCACACAAACACAAACATGCAATGCACACAAACATACGAGCTTACACACACACACACACACGTGTGCTAGAAAACACACACACTACTACTACAACTACCGACCTTATGTGGTGACAAACAGTAGATCCGAGCTGATGGGCTCCTGTTACAAGAAGTTTGAGAATGATCTCGCACAGGAAAGTTTCCGACTTGGCCAACTGGAGGAGGAGGCTCGTGGCATCTTCGAAACCTTCCTCGGAGCAGTGCTTCGATATCAAGATCTGAACGGAGGAAGGAATGAACGAATGAATGGTTGAATGATCGATTGAACATACGAAAGTAGAAGAAGAGCCACACAAATAATGCACAAAATCAATACAACGTATAAAAGTTAGTACAACAATTCGTAATACGAAAACAAAATTACAAGAACATTGTAACAACACCACAATCAACAACAACATCACCATCAACAACATCAGTATCAACAACAACAAACCTCAACGAGAAGTTTCAGTTGACCTTCAAGAACCGTCGACTTATCGAGATCGATGCAGAATGAAGAAGTCGCGGTCGTGTCGCTGCTTTGGCCTGGAACGACGCAAACAAAAAAATCCGGTTTTTAGATTAACTAATTATTCGTAACACTATTCATTACGCAAATGTTTTCCAGATGACATCACCTTCCCCCGAACATGACTAAGAGAAATACACACAAGTGACATGACACACGATGTGACAAATGACCTGACATGATAAATGACGTGACATGATAAATGACGTGACATGATAAATGACGTGACATGATAAATGATGTGACATGATGAATGACGTGACATGATAAATGATGTGACATGATAAATGATGTGACATGATAAATGACACGACATCACAGATGACGTCACCGAGACTTGCAAACTATCGATACATAGCAATCGAAACTATAAAAATTTTACCAGATTTTCCTTCCTTGTGGACTCCCGGCGTAGCAGAAGACGTAGATGTCGTTGCTGAAAAATTCAATGTACTAGCAGTAGAAGCAACAGCTGTGCTGCTGCCCGACTGGACTGGATTCGAACTCGAAGCAGCTGCGGTTTCACCGGCAGCTGGCGTCGTCGTGGCGGCAGCTGAGGTCGGTTTCTTCAGGTTGTCAAACAGTCCGACGGAAATCAATTTGAGAACTCGTAACAATCTGTCGGTGAGGACCTGAAGGTTTGAAAACTTGTATCAGCTGATTTAAATCAACAACTCAACCAGCAACAAACACTATCAGCCAACAAAACAATCAATCGTCAACACAACCAACCAACCACACCACAATCTAACCTGACTCCTTCGAATGACCGGATGACTCAGCATGCCCATCAGCTGACCGAGAGGCGACGACTCGAACGTGACATACTGCGGCATCGAGGAACCTTCCTGAGACGACGACTGACCTGCGACCCCTCCGCTTCCGGACAAGGTCGAAGCACCGCCGCTACCAAACGACTTGTCCTTCTGCGAGCTCGATTTCCCCTTCTTGCCTCCGAGTGCGGAATCCAATTTCACCAGAGACTCCCAGAAGTCCGACTTTCCGACGGAGGCGGACTGACAGTCCTTCGACTTGTGCTGCTTCGAGTCACCAGGTGTCGTCGACCCTCCAGGTGTAGTAGATCCTCCAGGTGTCGTAGATCCTCCAGGTGTCGTAGATCCTCCGTCCGACGATTCTCCCTGTTCTCCGGGCTGCTGGGGAAGGAAGTGAGTGGGAAAGGTCTTGGCCAGAGAAATGAGAATGTCAAGGACGTGCCTGCAGACTACGGGACAAGCTTGGGGATGAATCGCGATGGTGGTGTTCTTACCCGCGTGGTGGTGGTGGTGCTTCGACTGCGGAGCAGACCGATGGATCTTGAAGACGTTCGTCTGGGAGCCGAGGGCCGCGCACAGGTACACGTTGAGCCAGGCCGGAGCGTCCGCCTGGGGGTCTTCCGCCGGTTGCTGGCTCGTCCAGGGAGAAGCGGACGATTGGAACGAAACCAGAGAAGTGGAGTCCTGATTGGCCGGACCCTTTTTCGGTTTCGTCCACTTGTCTTTGACTCTGGATTCTCCCTCGTCGAGTCGCAGCTGCTCGTGAGTGCGAGACAGCACGGACAGGAGAGAGTCGATGATCCAGGTACGCGTAGGTGCGTGGTAACTCAGATTTCTGATCACCCTGTGCAGCCTGCAGCGTATAAATTAATTATCAGGTCGTGGAATGTTATACAGCACCTTATTTTAATAATGACCACAACGATAAAATTTGTAATTATCTTAATAAAAAAGAATAGATTTAAATATATATCAAATATTGAGAATAAAGCAAGGTTATATAATTTTGAAACAGTAACAATTGTATGTTTTCTCTAACCACGCGCTCGTATAAACCACTCTAAACCAACCGCCTTACGACGTATTTACGCTATACGAATATCAGTGAGGCAGGCAGGTGCAAACGAAACTCGTCGCATCATCCATCACTCACCTGGTCGTATTCAATCTCGGTTCGTCGACAAACAGCAGAACGAGCAGACAGGTGAGCGCCTCGTTATCCAGCAGGTGTCGACCCCTGACCTTCGCGGCCGCGATGATGGCCTGGCTGGTACTTCCGAGGCCTCCTCGGCTTTCGCGCTGACCGGCAGACTGGTGGCCGTGACTCCAGTTCCAGTGAGAGGAACGCATCGTCATCGTGTTGGAAGGTCTCAGTGAATAACTGTTGCCTTGCATGTTTCTACCGGAATATCCTGGAAAATTGATAACCATTGTAAAATAAAGATAATAATAATAATAATAATAATGACAATGATAATAATAAAATGGATGATTTATATAGCGAAGTACAATGAAACAGTCATCACAAGATACGCCCCATAACAATCGGTAATAACTAAATCAAATCAACAACTCAACCAACCGGCAACACAAACGGCCAACGACACAATCAACCACACAACACATTCAACCACAAACAACACAACCCTGAAACCCACACACACACACACACTCACAAATTGCTACTCACCCTGATGCCTGAGTATGCCAGAAAGTACACCACCCTGGGTGAAGAGCCTCTCCTGCAGGAGCAGTCTATGTCGATCCTCCAACTCTCGTCTCAGAACGTTGGCCTCCGCCGCCAGATCCGCAGGTAAGATGGCCACCATGCTGTCGTCCATGTCGGCTAGCACCTGCTGACGGAGCACTGGAGGAAGCGACTGGATGAAACTGGCAGGATCGGTCGGGGTGTCCGGGTTCTGGGTCAGGCGACTCTGTTCGACTCTCTGCTGGGCCAGAACCTTGAAGAAAAAAAAAGAAATAAAGTAAGGACGAAGAGATGTAACTCACCCATCATCAACAAGCATAACTCCGCCCATCAACAAGCATAACTCCATCCATCAACAAGCATAACTCCACCCATCAACAAGCATAACTCCACCCATCAACAAGCACAACTCTACCCATCAACAAACATAACTCTACCCATCAACAAACATAACTCCGCCCATCAACAAACATAACTCCACCCATCAATAAGCATAACTCCAACCATCAACATGCATAACTCCACCCATAGTCAACTGATTCACCACTTAAATAAAAACCTCACCTCTTCTTGTATATTTGGCGGCAGAGCGGCAAGAAACTCCGGGTTGACTTCGGAGATGCCGAGTGTCTGAGCTTCCATTTGTTGCTGCTGAGCTCTCTGCTGGATGCGCTGAAGTCGCAGCTGCTCTGCAATCACTTCCTGTCGGATGTTTTCCGGCAGTGCCGCAAGGAAGGACGGGTCAACTCCTTCCGGAAGAAGAATGTCTGCAAATGAGAAGTTAAAAAGGAGAATGCAAATAAATATATGCAATAAATAAATAATGCAAATAAATAATGCAAATAAATAATGCAAATAAATAATGCAAATAAATATATGCAATAAATAAATAATGCAAATAAATAATGCAAATAAATATATGCAATAAATAAATAAATATATGCAATAAATAAATAATGCAAATAAATATATGCAATAAATAAATAATGCAAATAAATATATGCAATAAATAAATAATGCAAATAAATAATGCAAATAAATATATGCAATAAATAAATAATGCAAATAAATATATGCAATAAATAAATAATGCAAATAAATATATGCAATAAATAAATAATGCAAATAAATATATGCAATAAATAAATAATGCAAATAAATAATGCAAATAAATATATGCAATAAATAAATAATGCAAATAAATATATGCAATAAATAAATAATGCAAATAAATATATGCAATAAATAAATAATGCAAATAAATATATGCAATAAATAAATAATGCAAATAAATATATGCGATAAAGAAATAATGCAAATAAATAAACGAATAATTTATTCCAATTGGCACCTGTCAAATCAAATCATAAGATAACAAACAAACAGCAACTGAATTAATCATCTCACAGCTCACCTCCAAACATGTTCGATCCACCTGCGGACGTCTCACCTGCCGACGTAGACGGCACGGGCTCGGAAGACGTGGCCATGCCTCCGACGGTCGTCGCGGCGACGGTCGCCCGGGAAGCTGCTGTCGGCATGGCTGCATCGTCGGACCGCGTCCGATCGGAAATCTCTCTCGATACGGAGAGCGCCTCGGCACTGCTCAGATCCAGCGTCATCGACACATATTCGGAACTGGGCGGGCTCATCTCCGTTACTGTGGCAACGGGAGACGGATTTTCTCTAAAGAGAATATTTATAGTTAAATTAATAGTAATATACAAATTAATTAATATTAAAAGATAAATTAATTATTATTAATATATAAATTAATAGACAGTTCTCATAACAGACTGCTTTACAAAAAAAATAAAACCATTTATTAAACTATTAAAATTAAAAAAACAGCGAAACCTGTTGAGAGCGACATCACTCATTGGCTCTGACAGAGAGCTGCTGTTGTCCAGGTCTCCGCCCATCGTGACTGAATTAATTAATTAAACAATATACATTTAATTCATTTTAAAACGTTCCCTCTTTTAAACATCGGATATGTGCAATATAAAACGGCAGAGTTATTTTACACTTTTTTTGAACTAATTAAATCAATATTTTTTAAAAATTTATTTTTTGGAAAAATAACCAAAATAGAATTCTACAAAACAGTAGATAATCACAGATAGACACTTAAAACACACAAAGAGAAAACAAAGATTTTTTTCAATAAAAAAAACTCAAATCACAAATCTTAATAATGACTGAATAGATGAAAAAGACCGGAACGAAAGATTGAGAGAGAAAGAAAGAGAGAGAGAGAGAGAGAGAGAGAGAGAAAGAAAGAGAGAGGAAGAGCATACCTGAATTATTGGCGGACGTACGGACCGGCATTGGAATGTCATCCGCAAAAGTGACCAATATCCTCGTGTCCCCATCCAGAGAGGGCCTACGTGGAAAATTTTGACGTTGATTAGATGCGCTCACTAATTAACATATATGTATACATAAGAACAACAACAAAACCAAGACAGTATTATTTCCATGACAACAGCTACCTCTGATCTTCTTCAGCACCGCGACCACTGCTTGCAGCAGCATTGGCAGCTACTGCAGCTTCAGCAGCGCTGACGAACGCCAAGTCGGAAGCATCGAAACTGGCTCCGGAGGTGTACGCGAGGAGATCGGCGTGGAGGTTGAGAGGGTCCGGGTTCGGAACGACCGCCAGTTCGTTCAGCTCCGTGAGGACGCTCTGCAGCGTCGGCAGGTCCACCATGGAGTTGTTTCCTGAAAAAAAATTTCCAAAAAATGGAAAATTATTATTCGACCAAGAATTGATGGAAGAACGTGGAAGACTCCTGATGAAAAAGAGAAAATTAGAGGAATTTCCGTATCATCATTATTAATACCTCCTAAATAATCATCATCATCACCATCTTTACTATCGCCCGTCAAAACCAATTCAAGCTGGAGAACAGAAATGTCAATACAGCTCACGTCACAATCATCACAGCAATCGCATAATAACTAACCTCCTCCGCTGGATTCATCCATTTCAAGCAGCTGCCCTGCTGTGGCTTGCTGCTCGACTTCTTGTTGCTGCTGCAGCTGATCAGCTACTGATCTCTCATTGGTCTGATAAGATGAATAGATACAAAATAGTAAACAAATATATGCAAATTATTCAGATGCGTTCATTAACATATACTAATTATTCAGGCGTACTCATTAAAATATGCAAATTATTCAGATGCGTTCATTAACATATGCTAATTATTCAGGCGTACTCATTAAAATATGCAAATTATTCAGATGTTTAAAAAAAAATAATGCTTAAAAAACGAGTAGCAGCATGGATATAAAACAATAAAAAAAATGAAATAAATATAATATATTAGTATATAATACTAATATAAATACACATATATCATCAAAATTATGCAATACATCATTGAAATACGAATAAAATACAATATATAATGCTAAATATTAAAAAAATAAAATTTCTAAACAAACCCTCTCATCATTAAGAGCATTCTCGCTGGCAGCCGAACTGCTTTCCCCGATTCGTCCCTTCCAGAAATCAGACAGGTCGTTAGCGCTGACCTTTACGGCCGCCTCGGTTGCCGCGGAGTTGACCCCGGTCGGCGTCTGTGTGGACGTCTGCTTGTCTTTGGCTCGTTTCTCTCTCTGTTCTGCTACTTCTGCGTCTCGCAGTCGTTCCAATTCCACGAGGATGTCTCTCTTTATGACTACGAAATAAATTATTATAATTATTATATATTAACATATGCAAATTAATGATTGTAACATATCAAGCTACCTCAATGCATTTAAGTACTCTGAACTATATCTTATATTTCATTACATTTAAGTACTCTGAACTATATCTTAGAGAACCACTGACCATCATACTTTACACTTAAACTACCATGACTTCTAACGTCAATCACTAGTGCATCATCAACAACATCATCATCATCATCCGCACTGGCATCATCATCCACATCATCATCAACAACCTTCGCACTGGATTATTAATATCCACGGCAAGTGGGCGTACGAAGTTATACAAATCGACAATTGAATTAAATTTCTTCCATCGCTGCTGAAAACACCAGCACACTTGACACACGATTGTCTCAGATTCTAACAATTAACTTGTGTTAGACAATAACAAGTTAACAACATTAATATTATTATTATTAAAGTATTAATCTCTTCAAGCCACACTTATAACTGCACTATATGATTTAATTAAATTGAATTCAACCCCCTCCCTCCTTCTTTCAAACACCTGCTTACCTGACATCGTCTCAAACATTCCGATCTCTCCGTCGAGCACCTTCGCTTCTTCGGCCCACCTGGATAGGGCAGCGGGAATGTCGGAAAGAAGACCCAGGCTGCTAGAGTCATCATCGTTCATGAGATCGCCCTGGAGGATGCGATGCGTAAAATTATGAAAACGGTAAAAACATGTAGAAAATGATATCCAAGAAGCACATTTAGCTTACGGAATATACAGATGCACAAACGCATATGCCTGGAATATGCAGACGCAGACGACTATAACACACAGGGAAGCACGTACCTGGAATAGAGTCTCGAAAAGCGAGTCATCTCCGGCTCTGGTGACGACTCTGAGTTCGTCGTTGGACAGCAAGTGGAGTCGAGTCGATCCGCCTGTTGTCAACGAGTTGGTCAGCTGCATGACATCCGAAGTGGCTCCAAGAAGTCTGTCGTGTCAACAACAACAAAAAATTGGAATCATTATTACATTGAGATGACCTCAAGAGCATACGTCCGGAAAAACCACCTGGACGTCTCGCAAAATACGAATAATCACGAATCCCGCTTCGCCGGGAAAGCAAACCTTTGGAGTATAGCAGGAGGGTTCAAATGTCTCGCCCTGGTGTACTGCACGTGAAGTGTCTGCGTACTCGGATTGTACCTGAACGTGTTCCTCGCTCTCCCGGTACGGTGGAGCCTGCTTCCGCCGCCGCCCAAACTCGATGCGTTGTTGCTCCCCTGCTGTAGACCGAGAGCCTGGTGGGTCCCGTCCGGGTTTCGGCTGAGCAGCGGGTGATTCATCATCACCCCGCTGGGGGCTGGTGGGACGGCACTCGCTTGAAAGAAAGAAAACCATCATCATCATCATTTATTTTTGAAACGTCCCTATTCCACGCTATGCTAGGGTTGGACGTATTACATGTATTATGTAAGTAAACGTGAGAGTTTGTGTTGGTTAGATGTTAAATTATGTAACGTAGTTATGCTGATTTATGTAACCAAGTTATGTTAATTTATGTTATTAAGTCATGTTAATGTATGCAACCAAGTCATGTAAATTTATGTTATTAAGTTATGTAAATTTATGTTTTTAAATTATGTTAATTTATGTTATTAAGTTATGTTAATGTATGCAATCAAATTATGCTAATTAATGTAACCAAGTTATGTTAATAACATCAAGATGTAACACCTGCATCAGCAGCAGCTGCGTCAGAACCCTGAATCGAAATCGGCAGAAAAGATCGGACGGCCACGCTTTCCGGAAGTACACTGGCTGTATGTTGAAGAATTAAAAATTATAATAATTGCATACATTAAATCTCTACAAAGTAGTCATTCATTCTAACACCACTATCGACAATATCATCGTCAGAAATTAGACACTCAGATAACCCTTTTCCAGTGCCTGGTCAACATCAACATCATCAAGACAACACCACATATCTAGAAAACATTCCAACAACAACATCATCATCATCAAGACAACAATTCTGACAACAGCATCACGTATCAAGACAACAACTCCAACACGTAGGTACCCGGCAGCATGTCCTCCCAGTGGTTAAGAATTTCGTCGTTGTCGTTACTCCTCTGCGTCTCATTCGCCTCCCCGGCGAAATCGTCGTCGTCGCCGTCCATCACCGATCGCTATGGCGACGATGAGTAAACAAAAAGTTTAAATAAATAAAACAAAAATCGTATTAGAGAGGCCTTCTTTCTCATACTAGTAAAGGTTGTGTGAGATGACTATACTAAGAATCGAATAAATTACGTAACTAAGCAACAACTAACTTCATCGTCGTCGTCATCTACGTCATCATCGTCGTCGTCGTCGGCATCTTCGTCATCTTCGTTGTCTTCATCTTCACCGTCTTCATCCAGTTCTCCCTCCCACTGCTCGTTGTCCTGATCGTCTGCGGAGAAAAAATCAGCAACGGCTCTCATCATCATCATCAATATCGAATAACAGGTCTCTCACAACTAGTATCATCATCACCACCAAATCATCATCATCAATATCGAATAACAGGTCTCTCACAACTAGTATCATCATCATCATCAATATCGAATAACAGGTCTCTCACAACTAGTATCATCATCACCACCAAATCATCATCATCATCATCATCATCATCATCACTGAATAGATTTATCGTATGAAAGTTGACACTACTAACTTTCACCGCCTTCCTGGTTGTTGGGTGGATTTTCATCGTCGACCTCATCCTCGTCATCGTTGTCGGACATCCGCTGGATCACGACCTGGGGATCGCCCCTGTTTCCGGTCGTGGCCACCTCGATGTCTATCTCCACGGTGTCGTCCCCTCCGGGTCTCTCGACTGGAGAATGCGAACGAAATAAATTACTCGTAAATCCTAGATGGAAAAAAAATTTTTACTGTGTCATCATCTGCTAATTAGTGAGAATAACGAATAATCAAAAAAATTGGAAAGCATATAAAAAGTAAAAAAATTATTCATAAATCTTAGATGAAAAAAAAATCACAGTGTCATCATCCGCTGACAATGAGAGAAATTAATGAATAATCAACAAATTAAAAAGCGTAGGAAAAGTAAGCAATCGACTCCGAATCGACTGTTCTTCACTTCGACTCACCCGACATGGCAATTATATCTCCGATGACGTCCGGGTTTCCACCCGACTCTCTTTCCAGGAGGGTGTCCAAAACAGCACCCAAGTCCCTCTGAAAAATATTCAATCAATCAATCAATCGAAAGTCCCTCTGAAAAATATTCAATCAATCAATCAATCGAAAGTCCCTCTGAAAAATATTCAATCAATCAATCAATCAATTGTATTTATATAGCGCTATATCCGTGGCATTCAATAGTGCTAGTATCAGCTAGTATTCAAACACCAATCCTTTTCCATACAACAACAATACACAACAGTCGAACATCAGCTGATCAGTTTTGATCCTTTTCCATAGAACAACAATACACAACAGTCCCTTTTCCATACAACAACAATACACAACAGTTACCTCGCTGACGACTTGCGGTCGGAGACTCGTACGATCCCCCCCGCGGTCTTCCCCGGTTGTCTCGTCGTCTTCGAAATCCACGACGTCATCGTAGATGTCCGTGCTGTCGTCGTCGTCCTCCTCCTCGAGGTCGAGGTCATCGTGATTGTCGACATCTTCAAAGTAGTGCTCCGTCGTCGACGACTCGTCGTGGGCATCTCCGCGACGGTTCATCTCGTCTCCGCTCGCAATGCTGGACGCGCTAAAGCCGACTCTGGCACCCTCGCCTTCGGCGATTGCGGCGACGTCGGCACCCGGCGCGTTTCGCTCGTTCTCTTCTGCTTCGTTCGGCTCTCCGTCGGCAGTAGGGGCGGCTCTCGTATTCCCGGCTGCACTCTCGTAGGCAGGAGAATCACTTCTGGCTTCATCGGCAGCAGCGGCTGCAATACGACCACTCCTCGAGTTGGCTTCCGCAGCCGACTGGCGATTGTTCCTGCTCGATTCTGAACCGGCGATGGCTGACAACGGGGGATGAAGGATCGATATGAAATCTTCTCTGGAGAGGTGATCAAACGGATTCATCAGCTCCCTGTCGACTCCGCCTCCTCCGGCAGACGCGCTCCCCTGCGGCTGGTTGACGATCCGCGAAAGCGTCTCGAGCGGCTTTAGCGCGGCATTGACGGTGGCGGCCATGTTGGGACTGGAAAGGTCGAGGCTGTGCGGCACGCGAGCAAGGTCACCGACCAGTCCCCTCTTTATCATGACCTTGACCATGTTGTTCAGGGAAGTCGAGTTTGGTGATTTGTAGAGCTGCAAAGAGAAGATAAATAATCAATGCAGGTGGTCAATAATAGAATGATGGATGGAAATGAATGAATGAAGAAAAAACCTCAATTACTTTGTACTTTCTTTCTACATTTAAGCTTTTAATTTTTTATTTATTTATATAATGCCATGCTGCTTTAAAACAAGCAAAGAGCCAATAAACTACTGAATTTTTGAAACACAACAAACCCTATAAAATTTCATCTTGATAATAAACTAAATAAAATGAAAGGACTAGGATAATCCTAATTAACGAAGCGTTAATATTATAGTCTTGGATGAAAGTACCAGATCGAAAACCTACTTACTAGCCGAAAAAATATCAGCTGAACTAACTTGATCGAATCTTCCGCAAGCAGACGGACAAGCCTGTATGACGCTGGCGATGAGCTGCGAGATGGCCTGGATGCGTGCGTGCTTGTCCGTGCATTCCGGCATTGACAAAGATCTTTGTAGAGCCCCTTTCAGCTCTATGGCCAGTATGTTTTGAGCTTCCGGGCTGTGATTGGACGCAGCTATGCTGGCCAACAGCAGTCTCGAGAGTGCTGGCAGGTGGGGATCGGAAGAATTGTCTTGACTGCTTTTGTGCATCAAGTTGTCCAGGATGAACGAGAGAACGCTACAGTTCTGCAAAAAGAAGAACGATGAACATTGCACATGATTAAGATGATTTTTTACGCGATCGGCCTCCCATCGCAACAAAAATTCGAAACAAACAACAATAATAATAATAATAATAACAATAATAATAACAATAATTACCTCGGTAACAAGATCGGACTCGCTGGAACTGTACGTCTGAGTGGCGATGAAACTAGCACATCCCACGTAAGACCGAACCAGTTCTGCCAGGAGCCTCATTATAGCCGATTTCGGGATCAATCTCCTCTTGTTGTTGTTGTTCGTGCTGTTGCTGCTGTCTTCTTCTTTGGAACCAGCAGCAGTCAATGTCGTTGTTGTTGATCCGTGAATACGTGCGCCCTTGAAAAGATATTGTTTGAAGTCGATTGAAAACGAATAAAAAGATGGTATATATATTTATAAAATCATACAATAATAATATAATACTGAAATATTAATAACCAAAACAAACCTATAGTGATATTAATAATAATAATATTGAAATATTAATAACTTAAACCAACCAATAGTGATATTAATAATAACAATAATAATAATACTGAAATATTAATAACTTAAACCAACCAATAGTGATATTAATAATAACAATAATAATAATACTTAAATATTAATAACTTAAACCAACCAATAGTGATATTAATAATAACAATAATAATACTGAAATATTAATAACTTAAACCAACCAATAGTGATATTAATAATAACAATAATAATAATAATACTGAAATATTAATAACTTAAACCAACCAATAGTGATATTAATAATAACAATAATAATAATACTGAAATATTAATAACTTAAACCAACCAATAGTGATATTAATAATAACAATAATAATAATAATACTGAAATATTAATAACTTAAACCAACCAATAGTGATATTAATAATAACAATAATAATAATAATAATACTGAAATATTAATAACTTAAACCAACCAATAGTGATATTAATAATAACAATAATAATAATAATACTGAAATATTAATAACTTAAACCAACCAATAGTGATATTAATAATAACAATAATAATAATAATACTGAAATATTAATAACTTAAACCAACCAATAGTGATATTAATAATAACAATAATAATAATAATACTGAAATATTAATAACTTAAACCAACCAATAGTGATATTAATAATAACAATAATAATAATAATACTGAAATATTAATAACTTAAACCAACCAATAGTGATATTAATAATAACAATAATAATAATAATAATACTGAAATATTAATAACTTAAACCAACCAATAGTGATATTAATAATAACAATAATAATAATAATACTGAAATATTAATAACTTAAACCAACCAATAGTGATATTAATAATAACAATAATAATAATAATAATACTGAAATATTAATAACTTAAACCAACCAATAGTGATATTAATAATAACAATAATAATACTGAAATATTAATAACTTAAACCAACCAATAGTGATATTAATAATAACAATAATAATAATAATACTGAAATATTAATAACTTAAACCAACCAATAGTGATATTAATAATAACAATAATAATACTGAAATATTAACAACCAAAACCAACCAAAGACTGAAACAACGGTTGAGGTCTTGTTGCCGTGACGCTCAACCTTTTGACGACGTCGGTCGAAGTTGGAGGATTGCTCTGCGCCAACGCTCTCAGCATGACTAAGATCACCTCCTTGGCCGTGTTCGCAAGCGGGGGCATCTTGTGGCGAGGGTCAGGGAACGCGCACTTCACCAGCTGAGGGTTAGACGGGTTGATCAGGCGTGCCTCCTCTTCATCTGTGCGTGAAACGAAGTAAAACAAACGTGCGTGAAACAAAGTACGTGGAACAAAGTAAAATACACGTGCGTGAAACTTGATCAAGTGATGCACCGAGTGACAAATCTCATTTAAATTAATACTAACAGCAGCTATTATTATTATTATTCCATATCATCTTCATCATCATTAGTATCACCACCATCATCATCATCATCATCATCATTAGTATCACCACCATCACCACCATCATCATCATTAGTATCACCACCATCATCATCATCATCATCATTAGTATCACCACCATCATCATCATCATCATCATTAGTATCACCACCATCATCATCATCATCATTAGTATCACCAAACCATCATCATCATTAGTATCACCATCATCATCATTACTATCACCATCTCTAACCTTTCTTTATCTGCGGAACGTTGACCCTGAGCACTTTCATGGCAACCTGTTTGAATATGTCCTGGTCCCTGCACACGGCAGGACTCAGCACTCGCATCACGTAGTGCAACTCCTTCGAACCGTTGCTGTTCATCGCGACACCGCATGCGGCCGAGCCGGCTCCCAGAGTCGATGAGCGAATGATCTGCAATGGGAGTTGAATGTAACGAAGATGAAGTGATGATAGTAGTAGTAGTGGTGGTGGTAGGTAGTAGTAGTTGTTGTTGTTGTTGATGATATAGTAGTTGAGGTCGTCGTTGTTGAAGTGGTAGGTTAGGGTTAGTTGCGGCAATAAAACAAGGTGACAATGATGAAATAAGATTCAAATAAAAAAAGTAATCCTATTTAAATGAATGTAATATCCAATCAGATTTAAATTAAAAATCTTAACCAATCAGACTTGAATAAAAAAATCATATCCAATCAGATTTAAATTACAAAATTACATCCAATCCGATTAATATTTAAAATATTACATACAATCAGGTTTGAATTAAAAAGTTATGCGTCCAATCAACCAATGATCAATCTCACTTTCTCCATGGCATAGGTCAGCGCCTTTTCGTCCTCGACGGTGTGTCTCAGTATGAGCGTCGCCAGCGAGAAGAAACCTTGGAAACTCGAGTCCATCGTAAGAGCCAGTAACAGTTTCGGACCGCCGATCTCCGCAAATATCTGACTGTACTTGAGGTCTCTCGTGAGACGCAGTGTCAGACGCAGGCACGCGTGCAAGGTGTCCGGTTCTACCTTGGCTCCTATCAGCGTCACGCAGGATCTGAGAACGTATATCGAAATGATGATCGTATTTAAAAAAAAGAGAAGATTGATTGTTAACCCTTACTATTATAGTACTGTATAATATTAAAAACAAATTCATGTGCTATTTATTCTTATAGAAATTCATTGTTAACTCAAATCAATAAATTTTACTTCAACTTTATAACATAGACTGCTAATCATCAGAAAGCAGAGTAATAAAAACTTTTTTTTAGGTTAGTGAAAGGAGTTAGTTAACTCTGTGAGACAATGCGTGTAACTCCTTGCTCAAGGTAGCTACGATGGCAACACAAGTTAGATTCAAACCGCCGACCTACAAACCGACAGGCGAACGCTCTACCGCCGGTAAAAATGGACGGTAGCACTAAATAGTAGAGCTCGATTGAATGCAAAACTGATAACCGAATTATTATTATTATTTAACCTCCGTGCGCACAGCACATCCCTGGTTAATAATACATTGTGCGCACAACCCTTCTCAGCCCATCAAAACGAAAGACAACATAACACACCTGATCAAACTCTCGGACTGCACGTGGGAAAGCCCGTTGACGCGACCGACGTCGTTCAAATCGTCGTCGACTTTACAGCTCGACGTGGAAGTATCCATGTTTGTAGAAGATCCTGTCGAGATCGAATAATTTACAATTTAACTATTCGTTACTGTAAATTAATTAATTGTTTAATAAGTAAATTAAATTATAAATCTTTATTAATTAATCTATTAAAAATGTCTTTCTTAATTCCATTAGAGAATAAACAAACTACAAAAAAAAAACAAACAAACTACCTTGCTTGCTGACGGAAGAACTCCCGCCGTCGCTCGCGGCAACGGGAGCAGACGTCTGACCGGCCGCAGGCGGTTCGGCTTTGGTCGGGACGTGAAGCATGATTGGACGTCTGTTACCTGTCTCCTCGTTCACCTGTAAAAGATAACATCATCATCACCAACACCATCATCGTCACTATCATCATCATCATCACTTCAGCATGAGGACAATCGCAATCGGAAACGTCAAACTGCGAATAGAATACCTGAACCATGGTATTGAATTGAACGAGATATCTCCTCCTTCCAGCAGTAAATCTAAAAAAATGTGAAAAATTATTTTTTTTTAAGATTATTTTGAACAAATATTTTTAATAAAACATTAGTATTAAATGAAAACAAATATCGAACAAGTAAAATCTCATAACCGAAACCCAATTCCAAACCAGCAGCGCTAAGCTCCCGCCCCACAAATTAACATCAACCAATGACCGACCAACCTGACGGAAGTTTGCCCGGCCCAATAGGCATCGTCGATCGTCTTGTTGTTTCCGGGTCCGTAACTGGACCAGCGTCCGCTCCTGTCGTCAAACCACTTCCAAACGTGAACGGATCCCTGTCATCATCATCAGCGTCATCGAGATGGAAAATTACATACATTAGGTGGATTTAGAGGCATTTCATTAATAACTTATTATTATTATTATTATTTGTAGCAGTAGTAGTAGTAGTAGTAGTAGTTGTTGTTGTTGTAGTATAGATAATGATGACTAAACTTACAAGAATTTGTTTCAGTTGTTCTCTCCTTTTCGATGAAATTGCCATTTTCTCGTACAAATCCAACAGAAGCATCAACGTTGTAATCCAGCTATTTGATGGAATAAATAATTAACGTCAATCAGAAAATAATATATAATGAAGGAGAGATATAGAGAAAGACAGAGGAAGAGAGAGAGAGAGACATACAGACAGAAGAGAGAATAAGAGTATGAAAAGAAATAAAAAGTTGCAAATATAACAAAAACACAAAAAAAATATCAATCAAAGAAAGGACTAGTAAACAATCTGAACAACAACAACAACTCACGGTGGTGTAGTTGCGGATGCGGCCATGCTCGTGCACTGGAGGGTGTTGTGCAACAATTCGACCATGACGTCCAACAAGCCGTAAACTTCCATCATCATGGAGCAGGCGATGTTTCGTCCCTGATGTTTCGATGATCTCTTCGTTTATTATTTATATCATTTGTAAATTAATAATGACAGACGTTTCTTAAATACTGACTCTGACATGACTTAATTACTGGGCTATACATCTTAAATACTGACTGACATGTCTTAATTACTGAGTGTCAACGTCTTAACGTATCACCACCACCACCACCATCTTGACCCTGTCAACCCATAACAGTTTTAAATATTATATTCACCTACACCCCCCGTCACATCTTAACGTATCACCACCACCATCAACTTGACCCTACACCCCCTCACCCATCGCAACCCTCCTCACATCTTAACGTATCACCACCACCACCATCTTGACCCTACACCCCCTCACCCATCGCAACCCTCCTCATAGGTCTCCTTATATTCGAATCCGTCCGTACCTCAAACAGGAGACTGAGTAAGTGCAGTCGGATTGTGAGCTGCGAGGCTTGAGGTGCTTCCGACAGATAATTAGCCCACTGGAGCAGCGACCTCGTATCGCCGACGGTCATCGGAGAGGCTTTGTCGATCAGGAAGTAGCTCAAAATTTTGATCTGCGGAATTGGAGAATTTATGAATTACTGTTAATTAATATAAATACTTCAATGGCCATTTACAGAACGGATTGCTTGATAATAGAAATGAACAATAATAATAAAAATAATTGTCTTTAGGAGGCGATTCAAAATGAAAATCTTATCGTTGTCTTGAATGAAGGATTAAAAGGAATAAAATGTATAATAAAAAAAAAAAAAATAATACAAAAATCGACCCTTACAGGAATCTAATATGGACAGATGAAATGGAAAAGCTTACATTCTGATAGGTCCACTATCACCATCACCATAACCATAACCACAACCATCACCACAATCATCATCACCATAACCATAACCACCATAATCATCACCACCATCATCACCACCATTATGTATAAACAGACCTCGGTAGTGAGTAATTTGAGCATCGATTCAATCCAGGCTTTTTCGTTCCTCTCGCAGAGGAGAACGAAAAGATCGGTCACCTTGTACACCGCATCTGGGAGGGCGTCAAGGAGTCTCATGCACCCTGAATGGATGATTCAGAATTATTAAGATAAAAAAAATAAAAAAGAAATATATACATATAAATTTACATCAACAACGAAATAACAAATAATTATTACGTTTAAATAAAAATAAAAAAAACACAAAAACAAACTCGGAATAATCTTTTCAGTGAATCCGTCGATGAGCTGCTTGGGGACTGGCCCTTTCGGAAAGGTCGCGTCGTCTTCGCCTTCTCGTACGGCCCCCGGATAAGGCGAAGCATGGTACGATTGTTGTTGCTGTTGTTGTTGTTGTTGTTGTTGCAGTTGCTGGATTCCACCGGTTGACGTGCCCGCATCAACGTCGGATGACGTGTCGATGACATGAGCAACCTGCGGCGTCACCTGATTCGACGGCGATATAAAAATATAAGAAACCATACTCTGCATCACCATGACAACAAGAAATCTAGGATTACTACTATCACAGACAAAAATCCTGATTGAATAAATTATTATAATTCAAATACACATTACTGAATGAATTATTATAATGCATGTACACATTAACATACAACAACCTCTTGACTTTCCGTATTGGTTAGAGACATGGCGATCGCTTGGACCATCTGGTCGTCTTCAGGAACTTCTGCCATCTGTTGAGAAAAAATTTTGTTAATGACAAACTCCACGACAACATACCACACTTGTGAACGACAAACTCCACAACAACATGCCACACTCGTCTCTCGTGCATGATACACTCACATGTCTACAATAATCTGATTTAAAATATCTCAAACTTCAACCCCTAGCACAATCAACAATCAACTATCAACATTAAACTTCAACCACTATTACAATTAACTACCCCCCCCCCCCCCCCGAACCAACTCCAAATGTCAACCACCTGGTGTTAGTTAGCCACTACCACACAGGACTGACAAGATATTAAACCAACCTCTGGTGGAGGTGGATGGAACAGACAGTATTCCGTCGCTTGCTCGAGTCCGATGCTGTTCATCAGTGCCTCGATTGACTGAGCTCTCGAAAATCCCATGTCCATCAGCTACACACGATGGCAGATGAACAAATGTATAAGTAATTCAATGTGTATCGAATTGTCAGTTTCATAATATATTAAAAGCCTTCCATTATTACTTGTCATCATCATCACCACCAGTATCATCATCACCACTACATCATCCTTATTACCATCATAATCAATACCATCATCATCTTCATCACCATCACCACCACTACCACTATAATCATCACCACCACCAACAACATCAACATCAGCTTTTCACTCACCTGCTGCAGGTGATTCTGATTGAGATTTTCTTCACTCCTGAAAACGGACGACTCATCCATGGTGTTGGCCTGTGCAGCAGCCGGGTCACTGCTTGCAGCAGCCGTAGTGGCAGCTGCATTCTGACCGACCGCACCTGCCTCGACAGCTGCAGATGTATCGGGAGAGTTTTTCTTCTTCTGCTGTTTGGTTTAAAAAAAAAACATGTTGATTTAATATTATGCAAAATTATACAAATATTATTAAAAAACAAAAATAAAAATTATGAATTATATTATATAAATAAAATTAATAATTATACAATATAAAAAATTATTAATCATACAATACATATAAAATAATTTATTATACAATACATATACAATTCGCGTCATCGAATAAATAAGCGTCATCCAAAAAATACAAACTTTCTTAAAAAGAGTTTCACAGCTGATTATATGACACAAGATGTTGAAGAGAGATTCGGCCATCCTCGTGGTCGGCAGTTTCTTATCCCACAGCAACGTGACTGCTTCAAACGCCATCTGGTTATTGCGGAATAATATTAATTAAGAGTATAAAATAATAAATAAACAACTGTCAAGGCATGTGTTTCAACTAAGTAAAACGGTGTAAAATATCGATTTAAAAAAACCAATAAACAAAGACGCATATCAACTGATGTTATTCGACAAATATCACATGTTATCCTAATTAACAACGTGTCTCTAGGCGTAAAAGAGTCAGGATTCGTCTTTTTAATCTTATCTCAGGAGTACAAAGAAGAAACAAAAATGACCACAACAAAACATGGAAGATTCAAGCAATATTTCTATCTTGTAATAATGCAGCACTGACTGCTTTTATAACTTAATTGCTCTTTCCTCCTCTTCTCAGTAGAACCATTATACATTAAAAAAAAACCATCTTCAAAAGCAATCGCATAAACTGCCCCCCCCCCCGTCATACGGTCTACCCTGCAAAAGAATTCTTAAACGGCCTTACACTAAAAATGCGTTAAAAACACATATAAGAAAAAATGTATAATCCAACCGATTGAATCTGAGCGAGATAGTTCAGGACGTCAAACGGCTTGTAACCGGCCTGAGCGGACGCGGGGGGCATGTTGTACGGGCTCTCCGTGACGGTCTTCGGGTTCAGTAGCTTCTCCACGAGTATGAGCCAAACGTCCAGGAACTCGCTGCTGCCATCTGCTCACGTGCGATTGGACGGAGGTAAATAATTAACATAAAAAAATTAACATAAAAAATGATTACAAGTAAATATAGAATTTGTAACAAAAATAAAAAAACGCGAATAATAAAAACGGAATTGAATAAAAATTAATCATAACTAAATAATTTCAAAATGAACAAAAGAAGTAATCAAAATATTTATCAAATAAGAATAGCCTACACAACTAAACACAAGTACTCATTAAGTACAACTAAATACAAGTACTCGTCACGTACAAGTAAATACAAGTACTTTATACGTATATAATACCACCTGGGAGCTCCTCGGATTTCAGTACGGCTTGTTTGTCTAGTTTGAGGCCGTTCGTGATGACCCAATAAAACGAGCTGAATAAAAAAGCAAAAAACTTTGTTAGAAATCGATAAGAACTGTAAATAAACGTAACAATCATTCCGAATATCACTGATGATTGATTGCATCAAGTGTATAATATCATTTATCAGATACGTGCTTTTTAAAAACATACACGTAACAACGAAACGAAGAAATGCATGACACGTATATGTTTACAGATACAAAAACAAAGAAATTGCATCGTGTACACATATACGCACAGACGAATGACTTAAGAAAGAACATACGTAAGATGTATAACATAAAAATAAACATACACACAGATAAATTACGTATGAGGACACATACATACAGATAAGTAACATAAGAATACACATACATACATACAAATAACATAAAAATATGCATACCTACAGATAAATAACATAAGAATACACATACATACAGATAAATAACATGAGCATACGCATACATACTAATAAACAACGCGAGAATACGCATACGTACAAATACACAACACGAGAATACGCACACGTACAAATACACAACATGAGAATACGCACTCGTATAAGCTTCGATGGCATCCGTAGTCGATGAACTTCTGGAGCATGAGGTGGTAAGGTTGCTTCTTGTCGTCAAACATCATCGATGAAGTGAAGGCGATCGTGCACAGAAGATACGTCAATCTATTAAAACGGGAGCGTTAATAAATAAATTAACATATTAATTTATGTTTTGTTTTATCAACATAATTTATGCTCTGTTTTATTAACATAATTTATGCTCTGTTTTATTAACATAATTTATGCTTTGTTTCATTAACATAATTACGCTTTGTTTTATAAACTTTCAAGCTTGTCATCACTGTATTGCTATCAACATCATTGAATAATCATCATCATAATTGCCGTATCGGGCTACCACTTCCACCGCCCCCCTCTCCCTCCTCCAGCACAATCACTCACCTTCTCTTCCAAATAGGACTGTACTCTGGAGGGAACCACGAAAATCCGTCATTGATGAGGCTGGCAAAGTGGGCAGCGACGGCCCTCCCGACAGGCAGGGGAGCGGCCATGATGCTGGCAGCCAGCTGGTTCTGGTGACTCCTTCTGGGCCTGGATGGCGACCCTACGCTGACTCTCACCAGCAGCACAAACAGTTCCGTGAGAGAACGACCCAGCTTGGAAGCTATCGAAAGCAGATTCTTGATCAGGTGAATTCTAACCAGACAGTGGTTGCAGGCCCCCCCGGCCAACGCCTCGATCTGACCCTCGACCACCGAAGTCGCCGCAGAGGCAGTCGTAGGCTGGGAGCGAGGATTGCTGCTTTCTTCTTTGCTGCTGCCTGGCATATCTTCTGCTGATGTTCTTGTTGGTCCGTGCAGCAACGATTGGTCTGAAGGAAATGGAAGTATACCACGTTAAAATAGCCTCAATTGTATCTTTATCATTCAGTAGTAGAACCCTTTTTTTGTTGTTGGAAAAATCAGTTGTGTCAGTTTGTCAAGCAAGAAGCACAATCATCTAACCCAAAATGCAAATCAGCTAAAAGCTTAATTGAATCTTGATCACTCATAACCCATTTTTGAAAAAAAATCAGTCAATCAGTTTGTCGAGCAAGAACGACAACCGTTTAACCCCCAAAATGCAAATGAGCTAATAGCACTTACTTGTACCATCCACTTCCATGTCAACGACGCCTCCACCTGGAGAAATCTCCCCTCCCGTTTCCATCGGATCGTTCCTCTCCGAAGCGTCCGCCAGGTTCGTCGGCGCGTCGTAGTTGGACGGCGATCTCAAAAAATCGGACAACCTCTTGGCGTCGTGGTAGCCGTACGGCTGATCCTGGGCGCGGGGAATGTCGTAGCAATTCCCGGAATTGCAGTGCTTTACCGTTCCGGCGTCGCTGCACAGACCGACGAGTACCGAACTCTCCCAGACGAGGGACTGGTACAGTCTGGAGAGAGACTTGAGGACGTTCAATCCGGGTCCAGCGGAAGAGCCCCAGTGGTTCAAAGACAGCGTTCGTATGTCGCTCTAAACAGAGTTGAAGAATAATAATATTATTATTATTGTTATTATTATTATGATTATTATTGGTGTTTATTAATTGAAGATAATTCCATTCAAACCAGTACTATTTTTTTTTGTCCGAACCGAGAAAGTGGAGGAAAATAATTTCAAAATTTCCCAACTAAATGTCATGGGGATTGAAAAGATACTGGGTCATACCAGAATTTAGGTCAAGTACCGTGATATCACTGGGTGATTGAAATAACCTGATTCATAAACGATAGCAGCTATCTCATTAATATCATTAAATATGCTAATGACATATGTGCAATAATAATAATAATAACATGTCATCAACATATGCATAATTACAAAACATCAACCTTAATTATTAAAAATCTGTCTGAAAAACCACTCGGGGAAAGAAAGCATTGAATCACATTATCAACACATTCAACACTACAAACCTTGTCAGTAGGAATCACATTAATAACACATTCAACACTACAACTCGTCACCAGGTGTACGCACACAAATGCTCACCTGACTAGCCTTGCAGATGGTAATGAAAACGATCACTAGATTGTGTATCGACGTAAGCCCGTGCAGCAGCGGAGTAGCCTTGATCTCGTAGACCGGCGATTCGCATCCGCTCAAGAACGCGTTCACCAGCTCCCTCAGCAGGACGGAGCCTCCGGGCGGACTCAGGAAGCTGTTTATCGGTTCGACCACGAGGAGGAATTTCTCCATCAAGTTCAAGGCCACGAGAATGGCCTGCGGATCTCGAGTCAGCGCCTGGAGGAATAAAAATAGAGAATTTGAAAAAAGAAGAAAAACAACAAGCACAATAATCGTCCAATCAGCGCTACAATATCACAACCGCACTCCGGCAAATACATCTCCGATAAAAAGAGAGAGACAACCCACCAGTATGGATTTGCAGACGCTCGCAACGGCCTGGCACGAAGACGACGAAGGAAAATCTCCGGGTAAATTCGGAAGCGTTAGAATTTCTAAGAGGGGAGTGAGACCCTGGTGGGCTACGAATTCTCTACAGTGGTCGTCCGTCGTGTTGTTGCTCAAGATCGCCTCTACGAATTTCATCTGATGGATTGGAATTTTGAAAAATTATGAAAGAGTAGCAAATGAAATTGATTTAGTTATTATATGAATGAAATTATATGAATAAAATTGATTTAGTTATATGAATAAAATTGATTTAGTTATACGAATAAAATTGATTTAGTTATATAAATGAAATTGATTTAGCTATTATATGTATGAAATTGATTTAGTTATATGAATGAAATTGATGTAGTTATCTAAGTGAATGAACAAACGTGAAAGATCACGACAAACTCACCACGTTGAGAACGTAATCGACTAGTGGAATCACCTGCCTTTCGTTCCTTCGAAGACGAATAATAAATAATAATAAATAAACGTAATATTTAAAAAGTAAAATTATAATTACATCTTATTTTGATATTATTAATAAATATTTTACACCCAAAAATAATTATATAATAGAAAATCAGACAATCAAAATGACGATTATACTAACAAACAAACAACGAAACTAGAAATGCTCCGATTTACCCGATTTGTCATAATAATCGGCATTATTGGGCAATTAGTGATACCATTTTAAAAACTGCCTCAGTTGTGACAAAATGTGCCATCACTCCGTTTCAGAAAAAAATTCCGATTCCATCTGTCAGCCTGGATAACGAGAGCTGCACTACTGGCCCAGAAAAACGGCCGCCGGCAAAGCACCATGAATAAACACCTCATGAATATTAACGAAGATCACCTATCTAATCAATCATCAATGAAAACAAAAACTCACATTGATTGTTCTCCAGTTTTGGCATCATCTCCTCCTCTACTCGCTCCACCGACCGCTCCCCTTTCACCTCCCCTCCTCTCTCCGTCCGGAGAGGTTGCCACGGCGACGGCCGGAACGCTGTGGACGCTGGCGACGTCGTCGTCATCGTCGTCGTCATCCGAGCTGTTTCCGAGGTTGTTGTTGTTGGCTTGACCGATGCCACTACCGCCGCCCGTCCCCCCGGCAGCTGAGGTGGACGACGTCGTTGACGACGCGGCTGCCACCGAAGCGCCGCCCGTCATGGTCGGAGTCGTGGCCGCGGACGAGATCGGCTTCTGGTGGCAGACGACGTTCGGGTCTTGTCCCATGTTGCTCACCTCCACGAGAAGCTGGAATTGTTCGACCAAAAAAAAAATCGTTTAAAACGATTATTCAGCGATGACCAATGAACTACGACAAACCAAACTTGAAACCATATTAACAACACAATAAAAGTAACAACAACGATAACAATAATAATAATAATATTAATAATAATATATCTGACCTTGATAATGCCTTTAATTGCCTCCAGCCTGAGAGATGGTTGATGACGCATCAGCTCGTCTACTGCACTGCCAAGACTCGTTGCTGTGTCCCCTGTCATCGGGGGAGAGTTTCAATTTACGATCAGTGGCAAGAACATGAATATTTAATAATAATAACAATAATAATTTAATTTAATTTAATTTAAAAACAAAAATTTGTATGGTGCCGTGTGCAGCAGAAGCCGCTTAAAGGGCGCTTAACAGAACAATTAATAGAAATGTGATCCAACAAAAATAAAAATAAAATAAAAAAGATATGCAAGTACCCATACAGCAGACAGGTTTTCAATAAAAAACGACAAGAAATGAACAATCAGCCTTCTCTTCCAAAAAAAAAACACGGCATATCCGAAGCTCTCGACCAACCACAACAAACCTGGCATGTCTGAGCTCCTCCTTCTTTTCATCGCCGGCAAATAATCAGGCGACAGGAGTACCTTGAAGAGATTCTCGAAAGGCTTGCAGGCCATGAACGCATCAAGTCCTCTAGTGTTGAGGCAGAGGGCGCTGAAGACGTTCGGAAGTGCAGAGAGAACTTCTTTTGTCGCCGGAACCTGATTGGTCGGCATATATGCGTGTACAGTATGTAAACTTTTACAGCTCTAGTTAGCCACAAAGATAAAACTTAAATCATATATACATCTCGAGCATTAATCTCATGTAGAACATTCCAGAACAAAACACAAATGAACGGGTTAATAACAAAACATTATCTTTACAAACACACACGCTTGTTTACACGTGCAAATATAGACACGCTCGTTCATACATACAAGTACAAACACACACACTTGTTCATACATACAAGTACAAACACACACACGCTCATTCATACATACAAGTACAAACACACACACGCTCGTTCATACATACAAGTACAAACACACACGCTTGTTTACACGATCGAATTCAGACACGTTAACCAACATTTTTGACGAGTAGAGCTTGCAGCATGATGTCCGTCAACCCGTTGGACTGGAGGGAAGACAGCATCGACGGCTCCTGGAAGACGTAGACGGTTACCAGCTCAGTTGCTGGAAGAGTTAAACAACGAGGTATGAAAACAAAGACGACGTCTATAAATTAAAACTTCGGAACTCTATAACGGATATGAATGGACAACTTAACACAAACATGGACAACTTAACCACAAACATGAACAACTTAACCTACATACGGACAACTTAACACAAACATGGACAACTTAACACAAATATGAACAACTTAACCTACATACGGACAACTTAACACAAACATGGACAACTTAACACAAATATGGACAACTTAACACAAACATGGACAAAATTAATGCAAAATTTAATTAAAATTAATCAATTACAACAGCACAACATCTTATGGACAACTTAACACAAACATGGACAAAATTAATGCAAAATTTAATTAAAATTAATTAATTACAACAGCACAGCAACACCTTATAAGCATGACAACTCACCTAGCAAGAAGAGCGATGCTCCGTAATACTCCGCATTGCTTATGATATGCTTCAGCGAACACGGCAACGATCCGTCCATGACTGAAAACATCATCATCATCATCACCGTAACGAATGATAGTTCTATTCATTACTTCTCTAATTATTAAATTATTACAAATGATTTACAAGTAATAAAATTAACAGGCAATAAAATTTACAGGTAATAAAATTTGAATGTAGTAATTTATAATTATCCAGCATATAAAACGGATATTCACACTAATTTAAAAATTCATAAAATAGACCCCATCCAGACAGTAACATTATCGATAATCATCGTCGCATACAATCTGACATTATAAGCGGTTAATCATCATCACATACAATCTGACATTATAAGCGGTTAATCATCATCGCATACAATCTGACATTATAAGCGGTTAATCATCATCGCATACAATCTGACATTATAAGCGGTTAATCATCATCGCATACAATCTGACATTATAAGCGGTTAATCATCATCTCATACAATCTGACATTATAAGCGGTTAATCATCATCGCATACAATCTAACGTAGTAGGCGTTAAATTCCGGACGCGACTTACGATGTCTTATGGTGTCGGAGAAAGATGTCTCGCTGATGGCCTTCTTGATGAAGTTCAGAATCGATTTGAGGAGAGCCGCTCTCTGGGGGAAGCACTGGCGGGTCAAGTCCGGAGATCCTAAATACGAACGAATGAAAATCAAAAATTAAATCATTAAAATAAAATTAAATCATTAAAATTAAATTAAATCATTAAAATTAAATTAAATCATTAAAATTAAATTAAATCATTAAAATTAAATTAAATCATTAAAATTAAATTAAATCATTAAAATTAAATTAAATCATTAAAATTAAATTAAATCATTAAAATTAAATTAAATCATTAAAATTAAATTAAATCATTAAAATTAAATTAAATCATTAAAATTAAATTAAATCATTAAAATTAAATTAAATCATTAAAATTAAATTAAATCATTAAAATTAAATTAAATTAAAATAAACTTATATGAGACTATAATACTTGTATTTATTAATAATCTTTTATTAAAAAATAGTTTTTAAATATTTTATAAAAAATAAATAAATATATATATCGGGTAATTACCGGATTGTAATTCAATGAATTCTTGAGCAGAGGTGTTTGCGGGATCGGTCTGCTCGTCTCTACTGGCCGATAGCCGGTCCGTCTCCATGCTCATCCAATCGCTGGGGCCGGGGGAGGAGCTAATGCTTTCGTTGAACTCCCCGTGAGATCGCGGGTGAAAGACGAAAGGCTGCTCCTTTCTGCATATCGCTACTTCGTGCTATTTCGAAATATTAACATTAAAAAATAAATAATAAAATAATATTAAAAGATAAATAAATCTTGAAACACAATAATAATAATAATAATTTACTCTGAATAGCATATTAACAATATCGAGCTATTTTGAAATATTAATTATGAAAAATAAATAAATATAGAAACATGCAATAATAACAATTTATTCTGAATAGCATATTAAGAATATTGAGATTTAATACGAAATGGATTTTAATGTTCTGGCTCTTTACAGCCCAAAGACAATGTCCAACACACTACCACGTTAAGATTATTATATCCTCAACATCATAGCTCTGTTACCGTCACCATCTTCATCACTATCATTATAAAAACCCATTTTAATAAAAACCCCATCGTTACAAAAACACCACGTTTGTAAAACCCATAAACCCAGCACAGCTAGCTAGCCACTGAACTTACTTGAAAACACTAGCACCACCTCAGCTAGCTAGCCACTGAACTTACTTGAAAACAACTAGCACCACCACAGCTAGCTAGCCACTGAACTTACTTGAAAACAACTAGCACCACCACAGCTAGCTAGCCACTGAACTTACTTGAAAACACTAGTACCACCTCAGCTAGCTAGCCACTGAACTTACTTTAAAACAACTAGCACCACCTCAGCTAGCTAGCCACTGAACTTACTTGAAAACATCTAGCACCACCTCAGCTAGCTAGCCACTGAACTTACTTGAAAACATCTAGCACCACCACAGCTAGCTAGCCACTGAACTTACTTGAAAACAACTAGCACCACCTCAGCTAGCTAGCCACTGAACTTACTTGAAAACAGCTAGCATCACCACAGCTAACATCACCACAGCTAGCTAACTAACTGTATCTACTGAACTAGCACCACAACAACCACAGAGTTAGTAACTGAACTTACTTGAAGTCTGCTGATGAACTCGTTCATGGCTCCGTACGTCTGGAAAGACTGCATGTCCAAACTCATCACCAGGTCGACGACCCTAACTGCCCGGGTGACAAACTGGAAAATTCGATCGAAATGAATATTCATTTAATGAATAATAATTCATTTAATAACAATAATTATAGTATAGTAGTCACAGAAGTACGTGGTTAAAAGTTGACTTACCGTTATGTGATCCTGCGAGTCATCGCCATGCCAACTTATGACCTTTATCAGAGACTCCATGATTCCGCAAGAAACGAGAGCTTCTCCACCTGGTGAACAAATTTGAAAATTATTTTTTGCACTGCATCACGTTCACGTTTGTAGAGCACAACGTTTACAACAGGCCACACACGTGTAAAGCATCACAATTACAAAGCATCATAATTTAACTCCATTACAATCAGATATTTGTAGAGCATTACGTTTGCAATATGCCACAGTTGAACTATGTCAACGTTTGCAATATGCCACAATTGAACTATGTCAACGTTTGCAATATGCCACAGTTGAACTATGTCACAACTGCAAGCTTTCACTGTTGCTACATGTAACAATTATTCCTATCGTCATCATCGTCGACATTATTATTATTATTAAACGCAGATTCAAACGTCAGCAGCAAAAAACAAAAACAAAACAAACCCGATTCGTAACTGGCCAGGTGGTAAAGAAACGAGAATAGAGCCGTCGTTAAACTCTGGGGAAAAGAAGTACTTTCAGGATCTGGCAAAAAAAAATAATGATAATTAAATAATTACCAACAAAAATAATGAAATCAACCATATTATGAATGCAATAAATTGACCAATCATATTACGAATGCAATAAATTGACCAAGCATATTATGAATGCAATAAATTGACCAATCATATTACGAATGCAATAAATTGACCAATCATATTACGAATGCAATAAATTGACCAATCATATTACGAATGCAATAAATTGACCAATCATATTACGAATGCAATAAATTGACCAACCATATTACGAATGCAATAAATTGACCAATCATACTACGAACGCAATAAAATCCAGCAAACTGACCAATCATGTTTTGAATGCACTGCCTCATGAGAGTTGGCAGGAAACCGTGATAGGATGAAGTTCCAGTTGCATCGATGATTGCATTCAATCTGTTTTTTAGAGAAAAAAAAAGAAATATAAATGGAGCAACTGTTACTACTACTGTGTACACCAGTCATTGAGACACATGCACACAGACCCATAACATTTGCATTTAAATATGAACACTTCTTATAAGACTTTTTATCCTAAATTTGATGTACACTTACCATTCTATCCTAAATTTGATGTACACTTACCATTTTGTCCTAAATTTGATGTACACTTACCATCACCTTTTGATGTACTCTTTTACCATTTTATGATAAGAAAGGCAGTCACTCTTACCATTCATACTAAATTATATGTACACTTCACTCTTACTATTTTAATCTAATTTGCATGTACACTTCATCGATACATCATCCCCCCCATTCTTCCATCAGACTACTACCCCCCCATCACATCCGCCACCATCTCGTAAACCTACTTCCGGTTTCCTTCGAAGTGGACGACAGCTGTCAGCGTCCTCAGAGCAGTAGCTTTCAGGTCCTGGATGGAAAAAAAATTATCCGAATCAATGTCGACTACGACTACATCAGCTGCAACTACAACCAACTGCAACTACATCAGCTGCAACTACATCAGCTGCAACTAGATCAGCTGTAACTACATCAGCCGCAACTACAACCAACTGCAAACTACAACCAACTGCAACTAGATCAGCTGCAATTACAACCAACAGCAACTACATCAGCTGCAACTACATCAGCTGCAACTACATCAGCTGCAACTACAACAAACTGCAACAACTCATTTCAAGCGGCAGGCACGGCAACAACGACAAAAAAAAAGAAGTAAACTTCGACTCACGGTTAGTCGGTCATCTTTCAACTCGAGTAGATCAACCAGTTCCTCTACAAAGCCGCTGTACAGTAAACTGTTCAGGTGATCTTGTGCGGCGTTTGAATATACTGGTCGTGCAAATAATTTTATGAGTGAATATTTTAACATACATTAAATACATGCACATATAATTAGCATAAACTAATTATACGGATGCGATGAAAATTTATAAACAACTCAAACAGCTAGTTATACGATCGGATAATTATCGTATTTCAAGGATTTTTGATAGTTTTTCTTCAAAACAGTTCAATTGAAAACCATTTAAATTAGTAATAGGGTTGTTACAGTTTTGAAAAAAGATTCAGTTTCAGTTTCAGTTAAAGTAACTGAAACTTTACAAAGATTCAGTTTCAGTTTCAGTAAACTGAATCTTTAAAGATTCAGTTTCAGTTTCAGTTACAGTTAGATTCAGTTTTTTTTTCAATTTTTTAGGTTAACTACCAAGAAGAAATTTACTATAAAAAACATTTTGCAACAAAGACATATTTAAAAAATGTATTTAGCTTAAAAATTCCTTCTTGAATTTATAAAAGACTTCAGCTCCCAGCTTGTCGTCACCCAAATTATGCCGACATCTGCTAAGAGCAAAGCCTGTAATGGGTTGCGTAATCGTTCTACAAGTCAGAAGAGCTCTTTTTATTTTATTGATGTTTCGATCAAAATAATGGCAAGTTATTCCCATCCTTACCGATGAATAACATGGCCGACACCATCTGTTGTGATTGACACATACTTCGCTGAATTCAATGATAATTCAACAGATCTTTTTAATTCTTTTACTAATTCGGACACTTTTGTGGATGTATCGTGTTGGTTCGGCAAGGTTAGTAAACGACATTCCGACACAACTGCAAACATATTTTTAATAGAAGGTCTTCGATCAAAAGAAATGGCGAACTGTTTGCAGCAAATGCTGAGGCGATAGCATGGACAGCCTTATTATGGGCATTGGAGCCTTTTTTAATGTCATTTTTGCGTTCTTTAACAACAAAACAGTTTTCAATTGTTGCCTGGTTTTTCAAATATGAAAAGGGTCGTTTAATAGACTTACTTTGTGTTTTGATATCATAGCAATTTTTTTTCCTCTAAATACTCTGTGTGATCTGTTTCATGCTTCCTCAAGTGAAACTCTAAATTTTTGATATTTTCACCCTTCAAAATAACAGAACAAATATTGCACTTAATATCGGCTCCAACTCCTGTAAACCTTTTATGTACCGGGTTAGTATAGGTCTTGTTTTGTTGAATCTAGCTTTTTTCGTTGAAGGTCCTAAAGCAGATTCCGACTCATTTTGTTGAATAAACGATACTTCTTCCTCGGTAGATTCGTCCATAACAATGTTATTACTAACACAAGTATCTTCCATTCTGGTAATTCTAAAAACTTAAAAATCTTCGAAAAACAACGCAAGCAACAGAACACTAACACGAAACAAAAAGAAAGAACTATTCATAACTTCGACCGAGTTATCGTCCGTGCCATAGAATCAAAACATTTAACCGCAAACATAAAAATAATATAATAAAATGATAAAAAATATTCATTCTAAAAGATTCAGTTATATTCAGTTTTCTCAATAGATTCAGTTTCAGTTACAGTTTTTAAAAAAGATTCAGTTTCAGTTTCAGTTGAAGTTACTGAATCTAAAAAGATTCAGTTAACTGAATGTTTCAGTTTTAGATTCAGTAACTGTAACAACCCTAATTTAGTAATAATTGAATATATTAAAATAAATTTGCATAAATAAATTAATAAATTAATTAGCTCGGAGACTAACTCAGAGTGGACATGGCTTGCAGTCTGGCCTGCACGCACTGTAGTCTCCTCTCGTAGTCGGAGAAAGAAACGGCCAATCGGATGTGAGTAAACAGCTGCATCTATAAATCGAAATCGAAAAACCGAATAAGATCGAGAACCAATCGCTGAAGCCGTTATCATCATCATCATCATCATTACCATAACCGCCATCATCATCATAACTAGAACAGGGAGTTGTCATTATTCAAATGACAGACGAGCACCGATGGGAAGGTCGCCGAGACGACACGCCCATATACGTCACGTCGCATCGTAAATCACGACGAAATTGCTCGGAAACCCGTGCGATAATAGACTAGTTTAGATTCCACAATCAACGTGAAAAAATGCGAATAAATTGATTTTTAAAATATATGGTAATAGCGAGCACTACAGCATCATCGGTCATGACCAACATCCTAACCGGAACCGCAGACTGGCTTCTAATGGGAATAATTCGGTAACTAATTCACTCTTGTAACCCACATAAAAAATTGATCGATCGGCCATTTCTCCAGTGTCGTAATTCATGTTTCGCCGTAAATCAAAAAACGTCAGTTCTTATGACCTCTTCCTCCCGCCCGGAAAAGCCGTTATCAAACGGAGGCACGAATGACTACGACAACCTTTGCACAGTCGTCCGAAGTAACTGAGCCACGACTCAAGGGGTGGGGGTTTCAATCAGGGTTTTTTTTACCGCAAAAAAGTAATATATTCAAAAATTTCATGACCGCGGCAGACCGTTTGGACCACTACTACCCCCCCCCTATTCCTTTCTAAGGGTATTTCAAAACATTTTTCATCAACATGCACAAACCTCTTTATCCTTGGGCAGATTTGCTCCCTTGAGGAAGGACACCATGAGAGATGCCGTGCCCTGGCCCAGTCTGTCCAGCCTGGGAACGTGTATTTGCTTCAACGTGTGAGATGGTAGCTGTAGAACACATGTGAACTTTTGAATTAAAGTTGGATTAGCTTTTAAAACTCATGATTTTTTTTGTATGAATTTAATTTAAAAAAAACTAACATATTGTTAAAAAAAACAATTAATATCTACCTTAACCAGGTCTACCTAACACAAGCAATTACTATCATCACCACCATCATCAACTCCGATCATTACCATAACTACAACAACTTTATTTTCTAAACCAACAACCGTTATTATCGTTGGTCTTACTTTTTTCGAATGGGCGTCTTCAACCTCTTCGTAGTATTCAAAGTGAAGCGTCGTTGCACTCTCTGGGTAATGCTGCACAGAGAGAGAGAGAGAAGGAAAAATTAAACCAATCAATATAATTAATCAATACGTTAACAATATAATTAATCAATACGTTAACAATATAATTAATCAATACGTTAGCAAAATAATGTCGAAACACGTTAAACTAACATGGTAGTTAATAGAAAATAAATAAATAAATAAATGATGTAAACGATTAAACGAAATTAATCTCAAATCAACTGACACTCATCGGAAGATTCTGACAGCACGCGGCCAGACCAAAGCCGTTCTCCTTTCCACCCCAAGACTGGAAGGATGCAAATAATAATACGAAATATTAATTAAATTCATATTACATATATATATATATATATATATATATATATATTTAGAAATATAATACTTTAATACGAATATTATTTAAATTCATATTACATACATACATATATATATATATATATTTAGAATTATAATACTTTAATTAATTATCGGTAAGCATACAATCGCTGGTGTGAAATTAAATTCCAAAGTTCACTTTTAACCAACAAAAAAATTTCTTAAAAAAAAAAACAAATCGATTTGAAAACCTAAAAAAAATTAGTAATTGCTCCCTGCTTTTATTTCCTCATCAATTCAATTCCTCAAACTCGTCATACCAGCTATTCAATCTTAACCAACCTTCACCTCACCTTAACATTTCCCTGCCCCCCCTAAAATCAATACTGCCACAACCCCTTATCCCATCTAAAATTAGCACTGCCACAACTCCTTATCCCCTTAAAATAAGCACTGCCACCTCTTACCTCCCTTAAAATCAGAACCCCCACAACCCCTTACCTCCCATAAAATTTGCACCGCCACAACCCCTTATCCCCCTAAAATCAGTACGGCCACAACCCCCCTTACCTCAGCTAGGTGAACGAGTCTGGATACGAGAGCCTGCTTCTTGTCGGTGACCAGACGAGATATGAAATTGGAGCGCTTGCTGTTTTTAGTAAAAAGAAAACAAATTTTTAAAATTTTGCAAGCTAAAATCATTCTACCTTATAATAAATTACAATATAATATGTATTATTTAAATTAATAATAATAATAACAACAGTAATAATCAGAGGAACAGCAAACAATAATAAAATACAATAACAATACAATTTAGAAATGAGAAAACATTAAACGCTTAAACGAGAATTTCTACCAGAGACTGATGGAAAATACTGAGAAACTCAGAAACGTGTATCACTAAAAGGTACTCCCCAGTGGAAAATAGGTATTAATTTCAATAAATAATTCTTGGTACTCCTTTCTAGATTAGATGTTGTGCTTTCCCATTCAGAATGCATTTCAACAAATTCACTGTTTTCATTCTCAACATCTCCAGTTCTGCAACTCATGTACTGTGCAGTCCACAAAGGCAGGTAGTACTACTAAGTACTAGCTATCATTCATCGGTGCTGTTCGGCAGAAAAGTCAGTACTAGCACATGCCTGCTTGTCAATGCGATTTATCAGATAGTAGTGCTGTTTTTTTTATATTCTCTTGAGTCTTATATATTTCTACCAGTGTAGGCACACAACCATCTTGCTTATATCTAAGATAATACAGAATTATAACTACTACTACTACTACTGCTGCTACTGCTACCACCACTACTACTACTACTACCACTACTACCACTACTACCACAACAACCACAAATACCGACAAACATAATCAAGATCATTCAACCTGAAAACGTAGAGGACATCGACTACGGCCAGGACGATCGTCATGTCACTGGAGGACAGAAGGGTCGTCAGGTGCTCCATGGAACTGTACAAATGTCTTGTGAAGCTGTGCTCGATGAGCAGAGCGGAAAAGTGCAGCACGGAAAGCAGCAGCTCCCTGTCCAGTGCCGAATCCCCCCTCGTCCTTGATGAAGGCCATCTGTCGCAGGCCAGGAACCAGGGCGAGGGTTCGCTGGAGCCGTCCGGGCTGACCTGATCGCATGCTCCTTCGAGAACGTCGTCCAGCTTGTCCAAGACATCGGCCCAGTTCAAAAGCTCACACTGTCGATTTAGTAACAAAAAAATAATAATTGATTAATGAATTTAATTTTAACTTCAATTAATTTTATAATTCCTTTCCAGCCAGTTCAACACTGTCGATTTAGTCAAAAAAAAATTAATTAATCGATTTAATTTTAACTTCAATTAATTTTATAATCCCGGAACAGAATCTCCGCACCTTAAATTCAAAGTCACTGGAACTATATATATATATAAATCGATCAATCCCTCTCTGATAGAATAATCCAATATGCTAGATTCTGAATTGCTTGTTTACTTTCAGCAAGATTTCAATCATGAGACAAATATAATCGGAAACTCGGAATTATAGAGATACCCGTTTTGCAACCAAGCACACGCGCGTCCTAGCAGGCGATGTCCGGATACGAGAGTTGAGTACGTATCGACAGTCGAAAATATGTATCAGATCAAGAAATTGAAAAAAAAAAAAGGTATATTGTAATCAGCTGAAAACACCTCTATTAATTTATTTAATATTTTAAAATGCATTCATTTAATTATAAAATAATAATAATAATAATACACATAATATATATTTAAGAATTCGTTACCAACCTTTCCATACACCCACGTCTTGACCGCGTGTAGCTCGTTGAACAGTGCCTCTTTTGTTGTGCAGTTACTGATCCGAGCTATGAGAGTCTTACACTCTTGTGGCTGCGTCGAAACGATGTTTTATGTTAAATAGAAGAAGAAAAATAATAATCATTTATTTCGATTAAAATCACTCAACGATCAAGATTTGGTCAAACCGTTGACAAATAATCTTTGCTTATTTATGTGGTGTATTTCATTTAATATGATACAAAAGAAACTGTTAATAACTCAAAAACATCAAAATGAACAATAAACTGAACATTTCCATACCCCATACCAACATACATAAATGTATGTATGTATTTATATATGTATGTATGTGTGTGTATGTATGTATATACATACTTCCGTGGCCTAGAAGTCTAACTATTGATTAACGCCACGTTAAATATTGTCAAATTTTCATTTCATTTTATACATACATACATACATACATACATACATACATACATACATACATACATACATACATATATAAATACATACATACATACACACACATACATACATACATACATACAAACCCAGACATACAACACTTGAGTGCCAAACAACACAAACAGATATACTCACAACATCAAAATTTCCTTTCTTCAACTTCGTTCGATCAATCTTCATTGTTGTCTCCTTCTGAAGATCACCGAGTTATGGTTCGCGGTATTTCTAATTCTGTTTTTTTATGAATAATTAGTATTATAATAACAATAAATTAGTTTTAAAAAAAAACACAAAAATCTGACAAAGTTCACGATAAAACGGCCGTAAAACAAAAAACGAGACGGAATTCGAAGTGAAGAGAGGTGCAAAATGGTTATTTTGAGAATTTAATAAATTCTCAACATTCCTGGATTAACTAAAAAGCACTCTATCTGACATAGTCTTACTGAAATTTTATTTCGAATGGAAACTATATATCGTAAACAGTCGAACACACTTATCTCTGGACCTCGTTCAATTTGACAGCACTATTATGTTGACGCTTTTAAAGTGGAACCGCTAAATTTTAGCTTATATATATTTTTGTCGGTAATCATTTACTTTGAGGGGTTTGGCCTACAGTAGTCACGCGTTACGAACCTACAGACGTCCCGTTGTGAACCTTTCCCTAACCACCCCAACCCGTCAAAGTAAATGGTTTCTGTCCTATTGGTCTTCAGTTATATCGACGCTTTATGGCAAACTCCCCAGACATCCGAGATAAGGGGTTCGACTATATTTTTATATTATGCATTTTAAGAACAATTAGATACTCTTTCTCAAGAAAACCACTGAACAAAAAAATATCATTCAACACAAAATGTCGAAAACGACACTACCAATCCATCAAAATGTCATTTCAGTCATTACAGCGCGAAACAGAAAGCGTCTGCCTTCTTGTCTATACCCACAATTTATAAGGCAATAGAAAGTTTCACGAAAACCACAAGTTAGAACAATGTTCTGTGACCAAATGTCTTCTTTAATAATTAATAAAACTCAACGAAAAGTTAAACAACTTTTACTACGTCCAATACAACTTCTGCTTCGCAGTTGGCGGACGACGACTATCAACAAAAAATAGTGTACTTTCCACCACTGGTCAACGGGCGCGAATTCAATTTCAACAATTTAACAATCAAATTACCCCGGAGATTAACCAGGTGACAAAATTCTTTGTTTTAATTAAACTTAGTCAACCAAGCGCAACGGATAAGAAACGATGATAAAGCTTTATTAAAGACATCAGCGTTAGCCTATTGACAGCCATTTATAGACAAAATAGCCCGGATGAGTTGCGTTTTTGGTTTTATAACATTAAACAAATTTAATTATGATAAAAATTTACAAATTAATTTAACATTATTAAAATTTTAATTTAATTTTTAATAATTTTTTCATCATACGTCAACTTACTAAAAATCGTTTTTCATTGTGTTATTGATGATAAAACAGTGATTGCACCGACGTTGCCCTTCTGTTTTGCAGAAATGAGTTACTTTAAACTTTTAATTGCGAAAACTAGAATAATTTCTGATGCCTTTATTAGTAGATTCGCATTTCAAAATCGACTATACGAAGGTCTTGTTTCCGTTTTTAAGCTTTCTAATACTAATATGCAAGACAGTTCTGCCCAAATTCTCATTTAATAATCTTATTATAAGATTATTATATATTGAGCTAAGAAGGTTAGGTGATTAGTAAAGTAAAATTATTTTTTTCTAGGTTTGGAGTTCAATTTGATTGGTCATCAAAACAGAAATGTGCAGACCCAACTTTTGCCGTCGTTATCAGAGCTTTTCGATGGTATTTTTCATGCCGCCGTGCCCAAATCTCGTCGTTCGAGAGAAAAAAGATCTATGAGACGATTTGGATATCACAAGATTAGAGAATACGCAACTCCTAAGACCAACATTACCGTCTGCTACAACTGCGGCAACTACCACGAAGTTCACACTCTCTGTGGTATTGTTTATCCTATCCTTTTCAAGTTTAAACTTTTAGATGGTTATGTATATAAAAATGTATACCATCATCTTATTAAAAGTCAAATGGCAATCATTTACTTTTATTTACCAGTTGCGGGGATTAGGTAAATGTTCGTAACGTAGGCTACTGTAGGCCAAGCCCGTCAGTTTAAATGACTACCAATTGACTTGGACTGTCTAACTTTTGTTGATGTAACATTAGAGATGCAAGAATTGCAACTCTGAACAGTGGTTTTTTTAAAGAAAAGTTAAGTCTACAATTTTTTTTATTTTCTCCAGGTCACTGCTATGGAAAATTAAAGCAAGAAACTGAAGAGTACTGGAAGAAAAACGACACAAAAAACGAAAGACACGACTAATGACTTTATTAATAACTTTTTCTGTTGACAAGCAATAATTCAATAGAATGAATACATAATACTTTCAGTCAGTCTTCAAGAGTAATTATTAATAAAAAAATTAGTTAAATACTTAAAACTGCTGAAGAGTAAATCACTTCCAACAACTTTTGCTTTTTGATACCTGCAATTTGGTACTTATTATAAGCATTTATTCAAGCTTATTCAATAATTATTCAATGATTTGGCCCTATTCCAAATGTCAAAATTTTTAAATTTTATTTTGTGTTGCTTAAAGAGACTCACTCAGTTAGTAATGGGTATGTTGAAACCATAGTCAGGACCAGGGGGCGTGCACCCCCATTGTGGAATAGTTAAATTAAATTTAAATTATGTACATAATATTTAGTAATAAACTTATAAATAAAATGAATTTTAAATCAAGCGTTAAGCTCTCATTCAATGTATATGCTCGTTTCAAGCATAAAAACATTGTTGGATTTCCATTTATAACACACACATTTTTACCATTATTAAGTAGTTACATTTTTAATTTTTGTATGAGGGGGCGAATCCATTATACACGAATAAATTTGTAAACAATGGTATAAAAAATGTCATCAATTTTTCAGGAGGGGGAACTTTTCTCGCCCCTATGGGCGGGCACTCATGGATTTGCCCCCCCCTTAACAAAATTCTGGATCCGCCCCTGGTCAGAACGACCACAGTAAGGTTTATTTAATATAATTGCTGTATCAGTAAGGTAATGTTATTTTGGTAATAAGCTGATTTTAGAAGTATTTTAAAATCTCTCAGCAAGTTTCAAAAAGTTTAAAACCATGCCTGTCAGTGTAGAACACTAATGTTGTTGCTATCAGTATCCCTTATAAGAGATGTGCAACTACAGTTATAGGCTTGTGGAAAGAGAACTTAGAGTTAGGTGTTTTCATGGGAAATGCCTAATCCTTGTTGTGGATTACTTATTATGGGTCAATGTAATTTTTCGATAGAAAGAATTCTAACGTGGCTGCTAAGCTAAAACTTTCAACTTCAAAAAGTCACAAAACTTTTATAAAAAGCTTGTGACTTAGACCTAGGGGCACCCAGAGGGGGGGGGGGGTGAGGAGGCAAATGCTTCCTCGCAAAGCTAGGGGGAAATTCCCCCTGAGCTTTAGTTTTACAGTTAAAAAAGTTTAAGATGTGTAGCAGGTTTAAGCAACAGAAATTTACATTCATGCAGCAATTGTCGTTGTTCACACCTCAGACTCTCTTTAGTGATAAGTCTATAAACAGTTCTGACATTGAAATAATTTGCCAACTCTATGGAGCTGATGCCAATGCATTTATGAAACCCTTGCAATTGCTTTCTGAATTATCTGGCTTTCTAAATTTGTACAGTCTGAATAGCATCTTTGCTTGTCTTGCAGTTTCTAATGTCTCACTGCAGGCTGAAGATAGTCAAAAAAAATTTTGCCCTGCGGCGGGCTTTCTTCCCTATTTAAAACTGGGGGGTGCTAGATTTATTCATAAACTTATTTTTTGCAATTGCTTTAACTGGTTTGCAACTGAGTTTGACTATTTTCAGTTTGTAGTCTTCCTATTTTTCATTAATAAATTATTAAAGGTACCAAGAAAAAGACTGCAGACTAAGGATAGTCAAAAAAGTTTTTTGCCTGCGGCGGGCTTTTTTTTCGCACTTGAGCCTCCCCCCCAGCATTTTTTGCTGGTTGCGCCCCAGCCACTCTGCAGCTGTTTAAAAGAAAAAAAAGTAAGAAAGTTTTTGAAAATGACTGCCTACACCCCTCAACCAGGAATTTCTAGATCCGTCACTGAATCATGCATATAAGTCGACTAGTTTGGCAATTGCTATATCCATAAGCAAAAGCCACAGCCGGCCCCCTCCCGAAAGCTTTGCCTGTTGATGTTTAAATTTTGAAGTGACGCACGCTAGGGTAAGAGTCCATGGGTTCAATTTTCATGACCCCGACCGCCAGAAAATCTGACCCAACGGGTGCGTTGTTAAGTTGATCGGATATGCTAATCGGATATATCCGATGAGCGAAAAAACGATGTTAATTATATCCGGGGTTGAAGTGTCGCGCGATGTTAATTATATCCCTTAGTCATCGGATATGGATTCTATGAATCCTGCTCGAGGGCGGATTGTTTGATAAGAAGTAAGATGGCCACCTCCATACCACTGCAGACGAGACTTTCTTAGTTCGAAAGGATGGTTTTAATTTGAATTTAAAACTTAGATTTTCTAATATTGTGGAAGCGGAGAAGTTTATTGCTGAAAGTTAGTATTTTGATTTTATTTTAGTAAAACGTCGTGATATGGTTTACCTAGGTTGTTAGGCAATGTTAGGCCTTTGTCTGAGATAGTTTAAAATTTCGTTGCTTAGTTTTTTCACAAAGCAATCAATAAAGTGTAGTGTTTTAGCTTTAAAGTCAAGTTTTATTTGGCTTTTGATGGGCTCAAAAAATTGCTCATTTCAAAGGTTCACCTTTACAATTTTACATTGATGCTTCTAAAATCTAAAATTAACATAAGAATAAGATGTGTATCTTCCTTCACAGTGGTTGAACCAACCTTGATAATTTTTTACTCTTATCAAAATAAACTGTGCTTACCACTCATATGCTCTAATCTAATAATTGGCTGTATAATAAATTTCAACCACCACCCATCCTTTATTTTCAATCTTGTGATTTATTTTTATTGTTTAATAGTTTATAAGCTAATCATGTCATGAATCAATACTAAACCTGTTTAATCGTGAATCCTCATATTTTAATTGAAATGATTTTTTGTTTCAAGATTCGTATGATCATGGTAAGGTCTAGAGTCTAGACTGACTCTAAACAGAATTTGTATGTGATGATGTTGTACTTGAACACTTTATTTAATGGTCCCCTGTAATCATGGAGGCATCCTCCCACAAAATGAATTGTACAGTTTATTGAGAGTCACATATGTCTGCATTACTACTGGACAAAACCGATGTTTTGAGTTGCAGCAAATTATATTTAATGTATGTATCAATTAAATAGCAGATAATGTTCATTCATCTGAAGTTATGCAAGAAGGCAGTCCAATGAGTTGGTGAGGGGATTATATGGGATTGAACCCTGAATGACTATTGGTTTAATCATTATGTTCTGTATAATAAAGTAGAAAGTTTTGCAACTTTAATAGACAGAGATGGCTTAGCCTGGATGACTATGGACCTTAAAATCATCTTTTAACTATTAACTATTTGTAGCACTAAGTTTTGTTTTGCAGCTGTGATAGACAAAAGTGGGAGCATGATCAGCATTGTCGGCCCTCCATCACAAACTGTTTGGCTCCTAGCAGTTGGTATGATATTGCTATAATTTTTTTAAAAATTGTTATAAATTTAAAGGTAGTTTTACTGTTTTCTTAGACTTGGTTCCTGAGACAATTCAAGAACTCAACAGAAAAAACAAGAGAAGGATGAAAAATTCTTTGGTCTTATAGACGTTAACAAAGAAATTTAAAATTGATGGAACAAATTTATTTAAATCAAAATAAACAAATTTAATTAAAAAGTTGTTGTGTTATTAAATCCTTTTTTCGAGTTAGCTTTCAAATCTCTTTCCAGAGGGGTAAATGAGTGATCATCATTGGTGTTGCTCTCCTTGAAATCAACTAAATCATCAGTCCAGGCAAAGGTTGTGTAAGCAACAAGCTGTCAAGACCATTGTGGAAGCAGTTCTTGGGCAGGCAACATCTAGGTACTTCAACCTTCTAAACCTCCCTTAAGAAAAAAATAGTATTAGTCTACAAGTTTTAAAAATAAGGGATTTTCAACTATTGTAAATTACCTCAAATGTTGACTTCTTCATTTGAAAATGGGATTTAAAATCTAAATCACACATAAGAAGAAATCTTCTGTGGCCTTGTTGCTCTGTAACTTTATCACCTACAAAATAATTGCACTGAAAGTACACAAAAGCTTTTATAACAATGATAATTAAATCTAGTATTTCTTAGAGGGCTGAATTCCAATTTTTGTAATTGATCATACACACATACAAATCAAATTTTAAAGGAGACATTAATCTAGATTGTTCTATCACAGCTGCAAAATAAAACTTAGTGTTACAAATATATTTGTATAAGATGATTTTAAAGTCCATCTAACATTAATCTAGATTAATCTAACATTTTAATACTTCAAGATTATTCTGTAATGTATATCTCTGTACACTGCAGAGCTGTATTAACTGTATTAACTCGAATTCAGCACCAATAAACTAATAAAGCGTCTCAAATAAAAATTAAGCTATATCCTAGCTAACCTTTGTCATCTTCCGACTCAGAGTCATAAAAAAAAGTGTTTTATACATTCAGTAGCAATTATTAAATTGGAATTCGAAAGATCTGCAAAAAAATTTTATTGGATCCATTTTGTTTACACCCGCCTGACTCATCAGCCGTTGTTAAAAATAACGCACATCCAATCAATCCTTGCATCTATCCCATAAATCTCGGATGCAGCGCTGTATATATTAAACAACGCACCCAACCTGACATATTCTTCTAAACCTCAATCCCGATCTTAATATTTAATAAATAAACCCTCAACAAATTTTTTTCATATTGTAATTTACTGTTTCAAATTAAATGACTCATGGTATGTTATTACTTTATTACTATAATTATTGCTGAAACTGTCGTTAAGCCTTGACTTTTTTGGGTCGTAAATTTTTCAGTCTGTGCCCCTATATCCCCTATATCAATGAGATTGCCATATGGTCGGCTGTTTGCGGATCGATACGTTTTGGTAGCTGATATGAAATTTAAAAAAAAGCTGATAAGACTTAAAGACATATGAAATCTAAATTAAAAATAATATAAAAAAATTTATAAACAAAACATTATTTTGATTTTTAACTTTATTATTAAAACCTTTTATGTTTGCTTTCTTTGTTGTATGGTTGGTTGGAGTCTGGTCATTGTTCGTGGTCCGTCATCTAAGTAAAGTGAGCTTATTGTAATTAATTAAAAAAGGTTTGTTTCTTATTACGTGAAGGGGTTTTCTAACAGCGTTATTAACATAGAGACAGTCGATGGACAAGGTAAGTAGGTAATATATCGAGATATGGTTTGATTGATTGATTGTAGGTCGTAGGATGTTGCAAAATGGCGGGCTCGGGGCTTGTTATTTTTAATCACCGTCTGATGCACCGCTAGTGATGTCGGAACTGAAATCGATATTTTTTCCTCGAAATATCGACGTCGATATTGATATTTTATTAAATATTAATACATCGATATTTTTTCAGTTCCGAATTTTTAAAAGATTTTGGGGTTTTTAAATAATAGTGTATTTAGGTCTTAGGTCAATATTATCAATAGTTATTTTTATACAAAATGTACATTATTGTAATGTACAAAAATCTCAATAAAAATGAAGGTTTATTTATCAGTATTACTATTTATTAGGCAATAATTACAAAAATATCAAAAACTAAATCCCATTTTGATTTGTCATTTTCTGTTTTAAAGGTCTCCAACATATCAGTTACGAGATAGATTTGAATTATCTAGGAATTCTTTCAACTCGTCCGGCATTCTGTTACTTCGAGAGGCTACATTAGCTGCATTATTTCTGGCTGCAGCAACTAGTAGCTTTTCGTGTTGAAACCATAATGACGTCACGGAAATTTGTGTTTCAGAAATTGTGGCAGTATTCAGATAAGGCGAAATTTGTCCTCGTCGCCTGTGTTCTGCACGTATTTCACTTATTGCTTTTGAAACAGCAAGTGCGGAATGAAAGTGCATACGCTCAAACCGTGGATCTACTAAAATCATAGCTTTTGCCAAGTACAAATTTTCCTCCAGGGCCTTAGTCGTGTAGTAACCCCTTGCAATACCTAATACTGTTGAGGATTTTTCCTTGCGCCAGCAAATTTGTTATTGGTATTCCTAGACTAACACTCACATAATGATCACCGCTAATGCCTTCAGTAGGCTGCTTAAATGGGGATCGCAGTGTTATCAGCTCTCGTATCACATTCAGCTGCGACGGTGTTAGCATATCTGGGGCATTTCTACTGCCAGATAAAATTTTAGCCACTGTAGCTGACAGCTTATTGAATCTTTCTAGCATATCTAGGCACAAATTCCATAGAGTGCTGACCGACTGAATGAGTGTTAGCACTTCCCCTTATTTTTTTTGTTTGAAGACTGTTGCTCTGCTCTTAATTCGTCCATGGCATTGACAGATTGTTTAAAATATGTCACAATAGATTTGACTTGATTAGCAAGGTCCAAATCAGGTGCATTACCTTTCGATTAAGTGGCGTGTACTATTAAATTGATCAAATGCGCCATACAAGAGATTTTCTTATTGTCTCCCAAAAATATCTTCGCTGCTGACACCGTATTGCTACCACCATCAGTTATCTTTGAATGGATACTTTTCTTTTCTATTAAAAACTCTTTGATTATATTTTCAAAACATTCTTGGATGTAATCAGCTGTGTGTGCCTGTAGAAAATTAAGAAATTATTAATTTCACCATAAAAAATTGAAAACGCGATTGTTTTGTAGATACAGCGTTACTGTTTTTGTTATTTTTATAGAGATTACTTACTTCATACATCCTCTGCGCTGTCAGTGTCACCGTTTCAAGCTCTGGAACAGTCTTCTGTGGCATTTTAAAAATGTGCTGTCGTAACTAGGAAACTCCTTGTAGAGTTAGTGAGTGTTAATATATCACTCGTCAATGCTATATTTTCAGTCTCACATTTGGGCTGCAGCAAGAGCTCAATGCAGCAATAATACCATGCAGTAAGCCATGCTGCAAAAACTTGAAATGGGTCTTCACAGTAAACGGCTCAGGGAAAATATGTAACATCTAATCATTGGTATGAAGCAACAGATTTAGTGATTAAAAGACCACAAAAATCTAAATTTTCTTAATTCATAATTTTATCATAATATTTTGCAGTGGTATTGTCTCGGAGCTTAGTCATTTCATTATGAAAATTTTCCAAATCCAGTGCATTGGTGACGTTTTTCACCAACAGCATCAATTCTTGGCGATCATCCTTAGCAATATGATGTGAGCCATCCTACAGCCAACGCCACATAACTTGCTGCACATGAAAAATACATAGTAAGCAGCATGATGTTGGAACGCAAGCCGAGAAGGCACCTCGCTCAGCATCAGAGTCATCTGTCATGATGACTGATGGAGCAGAGTTACCATCTAATGCATAGTCTGGTAGAATTGTCTTCCAAAGACTAAAGCCTAGAAAATAAAATAAAAATTAAGGTGCTATAGAATAAAAAATCATGATGAAATCTTACTGTCATACAATTAAAATCATTAGTGCATTGTTATAAATCAAGAATAATAACTGTCAACCTTGTCCTTGATTGTATGCTCGTTCTGTTTGTGAATCAGTCAGCAGCACTCCTAACGGAAGTGCACCAGCTGGACTTCAGGTCAACATAAGAGTGACACTGGTGTTAAGTAAATCTATGTGACTTGTCGAATCAACAAACATTATTTCAGCTGCTTGTGAAACCGATTCATGAATTCTCCTCATAAGCGGTGTTACAATTGTAATTATCATGTTTAGATGTGACTAAGCTGTGTGTAAGGGTGATACTATAGGGCAGGGGGTCTCCAAACTTTTCGGCCGGAGGGCCAAATTAGCTGTCAACAGCAGCTTGGGGGGGGGGGGGGCGACTACACGCGAGAGGTCAATGTACGAAAAAATCAAAACACGCGGGAGGTCAATATAAGAAAAAAGTAATTTAGAAAGTTTTTCTGCACGGACTTTCATAATGACGGCACAGGTTGAATTCTTTCAGTACAGTCACAGTTTCATTGCAAATCACACACAATGCTTTCTCTCCGGATTTGATTTCTCTCAAACTCCAATCTTCTCTAAATTGCCGAGACTCATCTTCTATTTTCCTTTTTCTCTTCTCGGCCATTGTTGGGCACTAAAATAAAGTTAATTCAACATGACTAAATAATGGAACTGTATCTTGAACACAATATGGCTAAAAAAAATGCACACCGGCAAGTAATTATCACTAATTAAAATAGATTGCTACACATTTCACAATTATATGACAGTACAAAACAATGGTAATCAATTCCTTATCAATTTGAGCTACTTCAAGAGTCACCATGTCACTGGACTGCACCTTGACTTCGCACAGTTCCATCATGAGATATGTCTTGTGCTTTTCAGTAAATGACAGCTTGAACTCATCCTGACAACATTCTCCTTGGCCTTCTTTATGTATTCATTCAAAGCCATGAATTCACTATATCCTATCATCTTCTTCTGTCTCAGATAAATTGAAGGCTTGAAAGTGTCAGGATCATCATCAATGCTGTCTTTTGTCACTCTTGCATCACACCTGAATGTGACATAGCTCGTTGTTCTCCCTTTGATAAAGTTCTTATTGAAAGGGAAGTAGCACTCTGCTCCAGTTGTCATGATCTGATGACAAAGATGTTCTGAAGAGGATGTCTTGTCTGCAGCAGGACTTATTTCTCCTTTGGTTTTTTCAAATGCATATATTTTCGCAGTTAGGTCAAACATATCCATCTTGTTCTTCAACATCAGAACCCCAGTTGTGCATGCAGTGGGGGAAAAGGCATGACACTGCACAGAACAGTCTTTGGAAAGAAAATTTGTATGGATCATCATACAGAGTAATCTGTTCCTCATGCATGAACTTTCTTATCAAAACAACATCCTGATGAGACCTCCAGAAGATTTTCTGTGACTCTCTGCCAACATCTGCTGAAAACGAAAACTTTGCAACATCAGATGCAAAGTTCATCATTTGTGAAAAACTGTAACCACAACGCCTGAACAGATAGCACAAACTGAACATGTAGTCAATTTGGAAGACATTAGATTGCTACACATTTCAAAATTATGAGACAGTACAAAACAATGGTAATCAATTCCTTATCAATTTCAGCTACTTCAAGAGTCACCATGTCACTGGACTGCACCTTGACTTCGCACAGTTACAACCGGCTTTTCTGAAATGGACCAGTCTTGTTGGTCAATAGATCTGGAGTTGGGATTTTATGGGAATTAATGTATTCTGAATATAATTCTCTAATGGTGTTTGCCTGATTCAAATCCCAGTGAACTCTTGGGGGCCTATAGAGTGGTTTCTCAGGTGACGGTGGTTCATTGTTTGAAGTAGAATCTTCTTCTCCTGCATCGCAGCTATCTCACAACTTTGGCGTATTTGTTCGGCACAACTGTCTTTTCCACCGTACATTTCACATTTTTCACATATCTTCAAATTTGTGAACATTGTTAAGAACTGAACAGTAACCTGTTCTTCTTTCGTCTTCCCCTTAATAACAATAATAAGTGTATTTCAAAAGTACTCGAAAATATTTTAAAATAATTAAATTTTTTCTTAAAAAGTTCTGTCGACTCAGCAGCTCTTATATCAGGAGTGAGTGAATTCCACACACTGTGCTGCATGACGGAAGGCACGCATTGAAATTTTGTTAGAGGTGTGATGTTGCTGGAGGGCTGCAGAAGAGCGGAGATATCTGCCAGTTTTCCTGATTTCTAGTAGGCTGCGAAGATATGGGGGTGATGAAGTAGTGAGTGTTTTTTGATTGAGGAGAGCGATCTTGAACGAAATGAGGTGAGTGATAGGTAACCAGTGAAGACGGATTTTGACAGAGGATTTAATATTTCATCTAAGTTAAGCAAATTATCTAGGTCTGTTGATGATTCAAGTGGTGAGTTAGTAGTAATAAGAGAATAAGGGTTTTGAATAGAATATTCCAGATTTTGATTATGGATATTTTGAACATGCCTGTTGAGCCTTAATACACTCACACCACAATTAGGACATATTTTATTCTTCTCCTTTCTCTTACTCATGGGCACCCTATTGTAGTTAGGCAATGAGGAGAGAACAACAAATGGATTGTCTACTATATGCAGTTTACTGCGCATATAACTAGGCAGTTTCGAAACTAATTTATTGCACAGAGGACACTCAAACTTTTTCTGGAAATGGTCCGCTGAAGTCGGGTGCACTGTTGCTGTGTGATAATGTGAAGGAGAGAATTGCAGTAATCAATTCTTGACAAGAGAAGGCAACGAACGAGCGAAGAGCTCTTGTTCGGAAGGAGACACATTCCGCTTTGTTTCTTGGAGTTCTTCATTCAAGATTTCTTGGAGCTCTTCTGTCGTCAGCTCGTCTTTATCTTCCATTATGAGCTCTTCTATGTCATCCTCGTTCACCTGGCACACTTGAAATGTAAATGAAGCTGTACCGTATTATAGAGAGGATAAAAGGCCAGCACCATTCCCCGTGATCTTTATGACTTGGTGAGGAACTTCCACTCCATCAATTTCTACAGTTTCTAGATCCGTTATGCACAATTTGAAATTCAATTATATAATTCCGGTGGTCAAGAATCACCAAAACTTTTAATTTGATACAGATGAGTGTATTGACCTCCTTTTATGTATTCATGGTAATAACTGAACTGTTCCACCACTGCCTTGATGTAATTGCGGTTGGGATTAACTGCATTCATGCACTATCTATCCCTCCATAGTTACGAGCGCCGTGTCGTCTCTTTATTTAACATCAACGGCACATTCAAGTATCTTCTCCACATTTTCTCTCACCATAGTAATCAGTATGTAAAAATCAACAACATTGTTAGATGATCCAGACTAAAATGACAAAATTATCGCCTTGTCGTCTCCTTAATTAACATCAACGGCACATTCAAGTATCTTCTCCACATTTACTCTCACCCTAGTAATGAGTATGTAAAAATCAACAACATTGTTAGATGATCCAGACTAAAATGACAAAATTATCGCCTTGTCGTCTCCTTAATTAACATCAATGGCACATTCAAGTATCTTCTCCACATTTACTCTCACCCTAGTAATCAGTATGTAAAAATCAACAACATTTTTATGTGCTGTGTATGGGCTGCAGACCATTCCTTTCTCCTACCTCCAATGTGGATGAAAGGCAGAAGGGGATCTGACAAAGTTGATGATGTGTCAGTGGGTAATGTCTCATTTAAATTAAGTGATGTTGATGCACCTTCCTGGGATGTATGTTGTTCAGTAATGATTTTAAAGAGTTTCATTGAGGAACCAAAAAATGACACTCCTACTGTCTCTTTATCTTGTACTGAGTAATGGGTTTCTGCTGTTCTACTTGAATGTCCCATATGTTTTGCAGCCATGTACTTATCTTGAGGGAGAGTGACAGCGATTGTAGAAGTCATCATTCTTCTAATTTTGTTGCATGAAACTGATTACATAAATCCTTGTGCCTTATAAGCTCTAGTTAAAATTAATGTAATGAGTGATGATGTGATCCGCTTGCCAGAAGAATTTAAAAATATATATTTATGGTTTTCTTTATTATTTAAAAATGCTAATCGTAACTCTAAATAAAAATTGAATAACTTTGAAATTTCTGGTCTTAAGTTTAAGCAGGCACCACCATATTTTCCGGCCGTTTTGTGTTTATCTATAAGATACATCACGGGTGTTAATTTAGTACATATATTTACTAAATGATCAGTTGTAAAGTTTAGAATAACGCATGACCTTGGAGCATTCTCTGATACTAAAGTTACAATTGGATTCAAGTGGTGAGTTAGTAGTAATAAGAGAATAACGGTTTTTAATAGAATATTCTAGATTTTGATTATGGATATTTTGAACATGCCTGTTGAGCCTTAATACACTCACACCACAAATAGGACATATTTTTTTCTTCTCCTTTCTCTTTCTCATGGGCACCCTATTGTAGTTAGGCAATGGAGAGAGAACAACAAATGGATTGTCTACCATATGCAGTTTACTGCGCATATGCCTAGGCAGTTTCGAAACTAGTTTATTGCACAGAGGACACTCAAACTTTTTCTGGAAATGGTCCGCTGGAGTCGGGTGCACTGTTGCTGTGTGATAATGTGAAGGAGAGAATTGCAGTAATCAATTCTTGACAAGAGAAGGCAACGAACGAGCGTAGGGTTCTTGTTCGGAAGGAGACACATTCCGCTTTGTTTCTTGGAGTTCTTCATTCAAGATACAGTATAGTATGTATAGGCTGCTGGATGCGTATTTCAGTGCAACCAACAATAACTCGAAAATTTGGATAAGTCTTTTTAAAATAGCGGGTATAAAACTGTTTATTTCACTTCTGGATTGCCAAAATGGCATTCTTCCAAGAATAAAAAAAGGAAGTTAGCCCATGAAATAATAAAAAATAAGGTGTCATAGAATAGATAATCATGATGAAATAGTGCATTGTTATAAATCTTGTCCTTGATTGTATGCTCGTTCTGTTTGTGAATCAGTCAGCAGCACTCCTAATGGAAGTGCACCAGCTAGACTCCAGGTCAACATAAGAGTGGCACTGGTGTTAAGTAAATCTACGTGGCTTGTCGAATCAACAAACATTATTTCAGCTGCTTGTGAAACCGATTCATGAATTCAACATTCAAGAAGATCTTTATTGAATTCAGAACGTTTATATTCAGTTATATTGTTTATAATAGATCTGTTCGTTGACCCCTTTTACTTGGAGTACCTTTAGTAAAGAAGTGGCCCTCTTTTTCACAATACGCCCGGTTTTGTTCATCGTCTATTTTCGCCCATTCGATGTGTGCTCTTGTGGACAAGATCTTCTTGACAGTGTTGAATTTGACATTCTTTCCTAGATTGATGAATCCTTGTAGATGTGTTGTACCTGTCGTTGGACAAATTTTTTCACCTACCACTAGATATACGCAATCGATTTTTTTTATATTATCACACCACAAATAGGACATATTTTATTCTTCTCCTTTCTCTTACTCATAGGCACCCTATTGTAGTTAGGCAATGAGGAGAGAACAACAAATGGATTGTCTACCATATGCAGTTTACTGCGCATATGCCTAGGCAGTTTCGAAACTAGTTTATTGCACAGAGGACATTCAAACTTTTTCTGGAAATGGTCCGCTGGAGTCGGGTGCACTGTTGCTGTGTGATAATGTGAAGGAGAGAATTGCAGTAATCAATTCTTGACAAGAGAAGGCAACGAACGAGCGTAGAGCTCTTGTTCGGAAGGAGACACATAATAATAATGTTTGACGATTTTTTGAGTGGCGTAAATCCTAATGGACCTCAAGGCCACTGAACAAATGCGCTTTAAGTTTTTTTCTGAAACTTTCAACTGTCACTGCGGAAGTGACCACTGGAGGAAGACAGTTCCATAGTCTTGGGCCAGCAACCGCAAACGTTTGATCTCCGGCGCTCTTGAGTTTTCCTGCCGGCACCAGAAGTTGAGACGTTGATGACGATCGTAGTCTTCTCCGAGCCGGAATGTCCTGCACTCGCTGAATGCTCGATGCCAGGTATGTGGGAGCCATCCCGTTGAGGCACTTGAACGTTATGAGCGCCACCTTGAAGCTTATTCTGTCGTTGATCCGAAGCCAATGAAGTTTGCGTAGGACCGGAGAGATGTGTTCACGCCTGTGGGCTCCCGCAACAAGTCTAGCAGCTGCTTTGTTTCTTGGAGTTCTTCATTCAAGATACAGTATAGTATGTATAGGCTGCTGGATGCGTATCTCAGTGCAACCAACAATAACACGAAAATTTGGATAAGTCTTTTTAAAATAGCGGGTATAAAACTGTTTATTTCACTTCTGGATTGCCAAAATGGCATTCTTCCAAGAATAAAAGGAAGTTAGCCCATGAAATAATTTTTCTCGAAACGGTTCTATGATTTATTTCATACATATCTGCTAGCTCTTCATTAGTGAAGCATCTTCTAAGCTTAACTAGGTACATAAGAAATTCTTCTAAAGTGAATCTATTACTTAACCTATGAGACTGGAAATTATTCTTATAATAATAATAATAGTCAATTTGTAAAGCGCCAGTAGCGTAGCATCAGAGGCGCGCGAGATCTTGTCCGAATGCCTTCGAAAAAAGATAAGTCTTTAAATGTTTTTTGAACGACGTCAGACATGGTGATGATGTGATTGATGGCGGCAGTGAATTCCAGATGGCTGGGGAGCTGTAGCTGAATGATCTATTGGTGAGTTTTGAGTGGCTAACCGGTTGGTAAAGTGAGAGAGAGTTGGAAGAACGAAGTTGTCTATTGTTGGTCCTAATGGTGATGAGTTTATTTAAGTAAGGTGGGTTATTAGTGCTGAGAATTTTGTAGGTTAGTAGTGATATCTTGAAAATAATTCTATATTCTATTGGAAGCCAATGAAGTTTGCGGAGATGAGAAGAGGAGGAAGTGATAGTGGATGAGTTTGTGGTGACTTTGGCGAGTTGATTCTGAACACGTTGAAGTTTATTTAAGCGAGTCGATGATGCTTCGTAGAGCAGAGAGTTGCAGTAGTCCAGTCTAGATGTGACTAGGCTGCGTGCAAGGGTGGTAGCAGTCTCAGTAGAGAGTAGGGGGCGTATGTGTTTCAGGGCCTGTATATGATAGTTGCAGGCCTTTATAGTCGAAGCGTAGGTGGTTGTCAAGGGTGACGCCTAGCAGTTTAACGTGTGAAGATATAGGAAGGGTGGCAACTGAGGTTAATTCTTTAAATTTGGTGAGTTGCTGTGGTGAGCCAAGGATGATTACTTCAGACTTGGTCTTAAATTATAACAACTTTTCATAAGTTCAGCATGAAACTCAATGTGCATGAAAATTAAATGAAAAACCAGTATAAAAAATTGTCCTTATGCTTAAATTTATTTACTCCAAATTTTGTTGAAAGTTCTTTTTCCATTTTTATGCAGAGTTCAGTTTTCTTTTGTAATTCTTTCTTCAATTTATCAAGACGGGAATTTTCATCTGATTCTGAAGACCTAGATAATAAAATTATTATAAAATATATTAAAGTTATATAAATACACTAGCAGGTTTACCCGGCGTTGCCTGGGGTTTTTATTTTTTCTAGTTGGGAGAAACAGTCACTCCTTAGTTCTACAACAGCCATCTTCAAACTCTGTCCTTGTGCTTTGTTGATAGTCATGGCATAGCATAACTTTACAGAGAACTGCAGACGATTGAATTCAAAATGATAGTCCGACAGAGTTAGAGGAATACCGTTACAGAGTTTGGGAGGGTTTAAGTTGCGGAGTAGCATTATAGGAGCATCGACTTTGAGAGTAAGAATATGAGGTGTTTTATTTAACATGAACGGCACATTCAAGTATCTTCTCCTCATTTTCTCTCACCCTAGTAATCAGTATGTAAAAATCAACAACATTGTTAGATGATCCAGACTAAAATGACAAAATTATCGCCTTGTCGTCTCTTTATTTAACATCAATGGCACATTCAAGTATCTTCTCCACATTTTCTCTCACCATAGTAATCAGTATGTAAAAATCAACAACATTGTTAGATGATCCAGACTAAAATGACAAAATTATCGCCTTGTCGTCTCTTTATTTAACATCAATGGCACATTCAAGTATCTTCTCCACATTTTCTCTCACCATAGTAATCAGTATGTAAAAATCAACAACATTGTTAGATGATCCAGACTAAAATGACAAAATTATCGCCTTGTCGTCTCTTTATTTAACATCAATGGCACATTCAAGTATCTTCTCCACATTTTCTCTCACCATAGTAATCAGTATGTAAAAATCAACAACATTGTTAGATGATCCGGACTAAAATGACAAAATTATCGCCTTATCTTCACCGAAGATAAAAAAAAACACAGTGTTTTCTTCGATAAGTGGCTTTCACCTCCACCGTATCTTCTGAATTTGTCAAAAGTTCCCGCATAATATTTAGCGGACCACGAATATTTCTTCCATAAAGCGGTTCAAAAGGGGCAAATTGAAGACTATCCTGTTTAGTAGATCTGTACGCAAAAAGCAAAGGGTCGATGAATCCGTCCCATTCCTGAGGCTGTTCCGCACATACTCTTTTTAACATTTTTTTAAGGGTACCATTGAATTTTTCCAAGTTCCATATTCATATGAGGGCAATAGGCTATGTTTCAGTAGAAAATCAACATAACCTACAAAACCCTTGCTACTTCTCCTGTATATCTCTACAAACTCATAACTGCACGATCTATTTCTAAACAACTTCGCTCTACATCCTCCCTTCATCTACTAATAAAAAAGTACAATCAACAACATCTCTAGTGCCACGCTGCCCCTGCCATTTGGAACTCCCTTCTTCCGGATATTAGGGACTCTCCAAACATCAATATTTCTAAATCTAAACCTAGACTTATTATTTCAAAACTATTCTGAAGGAACCTTTGTAAAGCGCCTCAGACACTCCTGGCGCTATATAAATAAATTATTATTATTATCTCCTACTTTTTTTAAGAACTTGCCAATGTTGTGCACTCATTGGCTCTGGAGTTCTTAGAGTTTACGAACAAGTTTATTTAAAGTGGCTCTACATTTCGGATGAAGCTTCACAGCTACTGAACTATAAGAAGTAATGTTAATTCTTAATTAAGCAACAACATTGTTAGATGATCCAGACTAAAATGACAAAATTATCGCCTTGTCGACTCTTTATTTAAGATGAACGGCATATTCGAGTATCTTCTCCACATTTTCTCTCACCATAGTAATCAGTATGTAAAAATCAACAACATTGTTAGATGATCCGGACTAAAATGACAAAATTATCGCCTTGTCGTCTCTTTATTTAAGATGAACGGCACATTCAAGTATCTTCTCCACATTTTCTTGGGAGAAAATGTGTAAATCCCCTTTTTAACCTGGGATGGTTTTCTCAACTATCCCTTGATTGCGATTATCACGGCTTATTTTGCACTGGTTTACCTGCCAATTTTTGAAAATTTGGCAGAATATTTTTGGTAATCAAAAGAACTACTAGTAGTCTGCTCATGTCTTCCAAGGTCTCCTGAAATTAAAATGTTCAACTTGTATACGTTTTTAAAACACATAGAGTCGTAAGGTTAAATTTTACTTGAAAAAACTGATGACAATGCTTTGCTGGTTGTGACAATTTTTTCTCCTTCAGTTAAAACTGTTGCTGATTCTAAGAACGGATCTAATATATCAACTAATTCAACCAGCTGACCCCATTCACGATCAGTCGATATCAAACTCTTTTGGTCCTTCTTCTCAAGAAGATCTGACAACTATTTGAAATCTAGAGACAACAGTGACTTGTTCTACCTAAGGGTAGAATTTGAGCGTGTTGAAACAGCACGTGCAGAAATTTATCGAACTGCCTGTTAATTTCTGGCCTCTGTTGTAAAATTAATAGAGCTTCTTTAATTCTTAACTGTCTGATGTCTCTCTCTAGCAATAACACGTACATTGTCAACAAAAGTTTGACGTTTCAAAGTTTATTAAAATTAATTATTGATGATTAGACCGGTCTTGCAGCACCAATTTTTTGGAATTTTTTTTAAAGTTATTAGAAGACCAAATTTTATCAGTCCTTGAAGTAAACTTATAAATTATTATTGTTAAAATTGAAATTGAGCAGTTGATTTTATCTTTTTGTTAAAATTGTCATGAATAGTATAAGAATGTTGATGAGACTGTAGAATTCTTGGGGTTTGTCTATAACACCGTTGATATTTTGAAGAGTAAAAGCTCTATTGATTGATATTTTTGAAGAATCTCATTACTCTCATTATTTGATGGTTCTTTAAAGGAGGTGTTTTTGTAGACAAAATTGAGAAATATGAAATAAATCTCAACATTATTGAGTCAGTTTGAAATGATAGAGGGTCCTGACTGAGGATCGATATCATCTATTGTTTCCAGTGTTTCGGGGCATGACTTGTTCGTTATTTTCTGAGGTATATTCTTATCAGGAATCAGACAATCAGTTGATAAAGAAGGCAGAAAATCTTTGTCCGTGAATATTTCAGGGTCGTATAGGCTTATACTTGCTGTCTAAAAAGCATTCTAGATGTTGGTAGGAGTTGCTGCTAGGGGCCAAACATGTTTTAAAATTAAATGTATCTCATATATGAGCATAGATTTTTCTGGATTGTTAGATAACTAATTTTCTTGTGCCATGACACATTAGGCTTTATTAAATGGTTCATTTACACCCACATCAAGTAGTTGCAGATTATGAATACTATAACATTTACAATCGAGTTGGTCTTTGCTTTTTAAACCACTATAGGGTTCATGTTTGATGAGTGGGAATATAGAGTGGTTGTTATTCTTCCTACTATCCTCATTAATGTTAAAAACTTTTTGTGTCCTTCTTTCATGACATTTTCATCAAAATACTCATATGTGAATCCGTTAGTCTGGTCATTCTGGACATTTTAAAAGTTCTATATATATATATATGAAGACTACACCGAAAGAACGAGCATAATCACAGTTTTTCACTTTTGAGTAAATCGAAATTTTAACTTTGAAGACTTTTTTCAGCAAAATCAATAATGAAAATAAAACATGTTATATTTTTTTCTGATTGACTACTCATTTCTGCAGAGGTAAAAATAATTTTCAAGACATAAATGTGTAACACATTCACCCAAGAAACATTTTCCTAGAGGAACTTACATTTGGACTTTGCCCGTTCTTCCAAATTTTGATGATTTTTTTTTAATTTTTCAATAAAAAGCCAAAAACAAAATCAAATCATCTAATACAAATGACTAATCAAAACAGTAATAAAATAAAAACTAGAGTATTTCATTGTTTTAGCAATAATGTTTTGAAAAAACAATCCTTCTAATGGAATGCTTGTTAGGTAAAAAAGTTACTCAGAATCATCACTACTTTCTATCAGATGAAACTGATCAACTGCATCCCCATCATGATACAAACTAGCAAAAAAGTTATGACTGGTTTCTCTATTGCAAAAATTCTTTAAAACCAGCAAATCTTTGAACTTTACTATGCTCAAGGGAATAGCTTTATCATACAACTGAGCAGGTTGTCCCTTAGTGATTGCATCTTCAACATTTTGTCGTTTTTTTCCTCTGATAACAATAACTGCACTTTCAAATGGACCATTCCAGTTGTTTCTATAAAGTGTGTGTTTATTTAAAGTGGCTCTACATTTTGGATGAAGCTTCACAGCCACTGAACTATATAAGAAGTAATGTTAATTCTTAATTAAACAAGCTGCAAAACTTTTGGTTTCTTTTCAGGAAACCTGTGAACCAATCAGCTCTTTGATTGTTATAATACCATGAAGCTGGAATGTGAGACGTGTCAAATTTCACAGCACAGTTATGTGTTAACTTTCTCAATCCATCTGGTAGAAGACCGAAATAAATTGATGAGACTTGAATTATATCACAACTATTTACTTTCATTTTATGGTAAATGTATTTTTTTTTATTTGATCTTTATTTAAGCCAATAATCTGGTTTTTTTAATCTTGATCTGAATCCTATCTGATATTTTATTTTAAACTATCGATATTCTTTAAATGAATTTTGTTTAATAATTAATTTACTGATTAATTAAACCTTTATTATCACCAGGTTAAAACATTTTACGTGGAAATGCAGTTAAACTACATCACAGGTTGGCTGGCATATTTTAATGAATCTGTAGGAATATTGAAGATCATCAACAACATTGTTGATTATTATTATTATTATTAAACGATTAAGTAATAATGAGAAAATTCTTCTTTTTGTCTTTCCAGATCATCGGCATTTGAGGAATCCGAACCGAACGATCCTCTGAGTTTTCTTTGCTGGTGCTTCACGGTCTCCATATCTATGCAATTTAGCTCGGACTGGTTGTTCATTTGGCGAGTGGTCGTGATGGAATACTGCCGCTAAGTTCATCCAGAAGACTCATCAATGTCATCCATGCCTTGAACGAGATGCTGTGACATCTTCATTAACAGTAATCTGTGAAAGTTTTGGGACCAATTGCATCAAAATTTGGACATGACGTAGTCCTTATAGAAAAGATTTTTAGATGTTTTAAAAAAATTCATTATTTCACGTTTTTGAGTTTTCTATACATACTAGAATAACCTCGTCAAAATGACGTTTTTTTTGTCTTTATCGAACTGTCAGATATCTAATAAAGAATGTTTTCCATCTCCACCATTATTAAATATGGTAATTGGACAACAATGTGGTTGCTCTACCTGCCTAGCAATATCCAAGATGCTTTGGGTTGAACCTGGTTCAAGCAAATTAAGCTTCGTTATCTTTTAAACAATAAATCTAGCTTAATGTTTGATGTAATCGGATAAACTCTTACATAACAAGCTTAAGTAAAAATGTTTTCGATCTTTAGGATTGAAAGTGTAGAATTGTGTTATAACTTTCATTACACGCTTGTATGCACCCATTTTATCACCTGCTGAGTGTCATATGTGAAATCGCTAACATACATAGAGACACACATCAGAAATTATGTATGTTGATTTTTTAAATTAAATGCCAGTTTTTTATATAAATAATATATATGTGAGTTGCTGTTAAATGACGGCTGTCACATGTGATGACATACTGCCCTAGCACCACCCTATTAAAAAATAATGTTGTAATATTAACTATCATTGATAAACTTGCATGATTGACTATCAGTAATGTAATGTAATATCTCCAAGCTAGTGGTAATGGATCCTTATACACTCCCTAGCAATGTATAAATCCCTACTCGTTTAAAGTGATCATTTATAAAAGCTACTTCCAAGCAAGATGCAAATGCTTAAATCTTTGTGCGTCTATTACCTACTATGGGTCACTGATTTGAGGGAAAGCAACGATACTGACGAGGTTGCTAAGCAAATATCTTCTGCTGAAACCACCAAACTCAAAACAAATTGTCTGAAACAACAAGACTCTTGCGACGTAGACCAAAACTAAAAATTTGGAAGCCGAGATAGCACGTGTCAAGCAGATGCGATTTGACGAAGACAAAAAAAAATAGGTTATTTCGAAAAACGGGTTATGCTTTAAGCATTATAGCGAAAAATGAATATTAAACTATTAAACAAGCACCTTTAAGAATGATGGCCAAACTATTAGATAAGCACTGCAACATCATAGTCATACGAATGATTGATAGGAAGTTAGTAAATGCATGATTGCGACTAAGTGTTACCAGTTGTAAATAACCGTCACCGGCCGAACCACTGGTTGAGCAAAGAACAACAGTAACTTTTGGTAAAGTATTGGAATTTGTTTCATATATGAAATTATCAATTTGCTAAAATTTATAAACAATAAACGGGGACTGTTCAGATCAAACGATTTAACGTGACAACCATTTTCGTGTAGTTGCAAACAATAATGAGCACAACAACAAAAAGAACAAGTCATTTATCAAAGACTTATAAACACAAAAATAATCCTAATTACATAAACTTACAGTGTATCTAAACACCAACAAAGAAGAATGTCGTAATCACGTAAATAAATACAGCGTACTTTTGGCGTTGGCCGTTAAGCTTCAATTGTATATTTTAAAGAACAGAAATACGAGAAAAATTTTCTTTGACAACGAGAAAATAACTTGAAAATCGTGATTCTCATTTTCACGAAAAATTTTAAAAAAATCATCTTAAACGTTTTTGTTTTTTCTCTCGCAAGAGCAACAACGATCTTCGCCTTTTCCGCGCCTCCGTCGCTTACGACCCGGATTGCTCCTCCAGCCCGATGGATTCTAAAAAAAGACCCATCGGGGTCCTCCTGACGCCCACGTACTCCATCTTGTTGGCCAACTTGTTCTTCAGGTTCCTCATGCGAGTACTGGCATGGATGAAAATTACTGAGAAGAAAAAAATAAGAAACGGATTAGGTGTGTGTGCGTGTGTAGAAAAAAAATATGTGTGCATAATTACTATATAATTATAAATTATTATAAATAAGTATAAAATATGTGAGCATAATTATTATAAATGTATAAATAATTAAGAATTATTATTACAAAAAATAAGTATGTTAGTATATTATGTATAAAAAAAAATACTTATGTTTACATATTATATATATACAAACAAAAATAAATATGTGTATATAATATATATTATTAAGCAATGTTTAAAAAAACTAATAATAACAAGTATAAACAATATGAACAAAAAATCTGTTTGAAACTGAATGAGTGAATTTCAAGCCAGATACGAGCATCTAATCGTTGTCATTCAGAGATACAAATTAACCTAAATACGTTAACCCTCTACCGCATTGCGATGCCATTTGGTGTCATTATTTTCATGCTTTATTTATAATGAACTTGGCACTGCCAAATGACATCACTATGCATTTCTCTGTAATTGTTTAAAATAAAGAACAAATAAAACTATATCTTTTTTCTTTTTTAATGAACAACCTTAATAGCCATAGAAAAAAATAACTTTTCTTTTTCATTCATGCCGTAGTAGATGGTTAATTTAATTTAAATTCGCAACAAACCCAAGAGTGGAAATGCAATTCCAAAGCAAAAGATGGCGACCGATCCGACGACGTAGATGAAAAAATAGCAGAGACCGATGGCGAGGAAAACTCCAACTGCCGGATACTTTTTCTTCAGTCTCTTCAGTTCGGCTCTGGAATTGGTGACGGTCACGAAGATCGCAAAAGCCGCCGCCAGGACCAGACAGCCGACTATCATGTCGACCGGATAATAGATTCTTAAAAGAAACGTAAAAATATAGGTTGATTTAACAAATAATAAATTAAATAAATTTAATCGTTAAATGCAGAATGAATAAGAAATGCAGGTAATATATCAACAGTTGACATTAAAAAAATTTTTTTAATTCAAATCTTTTATATGCAATGTCAGCTTTCTAATTAATTTAATACATACAAATACAATTACATGCATTCATACAAATACAATTACATACATACAAAGTCACACAAATCTCCAACAATAATAAACTATTTGATTATATAACTTTTGGATTTTTAATAGAAAAGATAAAAAAAAATTTATAAAATATAATGTCATTAAAAAAAATAAGACACTAAAAAACCCTATCAGCGTGAAGATGACAACAGCCAGAATGAAATAATTGGTCTGGAAGTACAAGAGGTTGTTTATAACACGGTTTGCCCACTTTTCCGGATCTCCAAAGTTCGGAAGACTGAACCTGGAGGTGTCAAAGAGAAACTCGTCCAGGGATTGAAAAGGTGCAATGTCCACTTTACTCATTTTTTGTTCTCTTAGCGAGGCGGTAACGGTCTTGATGTCTGAATTAGCAAAGAAATAAAACACTACTCTTTAGTCTTATAATTTAATTTTAGAGTAGGTATATTGACAGCTCGTGTTGCAATGCAATGATAAAGTTAAGTACTGCATACTATACATTATTATTATTGCTTACAACTTCAAGCTTTTTCACTTGTACTTTCCAAGATAGGTAAATAATTTGTACTTATGCTTACTATGGTCCACACCAATCTACTTTACACTCTTAAAATTCCAAAAAAGACATCAGTATCTCTTAGAAATTATCCTGATTTGGTCAAATGGCAATAGATATAGGAACAAAATTATCGCAAAACTTCTCTTATCGATGTTTAAAACTATTAATTAATTCCATTTTGTTACATCTTCATATCCATATCATACTACTTACTAATCTTATCTATATGGCACTATATGCCACTTTATTATGCTTAACAATCTAATCTGAAAATCTTATACTCAGTATTCGTATTCATCCCAATCTATTCTATTATATTACATTTAAAATTATTAAACTCTTATTATTTTCTTTCCGTGATGTGGAACCTCATCATTATTCTTCAAACCTCTTAAAAGACTAACTGCTTTCAGGCAATACCTAGACTTCTGTCCTAGAAATACATTTCTATCTTTGCTTCGTGGCATAGCTATATTTTGTTGATTGATGGCTTAATTATTAGTTCGGCCATACAAACATCAGCAGACCACATCAGATGATGATGCTATGCTAGGACGCAGACCAAACTATAATTTACTATAACAATCAAATAATTTGCATCCTATTTACCCGTCAACGAGCAATCGATAATCTTCAAAATTACTATTTACAAAATAATAAAAAAGCTCTCCGGTTTAGAAGAAAGAACACTTCACTAAACCACGAAACACGAATACAACACGGAGGCCAAATCGGTCTAGTAATGTGATTTTTTCTGCAGTATGCAAATAGTTTAGATTAAGATCACAAAACTAAGTTCTATGCGTTATTTTTTTTTTTTTTTATAAAACTAAATTAAAAATTAAAGTAAGTTAATAACATATTCAGTGCTTCGTAACAATACTACACTTACACTAATTAAATTTGACTCGCTTAAAACTAAATGACTATAAAATCTATAAACATTTATAGATGGCCAAAAATTGACATCTACCGAAGACTTTCGTTTCACTCTCACATTTATGTAATTAGATCGGCGAGATGTTTTATGGTGTTGGTCCATATTATTATCGTACCTAACAAAGCTTTTATCCAGGTAACACCTATCTATCTTCCATGATGTCAGACAATCTTTAAGGTTATTTGTGGTAAATTTAAATTATTTAAGAAGCAGAACAAAAACAAGATCTTGGTCTTATAGATTTCTTTTTTTCTTATCTACGAGTAGAATATTCTGCTTTAGAATAGACTCTACTCTAGGTCATAATAAACAATGACAAAAAAAGAACACATAATAATGATAATAATAATAATAATAAAATGCAAATACAAATCAATCCAGAACAACCTCGTTCTTGAGATGCAACAAGTTGTGCAAAAAGATTTCAAATAATAATAATAATAATAATAAATAAACAGATAGAAAAGACAAATATCATTTTTCGAAAAGGTCCTTAAAAATTCTGCAACGACGACGACAATCGGAAAAACACAGAAAAAGAAGACGCGCGGATCCGTCGAAGAGCAAACACAAAGGGGAAGCGTTTCCTTTTCCGGCTGTGTTTCTCTCGTTCCGTCGTCGGGTAGTGGAAGCGGTGAACGTGAGGGAGATGAAAGGAACACAAAAAACATGATTGAAAAAATTACTTTTTTTTTTAATTAATTATTTAATTTAAAAAAATTATTAATGAAAGATGAGAAAAAGAAAGAAAAGAAGACACCGCTTATTAATAAATCAATGTTCCTGCTTTTGTGCCTCTTAACAAAAAAACAATACATCGAAAACTTATGCATGGCAAGAATAATGTGGATTGATTAATAATATTATAACAAATCAACAACAATAACAGTAATAAAAAAAATAATAATAACAATAACAATAATAACAATAATAATAATTCGGAGGAATAATGACGACATAGGACACCCGGTAAAGCAAGAATCATTATGTTTAATTTTTGTATCTCTCGATGATTTCAACGGAACAATTTTGAGGACTCGTTTTAAAATTATACAACAGCCTCACTGACAAGAAAGAGAAAGAGTGAAAGAAAGAAAAAGAGAGAAACAGAGACAGCAAGACAGAAACAGCAACAAACCAGAAAGATATTTTTAATAGTACAGTAAAAGTCCTAGAGAGAAGGACACCCTCGGGGAAGAGCAAAAAAGTGTCCGCTGCTCTTAGCAGTTGCTCTAGAAGACTTTTTATTACTGTATATTATAATTATAATAAATATTCATAATTAAATAATAAAAATGTCAAATTATAACGAGAAGTAATAATTACACCACCAACCAATCAGATGTCGTATCTTAAATTGAACACTTAGAACGAACGAACAAGAGAAAGAAAGAAATGTTCAACAATGGAAGCAAACGAAATTTATCGTAAAAAAAAAACTGGAAAAACCGAATAAAAAATACAAAACAGGAAATTACAAATTTTACATACGATTTTCTATGAACACGCTTTGCAATCATAAACAGCTGGAAGTAAAAATTACAGGTAGACATACACTCACGGATAGGTACACAGACATACACACGCAAACATATGTACAGATCATCATTATTAGTATATATTTTAAAAAAGTCACTTTTCACGCTTTTTTTCTAAATCATAAAACACGCATAAAAACACTTAAACGTTTGCGTTAGATGCTTTCTCTTTAAAAACACACACATACACACATGCCTAACTAAACACATAACTACACGTGTAAACATAAACACAGAGCAAAACAAAGCTGTTGCAATCAGCCAAAAAAAAGAAGATTCCTAGAATGGAACGAGAGATGAGAAAAGAAAGATATATAGAATGAGGTTTTTTTTAATAAAAACAAAAACATAAAAAAAAACAAAGGACAAACGAAGAAATATAAATAAAAAAAAACGTGTTGAAATGTGAACGAGAAAGATAAAGATGGCCGCCCAACGAAAGATAGGTGGATGTAATTAATGAGAGACAAACAAACAAATAACAATAATTATAATAACTATTTATAAATTGAAATGCTTCTGATGATTAATAATAATAATATTATTATTAATATATATTAATAATATTTATTATTATTATAACATTATTATTACTATTATTACATCCATTCACCAATTTATAAGCCAGTAAGGTTTGGATCGCATTTTCTCCTAATCCCGAATTCAATACCAATAATTAAGTAAAAAACGATTACTTGTTTAAACAAATGAAACAAAAACAAATTATAAATCAACATTATAGCTATATATATATATATATATATATATATATATATATATATATATATATATATATATATATATATATATATATATATATATATATATATATATATATATATATATATATATATTGGTCCCAATCCAGGCATAGATTTTAAAAACAGAAAAGAAGAAGAAAATGGAGGGAAAAAAACAACATGTTTTTAAAAACAAGAGTTGGAAAACCCCAGAAAAAGAGTCCACATTACAAATGAACGAACAAGGTAACGGAAGAGAAGTTTTATTTCGTGGAGAAGATAGATAATCGAAAAACAGATGATGAGAAGAAAAAACGACAACAAAGAACGGTATATAAAAAAAGAAAGAGACCTAGGTGTTTATAAAATTTAAAAAAAAAATTTAAATACATATAAACACAACAACGACGACGATGATGATAGTGAAAACGGAAGCGGTCCGTACGACAACATCGGTGGTGGTGATGATGATGAAAAATCAAGCATTAAAACATCCTTATCATGTCGAACAGTGACGTAGCCGTGACAACAAGCTCGTGTGCGCGGATACCAACCGCAACGCGTACAACGGTGGTCTTCGAGATAAATAAATCGGAGCCGGTCTCGTCCGATCAGGAATGGCTGGAAACGACGGCGTTAGTCTTGGCGGCGGCGGACGCCGGAGCGGGCATGGAGATGGAACCGCTGCAGGAAAGGTGTTGTTGTTGTTGGTTCTGCAAGAGCAGCTGAGTCACGATCGCTCGTGACGACGTCGACAGCGACGTGGAAGAGACGAGCGTCGACAACGGAGGCATGAACTGACCCAGCTGGAACGAAAGGAACGAGCCGGGAGATGGAGGCGGCGGAGTGCCGAACGTCGATGACGGCGCCTGCTGCTGTTGCTGCGTCGGCGGAGGCGGCACGTGTAGCTGCGGCAGCTGGGGGTAGTGCAGAGGAGCGGAAGATGGCGGTTGTTGCGACGCGTTGTGAGACATGGAAATGAAGTTGTAGATGTTACTGTTGATCCCGTAGATGTTGTTGCTGACAGCTGTGAACTGCTGAGCTTCGCAGGTTCTCGCACCGGCTTTGTTGTTGTTGCTGCTGCTGTGGCCCGTGTTGCTGCTACTACTACTACTACTACCGCCGCTCGCATTTCTGCCATGGTTGTTGTTTACGCTACTGCCGCAGCCGCTGTAGGGAACGGCCACGGCAGCATTTCTCGAGGTAGTCGCGGCAGTGTGGTGGGTGGAAATCGACGGAGGAATGAAATTCATACGGTCTTTCATGTTGGTCAATGCTGCGATTTCAAATAAATAAATCAAACGTTAAATTAATTAATTCATAAAATTTAATCCTATCAAATTTATTTATTAAATTATATTAAATGTCTCGATTTAATTATATTAAATCTATTTATTAAATTATATTAAATCTATTTATTAAATTATATTTAATCTATTAATTAAATTATATTAAATCTATTTATTAAATTATATTAAATGTATAAATCGGTACATAAAAGCTCTATATATAAACAATCCCAATCAGATCAGACTTACAATAAACAAGTAAAGGAAAAAACAAAGTAAAAAAACTAATATTGCAAACCCTTATCCACGGAAGCGGAAGAAGATGAGGATGAGGAGGACGTGGGTTGAGGAGCAAACGTGGGCAGGATGTATGGAAACTGCCCTTGTAGTAAGGACAGATTGGGCAGAGGGGGGAACTGTGAAACAAGAGGCCTCAGCATGGTAGAAGAAGGTAAAGTCGAGACAGGAGGTTGAAAATTCGGATTGGCCCTGTTGCTAACCTTCGGAGAACCGGAAGAAGGTGTACCCGGTCTCATGGAATCAAATGTGTTGTTCTTCAGAGGAGGGGGCGGTACATGTCCTCCCAGGCCGCCGCTGTTATTTTGAATTGCCCCCTGAGAAATTATAGAGTCGAGAAATCTCTTTGCCAATTCGTTTCCGTCTAGAGCCTGCATGGGACCAGAGAAAACCCCTTTTGGAATTTCCGCACCCCCAAAGTAAATCATCCCGTCTCCGCCCATCGACGGCTGACCTAGAGGTTGGGTGGGAACGTTTTTTCTCTTGAGGTGAGGATTGGACTGTTTCTTCATCGACAGCTGCTGCTGCTGCTGTTGGTCATTGCTGGAGCTAGAAGCTATGCTGACGACAGCTGACGACGGAGAAGTGACGTTCATGGTCGTGGCAGCAGCCGAAACCTTTCTCTGTTGTAGTACAACAGAGCTGTTCATTTTTTGAGCGGTTAAATAGTCATCAAATAGAACGTCTCTGGAATTGTCTAACGTTCTGTTGTTTTCCTCTCCGGAATTTGCGGAACAGAGAGACTGACCCGAATCCGACCTGTTTTCGTTTTTCACCGAGGTCTTCTGCTTAGAAGAGCTGCTAGCCCGCTTCGGCGAATTGTGATTGGTCGACGGACTGCTATTTCGTTCCTGTTTGCCGACCCTTCCGGCCAATAGGGCGGTCGGATCGTTTTTAAAATGGCTGTTACCGGATGCTTCTCTGGAAATCGTGTGATTGGGCGTGCCCTTGATGATCGATCCTCTCATCTCCTGGGCCTGCTGACTCACAGCCAGCTGGTTGAGGAATGCTCTTAGATCGGGGTTGTTCAAGGACATGTGCTGTAGCAGTAGCTGTTCGTGCTGCTGTTGCATAAACAGCTGATGGTGGGCTAGCTGCTGTCTGGCGGCAGAAGAAGGAGACTCGTGGTGATTCGAAACCACCGGAGTTCCTTGGACGATCGAGCCACCGCCCGCGTAATGATGAGACATAGAGCTATGCGGCGTTATCGTCTGCTGTGTTGCCGAAGCAGCAGCAACTGATTCGGTCGGAGCTGCAGGTGTTGCTGGAGTTGCTGGCATATAATTAGGAGACTTGAGCCGTGCCGGAGTCAGAAGAGAAGAGTGAGAGACCGAAGAGAGGAGAGGAGCTGTCGCTACGGTCGACACGACGGATGGATTGGAAGAAAACGAGGTTACGGTGGATTGTGGCGATGGCGACTGAAGCACTGTCGGAGATGACGATGACATCGGCGCCGACACAACCGTCACAAAATTCGAAGACAGCTGCGCACACGAGGTTGACGACAAATCCAACGAAGTGTCAAATTCTTGTTTGACGGACACTGCGACAGCCTGCGACTGCGACGGCTGGAGCGATGCAGGTTCGGTTTTCACGGCAGAGATCCCGGAAGACGCGGGGACGGGCAATTCCGGCGACGGCGGGGTCTGCGGTCGCGCTTCGGGTAAAACGGTAGCTTTTGCAGGGTCCTCGGCGGGTAGGAGCAGATAATCTGGTAACTTGAAGCTGAAATGAAAAACGATAATGTCAGCGAATATAATCAAACAGCACGTATACAATAAACATCAGCGCTGTAACAGATCTCTATACATCAACATAAGGTAGCAACAAATCAGTGTCACGCCGTGGCCTAACGACGGCACGGAAAAACGTTGCACTAAATAATAATAATAAAATAATATAATCATAACTACTGCGACTTCATCGTTATCATCTTAACCAACCTGTACGGGAAAAGAGAAGTAGAAGCAGAACGGCCGGACAGCGGTGATGATGGTAGGAACTTGATGTCTTTGACGTCGCTGAACTCTTCGACCTTTTCTTCTTTTACCTCTTTGTTAATCTGAGCCTAATAAGATAGTAATCATCATGAGCACACTGACTTCATACCACTCTCTCTCTCATCCCCGTTTCCATCATCATCATCCCAACAATTCAAAGCCTTAAAAATATTTTCATGACATCTAATTTAAATGGCCTTTCAACTAAAGGCGCGTTTACACAGGCAAAGATACGCTGGCGACAAATGTTAATGTCGGGGCATCTTTGCGACAGTGAGGGTTTACACGAGACAATTTCAAATTTCAATCAAATGATCATCCACCCACTCACATGATGATCCATTCAATCACATGATCATCCACCCACCCTAACAATCATCCATTCAATCACATAATCATCCCCCACTTAATCACATAATCATCTACCACAAATTCACTCGATTTTTATCCAACCCGACAACCACCCGGGAAATTCAACTCGCCTTCTTAGCCTTGTCGTGTTTTCTCCGACTCATGTTGTGCTTCCTCACGAGTTGCTTGTAGCCCTCTTGTTTCTTAGACATGTAATAGAAAGAGATGCAGTCTTGGATACTCTGTAAAAAAAAAGTTTTCGAACGAATGCATGTATTTTATGTATGGAGTTTATAAGTTGTGAACACTTCGTAGTATTGTTTTAATCATATAATAATAATAATAATAATAATAATAATAATAATAATAATAATAAGTGTTTTTATATAGCGCCAAGATTAACTGAGGCGCTTTCGAAAAGTCCCCGAGAATATTTTAAAATAATAAGTTTTTAGTTTCTTTTTGAAAAGTTCCGTCGACTCAGTGGCTCTAATGTCGGGAGGTAGCGAATTCCACACACACGGCGCTGCATGACGGAAGGCACGCGTTGAAATATTGTTGGAGGTGTGATGTTGCTGGAGGAGAGGAGCTGCAGAAGAGCGGAGACATCTGCCAGTTTTCCGGTTTTTGAGTAGGGTGCGAAGATATGGGGGTGATGAAGTAGTGAGTGTTTTGTGAGTGAGGAGAGCGATCTTGAACGAAATGCGGTGAGTTATGGGCAACCAGTGAAGACGGATGAGGTTATTGACGGAGGATTGATGACGTGTGCCTTTTGAAGTATCGACGATCAGGACGATTCTGGCTGCCCTATTCAAGGTCTGAAGTTGACTGAAGTTGATTTCTTATGGCATCCGAGTAACAAATCAAACCAGTGCGCGTTACATGCGTAAAAATGCGGTACTGGCTGTTGTCATCTCACCAACCGAATAAGCTTTAAATCAATCAACTATTAAAAAGCTCATAAAAGTCACAACAGCCCACAACCGTTATACTGACTTTGTTCTGGAGATACGAAGATATGAGAGCAAAGTTCTTAGGATTGGTCACATACGTGTCCCTGAAAACGACCGCTTCCGCCCTCGTCCAATAGTATTTCTTGACTCCGGGCTGCAACCGGCTCATGCTGCAGCTGTCGGGGATCCTTCCGTTCTCGTTGCAGAACGACCTCTTTTTCACGAGAGCATCCAAGAGGATCGGCGGCTGTGCGACCAAGGACGTCCGAACCCTCAAATCTTCCTGGATGCCAGAAAAAAAAAAAATAATAATTAACTACAATTTTCTGACATAATGTTGTGCTCATAAATATAATTACATACATTAGATTTATATGAATATTTTTATATAAAATACAATATAAATAGATAATGAAGTTCTTGATTACATATAAACTGTTATTGTATATTGTATCAGTTGGTATTTTTTTAACCGGGTGGGGTAGAAGAAGAAAAAAAATTATTCGAAGATATATATATTTGTAATTGTAAACAAAACACGAGAGAAAAAATAACGGAGTAAAAACTGTTACTTCTTCGGGGTCCAATGCCGGATCGTCCGACTTCTTGACGGCTCTGGAAAAGGAAATCGAAAATTTCAGGGACGTGTTGTGACGTAAAGGTGACGAACAAAAATTGGCGATAATTTTATTGTCATTATAATCATTAATACTATGAAATGTAAAATTTCTCAGACCATTACTTCATTATTATCATTGATATTATAATTAGCAGTGTTATTTTACTTGTGTGTGTTTTTATTTCATTATTATTATTATTATTATTATTATATTTATTTATTATTATTATTATTATTATTATTTTATTTATTTATTATTATTATTTGTTTACATTTATTTATTTTTCCTGTGGAAATTACAGCAGCCTGTTATATTCAAATAAAGTTAAAGTTAAAAATTACATCATTATTATTCTTCTCATTGTTATTATTACGCTCATAATTACTTTATTATTATTATTACTATTATTATTATTATTATTATTATTATTATTATTATTGTAACTATTAGCATTATTAGCATTATTATTACACTTGATATTACATCCCCACATCCTCCTTTACAAGAAAACTTATGCATTTCTTTACAAGAACTAACTCCACCATCTTCCATCGGGAAGAGACAGCCACTACAAAATAATTACCAAGGTGCAGTGGCACCACAGCAGGATTCGAATCGATGACCTCTGACATACAGGCAGACGACACCTCACCGCTAAACCACCAGCGATGATAAGAAACCACCAAAATAAAATTACAAGTTACACTCATAAGCCTAACAGATGTAATTAGTAATTACCTGCTCGAGCTTATAATGATAATAATTAATGCGTGCCGAGCTAATGACATCTCAGATAACGACTACGATTATATTACTGCGGCCGTAACGACTGTGACGCCGTCACGATTGTGATGATGATGATGATGATGATGAGGATGGTGATGATGGTGGTGATGATAATGAGAAAAACCACCGACTTGAGAAGTTTTTCTCTGTCCTCCCTTTTCTTCTTCAGCTCTGGGAAAACCTTTTCGAAAACCTCTCTCGTCTTCGCGTCTTTCATCCTGGAAGCGGAAAAAGGTCGTACGAGAGATTAAGACAACAACAACAACACCAACAACGAGACATCGTCGCGACAACATCCAACATAAACAACAAAATACTCCATCGTTACGGAAACGTAGATGAGTACTACAACAACAACTTCAGAAAGTATGGCTTGTTTTCATATAACAACTGGATCCACAACCTACTCTAGTAGGCCTAGATAATTCAGCCAATTACATAATAGTTTCATGAAGATTTTTTGTAGTTTGTTAAACCATTTCAATCATAATCATGATACAATAAGCAATAAAATATTGGACCTACTACTAATATAGATTAGGTTGTGGATCCAGTATTTACATCAAGATATCCTTGACTCGCCCTAACAGCAACAACAACAACCATCCGAATAAAACTTTGACGAATCGCCATAGAAACGATCGAAACGACAGTCACCTCTTTTTAGGGTTGTTTTCTATCTTGTCCATCCTCTGAACCCACGACTCGCTCAACTTGTCGTATCTCTGGCACAAGATGGACATCTGAAGAAGCGAGAAGACACGAAACGCGTTAACATCATATATGAATCGAACGCCATGCAAAGCTACGAACACTAGACCACGGCGCGGGCCCGTACTTTGTATTAACAGTATTAAGGTTATCAAAACGTGCCGGGCAGAGGCTGTTGTGCCGATCCTTAAGATTTTGTGCCTGAGGAAATGGACCGGGCCAGGCTTGAGCGGGCATGGGCCGAGTTGAGGATTTTGTGCCTGATAAACGGGACGAGTGGGTCGCCAACGTCCTCCTATGCGTGTCGTAAAAGGCGACTAAAGGGAGGTTCGCAGGAAGGGCATCCGGGTAAAACTTTGCTTCAAATTCCATATGGGTAACAAAACAAAGAATTTCATGCCGGCTCGGACGTCGCCCGGTCAAACAAGTTCCGCGCTTTCTTTTCTGGGCCTAGTGAAAGTGAAAAGTTAGCTATGGGCTTGAAGAAGAATTTATGAGCTCGGCCTGAAGCGACAGTCTGCCCTGGATCGTGACTTGTGGAGGGGCCTGATATGGAAAAAACATCCAACCCTAGCATAGCGTGGAATAGGGACGTTTCAAAAATAAATGATGATGATGATGATGATGATATTAAAAAGGCACACATTCATACAATATCACTCTGTGACACAACATCACATTCAAGATACCATCTTCTACTAGCACAACTCGGCCACACCACACGCATGACACAACGACACTGCTCGATCTAGCTAGCGTCACACGTGGAGACGCGACGTTTTGAACGTGACATATCCGTCTAACCCGTTTCAAGTCGAACTGCTTTCGTTTTTTGATGTAGAGAGTGAGAGATGGTTTGAAGCTTGCAAACCTGTTAGAAATAATGTACTCAACTTAATCACACACACACACACAAACACAGAAATCTCACAAGAAATTATTGAAATGTATTTTATACAAAGATGTAATGTATAATACTGTACATTTTATATTGAACATTTTTTTACATATTTTAGAATGGTTCATAAGACTGAAGCCTGAGTGAAAACCACTGCAACAATTAGAGGCACTCATTTATGCCACCTGCCTTCCCAACCCCCCCCCCCCCCTATGGATGCCGGTTACGCCAGTGAGATTCGAACTGCCTAATTTCAGTTCAACAGGCGAAGGCTTTACGGCAATACCACCAGCGCCATTTTCATTAAATAGATAAAAAATTATGTTAAAAATAGATAAAAAACATTATGTTAAAAATAGATAAATTCATTTAAAAAAATATCAAATTCCCAATACCAATGTCATCATCATATCATCACCGTCATTATTATCCTCATCATCATTATCTTCATCATCATTACCATCATCATTATCAGCACAATCAAATTTCAAGCCTACTTTTTTATGTTGTCATGGTAGATCTGAGCATCAGATGGATTCTGATAGAGGGGCTGCGATTTAGAATAAAAAAATATAAATAAATAAAAAAAATAAAAGCTATTTTTAGAAACTACCAAGATGGTGACCACGATGACGTTAAGGAAGTGGTTCTAGTGTGTTGTGTCATTCATTTGCTGATAAACTAATCAATCAACTTTCCACAAAACACACACATACCCATGCACACACACACACACACATACATATATACCACGCTACACATTTAATCAATAAATCATTTCTTTTATTGCATCGTGAAATCTGCATGATAATTCCTAGATGAGCGCGATCGATCGATATAAAAATCAATCGATTCAATACATAAAATAAAGAGAAACTAGATTGAAAAATGTGATGGATCCACAAGCGATATAAAAAAAACAATGTTTGAATAGAAACTAAAACGAAAAAAAGAGTGAAACAAATTAATTCAGATAATCAATTCACCAGGGAAGGAAGAAATTCGGACGTCTTCATGAAATCGTGAGATTTGCTTGCTTTGACCTAGAAAGATGAATTATTTTTATTTATTTATTTATTTATCTATCTATCTATCTATCTATCTATCTATCTAACTATCTATCTATCATCTATCCATCCATCAATCCATCCATCCATCCATCCATCCATCCATCCATCTATCTATCTATCCATCCATCCATCCATCTATCTATCCATCTATCCATCTATCTACATTATTCATCGTATTTTTCCTATGAACATGCTGCTCGTTGACATAAATATTAACTGACCCTGTTTTCAGAGTATATAGTGTGAGCGATGCCCAACTTGCTCAGATCAACAACCGGCAAAGGCTGGTCCACTCTTCCCTCGGGGGGGTGTTTGGCTGTCTCCTCCAACTGCTCCTGTAAGAAAAAGTATTTAATGTTTTTAATTCGATTTTAATTTTGCTACCGGAAACTGTCAATCAAGTTGTTGAGTCGCACTTTTTCAGGAGTCAAACTAGCATGTGACAGTCACATCATAAATATATAGTCATGTTATCATGTGACAGTCACATCATAAATATATAGTCATGTTATCATGTGACAGTCACATCATAAATATATAGTCATGTTATCATGTGACAGTCACATGATAAATATATAGTCATGTTATCATGTGACAGTCACATCATAAATATATAGTCATGTTATCATGTGACAGTCACATCATAAATATATAGTCATGTTATCATGTGACAGTCACATCATAAATATATAGTCATGTTATCATGTGACAGTCACATCATAAATATATAGTCATGTTATCATGTGACAGTCACATCATAAATATATAGTCATGTTATCATGTGACAGTCACATCATAAATATATAGTCATGTTATCATGTGACAGTCACATCATAAATATATAGTCATGTTATCATGTGACAGTCTTATAAAGTCATTATAGTCATGTTATCAAGTGACAGTCTTATGTTATCAAGTGACAGTCTTATGTTATCAAGTGTCAGTTATTATAGTAATGTTATCAAGTGACAGTCTTATAAAGTCATTATAGTCATGTTATCAAGTGACAATCTAATGAAGTCATTATAGTCATGTTATCAAGTGACAATCTAATGAAGTTATGGTCATGTTGTCAAGTGACAATCATATCATAAGGTGACAATTATGTCAATATGTGACAGCAACATCATTAAGTGACAATCTTGTTATTACGCGACAGCTATAAAATGTGTTGAAAAGTTAAATTAAGTTGTGATAAAAAAAACACTAAAATAATTCATAAAAACAAATTCAGCTCAGATGATATTAATGTGGTAATCTCACGTATCACACACTTAAAATAATAAACAAAACACTATACAAAACAATGTGTGCAAGCTAAAAGGAAAATTTACTCGTAAAAAAATTTAAAAAGTAAATAAGAAAACAGGACATACCTAGATTATTCTTCAAATTCACTAACCTTGTACTTCCTTAGTTTGACCAGCTTTTGGTCGACGGTGTTGACGCATCGCTCGAGCTTTTCAATGCTCTGAATGATGTCGTCGCGCGACTGTCGTATGACGTCGTCTTGAGACATTTCGTCTCCCGAAGCCGTCGGAGATATAGCCTCCACCTGCGGCCTGTACGCGGATTCCTGTTAACGCGTGTGCAAATATACACGTAAAGATGTGAACACGTCTATAACAAGTGATCGTTATCGGTCTGATCGTACACGCGTGTAAATGTACAAACGGATAAAAAAATGCAAATATATGAAAATGTGTACATTCTCACTCGAAGAATAAGTGCAACAAATACAAACGCATAACGAGTAAGAACACACTACATATATGAACTCATTACATATAAGAACGCATTACATATATGAATGCATTACATATAAGAACGCATTACATATAAGAACGCATTACATATAAGAACGCATTACATTTAAGAATGCATTACATACAAGAACACATTACATATAAAAACACATTACATGTAAAAGAGGTTGAAGATTTAATTCCTTGTCTATACAAAAATTACAAATTGTAATTATTATAATTATGTAATCACACACACACTGAAACTCTGTAGCCACGACACAGTTCATTCAATGCAGGAAGTTACGATCCACGTGTGTCGCACTCATTAACGCTTAACTTAATTACACGATTTCTTTACAAACTATCATAAAGAATTATAACAAAAAGACGGAATCGGTGAGTAAATCGGAATAAATATAATTAATATATTGTTTTTAATAATTAATAATCCATTAAACTATTAATCTTCAATTCTTGTTTTATGATGATAATCATATAAACATGAATGAGCTTATAAATTATTATAAAAACTATTTAATTTATTAAAAAAACTAAGATTATTTTTAATAATTAATAATCCATTAAACTTCAATTCTTGTTTTATGATAATATTCATATAAACATGAATGAGCTTATAAATTATTATAAAAACTATTTAATTTATTAAAAAAACTAAGATTATTTTTAATAATTAATAATCCATTTATGATGATATTCATATAAACATGAATGAGCTTATAAATTATTATAAAAACTATTTAATTTATTAAAAAAAACTAAGATTAGTAAACATCAACGTAAGTTCCGAAAGCAGCTCTTACACGTCTGACTTCTGAAGAGTTCTTCTGGCAAGACAGTCCATCCCTGACGCAATTCGATCCGTTTCCGTTTGTTCCAACGAGGTTGCCGATCATGGAGAAGCTGTTCATCGACGGACTGTTATTCCTGTTGTTACCGGAATTATTATAGTTACCGATCCCTTCCAGGACGTATTCGGGAACGTGACTAGTCAACAGCTTGGCTCGTTTCGGCACGCCGAAACCCGGGATGGAGCAGAGGGAGGCGATATCCACGGCAGGAACAGTCCCGACGAAGGGCATGGCTCCGCCTAGGCTCGGAATGAAGGTAGAAACTGGAGAGTTTGAAGAACCGAACTGCCTGATTCGCGATTCAACGATCGGAGAAGAACGAGTTATGCTGCCAGCCGAAACAGTCCTCTCTTGGGTGGCCGAGCGATACCCATGATCTTTGGAGATTTCGGAAAAATTTGATAGCGGTGAATGCAGGACGTCCCTGAAAACATTTGTTATTAGTTTAGTTGTTGGTGATGCATGCTGGCAAGATAAGAATTATGACCTAATAATAAAACATAATTAATAATGAGAAATTAACTGATTATCATAACCCCATTAACTTACTTTTCTCCTCCCGAAGCCAATGAATAAACAGCATTTCTGCCAAGTGGATCGTCGTCAAAATCCTTCTAATGTGAAATGACATTTCAAATAAATTATTTATTAATTGATTGATTGATATAAATTACTCTTCTTTTCATTAAATTCACTATTATTAATTACTATTATTACTGTTTTTGTTATCATTTATTGATAATATAATTTATTGAACTTAGATTATTTTTATGTCATAAGCAAAGTGTTGATAATCAATTTTATCACTTGGATACGGCAAAATAACAATACCGTATTTTTACGCATATAACGTGCACCCTGACATGCCTGGAAAGATCATAAAAAAGAATGTTGCTTTATTAATCAGAAAATGTAAATATGTCAACTTAATTTTTGATGATATCTATAATAGATTTTACCAATCAAATTGTGTTTAATTATAGAGCCACATGTTTTTTTAACCCCTCTCTAGGCCTTTATAGGTGAGTGTTATATGCAACAAAATACGATAAATTGATATAGCGATATTAAAAAAAAACTAACTTTAACAGCATTTTTATTGGAGTTCAACTGATAGGTAGAACAGCTAATCAGGTTTGGTCTGAAAAGACCGGCACTGTTACCAACCATTGATGATTGGGGCATTACCTCTACCCTGCCATCTAAATATCCAATGTTCGTCTGCTGATGCAAGCTTCCTGCATTGTTGTGCATGCTTGTCATCATCTTAGGTGTTTTCACCTTTTTATTCATTATAATATTATTATTATTATTATGGTTGATCGAGCGAGCTCCTCAATCGCCCTGGTTGAATAACGTTGATGAATATTCCCACAGGTGTCAACCAGCTTCAACATTACTTAGTAATTGATTGATTATTTTCTGTGTTGTTGTTGTTGTTAACAAGTCAAAAGTGTTGAAACACTTTTTATTAAGTTGATTATCCTTGATGACTTCCCATGTAGACAAAAATTAACGTACATTAATTTTAATAATTATTAAATCCAATTTTTTTTAATCAATGGTATGTACATAAATAAATTGTAAATAAATAGGGAGAGGAAGCAGTCATATCAACAGAAACGATGACGAATTAATTTCAACAACCAATCTTTTTATTGTTAATTATAATAAAAATACAAAAATACACGTTAATGAATGATACGACGAGTTTTTTCTTTTTAAATTCTTACGATGAGAAAGATATTCGTCAAAATTTTTATGCACAAAACAAAGCTCAATACAAAGAAAGTTTACAGATAATTGTAACGTAACGTAAGACTGACGAACATTTGGCTTGACAGAAAAATGAAATTTTTTAACGGTTTTTATTACCAATAATATTTTTAAAATAATTAATTAGTAAACTATATATAATAAGGGTGGTACTGTAATGGGATGTCATTGTCGGGACAAGCGCAATATGTAATTAATGTATGCTGGTGACCTAGATTATATATATTAACTAGCTGGGTACCCGACGTTGCTCGGGGTTTTTAGAGGTTTTTCTAATGTCTCTCTCGATCCCGTTTCCTTCCCCGCTTGCTCTCGTGCTCCCGGTCGCTTGCTTTACCGTTCCCGGTCGCTCTCCCGTTTCCGGTTTTTTCCCGCTCACTCTCCCGTTCCCGATCCCGGACGCTTTTCCGCTCCTGGTCGCTTGCTTTCGTTTGCTCTCAGTTGATTTTCCGTTCCCGCTTGCTTTCCTTATCCTTATCTGACATATGGTAACATTGTATGGGCTTCTAACCATCCTTCACGTCTTATTGGTCTCACAACAATTCAAAAACGTGCTGGCTGTTCGTGTGATGTTTCATCTTCCTAGAAGCACATCAACAAAAGCAAAAATTATTGAACATAGTCTATTGAATGTTAATCAAATAAACTGGTCAATTTATGTTTAAATATTCCAATGCTTTAATTCCTTCAGCCTTTATTAATTTTTTCGTAAAACCAACAGTGTAAGTACACAATTACAACTTACGTTCTAGTCATGTACATTGTTCAGATTGTGCTAGGACAAATATGAAACTGTTTTTTATCAAATGTGTTTGTCCTCATGTCTGGTCTGGTATTCCTAAGTCAATTTCATCTCTATCTTGTTTTGCATCATTTATGAAACTATTTAAATTATACTTTCTCACTAACTGATCTTACTTCTTTTTCATTTTTTTGTCTTATCATCATTTTCATCTACTATCTATTTATTCACTTTTCTTTTTTATTATTACTCTGTTTTTTTATTTGATTGTCCCTTTTTTCACTCTGTTTTTTCTAATTTGTTTTTTCTTATCATTTGATTGTTTTTTTTTTCTTTGGATTCTTCCCTTTTGGACTTAACTCACTCTTATTTGATATAACTCATATGTCAAACCACTTTTTTTATGTCAAAATAAAATTCATTGATTGAAAATAATTGCACATGGGAAAGTATAAATAAAATGAAACAGTAAACGGATAAAAAAGACATTCATCATATTAAACAAAATATACAAATTGATATGCACCAAAACTCTTTAGAACATATGCAATAAAATTACTCAGTAGTCTAGACTAGACCAACTTAGTGTCCAAGCTCAACGTTAAGTGACAAACACCTAACTTGCTTTGGATTTGCACACAATTTTTTTTTAAATGCCCTGCGGAATGACCAACTCATTCCTTTCCAAACCTGTATACAGCAGAGCAGAAGTCATTACTATTTTTTATTTTATTCAATGCTTTTCCCATTGATTCCAAAGCCGACACCATATTTGGATCATCCATGTAAGTGTTGATCATGTTTGTAAATTGTTCAACAACATCATCTCTGATGTTTGCTGCATCTTCTGTTGTTGAATGAAGGCTTACAAAATCTTCTGGCTCATACTCAGGCTCTTGCTTCAATTCCCACATTTTGTCAGCACCCAAGTCACCATTATTTGGATTGTTGAATTTATTGATTTGGTCGTAGAAAGCGCGTCTGTCGGCATCTGTTGATTCATCCGCCATCTGAACTACATTCATTTCATGGCTATGTTCAAGAATGGCTACTGCAGGGTAGAGACCACCTGTAAATAGTTCGTTGACTGGTTTTGTTGGGCTACTAATTGGAAACACTCGCAGTTGTTCTACAGTCTCCATGGAATGAGAATGTCCATCTTGAAAAATGAGTAGACATGGATATTCAGCCACTTGAGGATCTGTAAATTTGGTTGCTCTTGTGATTTGCTTTATCCGAACGTGCAAACGAAAGGCACAGCTAAATAAAAAAATACAATAGAAATAATAATGATAGTCTAAAATCATAACAATTAGCCAAATACATTTAACTATTTAGACCACCTTTAAACTATGTCAAGTTTTGCCGCTTTACAATATTAATAAAAATTTGCTAAGCTTGTTATATTAAATGTGTAATTTTTGCTTTTTAAATGTGAAATTATTGATACATGCCACAGAGAAATGGTCATGTCATGATTGCAAATTACTTGTATTTTTCGGGCAGAAGCCGGTTTTGCCCCCCAACCGCATCAACCCCCCTACGCCTCCAGTGCCCTACATTGCTAGTTTAATGATTAAACTAACTGCTAGCATCTCATCATCTGAGAACAGGGATGAAGCAGCAATAATTATATTTTAAATGTAATTATCTTCAATACCTTTATATTTTTCAATTATTTTATAAGCAAAGAAAAATACTTGCCCCGTCTTCTTTCTAGGTTTTTTAACATTAGACCTCATCTTGTGTGTGCCTTTATGGCAACGAAAAATTTTGTTAAAAACATAGCGTGCAGATGATGATTCCGATTTGTCCACAGTAAATTTGATCTTAAACGATGTTTCGCAGTTTTTCAAAAAACTGATTAACTCGCTTCTATCAAAAACATTTGTTCGAATGTATGTTTTTGATGATGATGATACATCATTTTCTCCACGTCTGAAGATATTCCTCCAAAACGCCATGTCGCTCTTGTCTTTAATATCTTTAAACTTGTCTAAAGAAAACTTGTTTTCTTGATAAGCCATTATTATTATTGTTATTATCACAAAGGTAGGAAATTAGGTCAAACTACAAAGATGTGTATTGAAGGGGCGTGGCCTGATATACAAAGCCGGCACGGGCTCGCAACAGGCTACGCCCCTTCATGCACACATCTGCATGCAGCGTAGTTAATGTGTGCTGGTGACCTAGATTTATGCATTGCTACGCCAGTCATTCGATCGTAATGAAGTTTTTACACATCCTTGAGAGTCAATGTGACAAAAATACTGTGACAAAAAAATTGAAAAATTTAGTTTTTTTTCCCGCGACAGACTGCTGGAGAAATGGACGATGATGGCAATCATCTTCGTGGGTGCCCGCAGGGGGCCAAGAGGCAATTTCCCCCCAAATAGACAAAAAATGTATAGTTAAAACATTTTAAATTAATTGTAACAACTGCGACTTCTTCTATTGTCATATCGATATCATCATCATCATTATATTTGGCGATGCATCCCCTTGATGCTCTATTATTTACTCCGTTCACGCTTCTTTAAACACTATGATGCGTGAAAATTTATCTAGATCGACTTTTTCTTAGGAAGACCAAAATTCACCTCCCCGTTAGGGACGGAGCCAAGGGATATGGGGATTTTTAGGAGGTTCAAACCTCTTCTGGAAACTAAGTTCAAATTTATTTTTGTTTTAATGTAATTTATTTTTAAAATTAACTTATAAAAATGAAAACAAGTTGACTTTTAAAAAATATAAAAAAAGAGGCCTGCCAATATTCTTTTCCCAGCTATTCTTGAAAGAAATGTTGAATACTTTTCAAAAAAAAGTAAATAAATATTTTTTTACCCAACTCCCAGTTTCTAAGTTGTTTTTGCTTTCCGTTCCCAACCAGAGAAAATGGCTACTCCATGTTAATGAATGCAAGCATTTTAAATTAATATTTTTAATGAACTTTTTTGTCGTTTTTTCATGAACTCTCCCAAAATAAACCAAAAAACCTGACTACGTGTTGTTTAATGACATTCATAGAATTGATTTCGTTGTGATGTTTTAGGCATAATTGATACAAAATTAGTATAAAATTAATTTCAGCCAATGCTTCCATCCACGTCAGGCCTAGATAAATGTTGACTTTTGATTGCTTGATACTTGACTTTATCTGTCATGTCTTCAACGTCTATCTTTAAAGTCGAGGATATCGCTTCCATGTGTAACTTTGTTACTTTTTTGATGATTTTTTCTACTTCTTCCTGAGAAAATAACACTTAGAAATAATATTATTATTCTAAATATATTCAAATCAAGAATGTTTTAGTGATGAATGCGTTATCACTTATGCGTTATCAATATCAGAGCAAATTTACACAATAAATGTACAATCAGTTTTTTTTTATAATAAATACAATAAAACTACAAATTAAAAAAAATTATCTGAAAAAATTAAAAAAGTTAATATATATCATATATAAAATATTATTACTGATACGACATCTTACTTCAGTCGGAGTTTGAACAGTGGTGCAGTCATTTTTCCTCAAATCTTCTAGAAGCATTCTCTTTTCACCGTCAAAAGCAAATTTCAAATTCTCTCTTTGTTCAGCTTTCAAGGCTTCCTCTTTTTCAATCCTTTCAAGCGCCCGGTCACGATTCCAGACAGAAAGTTTCTTTGATTCGTTGAGAGGTATGACTCTCGACGGGACGTTGAGACATAAGTCGAGTGTCGTGCAGTCGACGTCTCTCGAGTGTGTCATCACGAATTGAATCAGGCGAAACTGTTTCGAAATTTTGTCGTTGAAAAATTCTGCGTAGCATTTCAGTTGCTGTTCGGTCGCGAGGGTTGAAAGGGCGTTCAACTCGTTGTAGAATGCGGAGAGAACGTCTGTAATATTCGAACCTGAATAAAATTTATGTAATAACTAGCGGAGATACCCGGCGTTGCCCAGGGTTTTTAGAGGTTTTTCTAATGTTTGTCTCTCTCGCTCCCGTTCCCTTCTCCACTTTCCCGTTTTCGTAGCGTTCCCGGTCGCTTTTCCGCTCTCGGTCGTTTTCCAGCTCCCGGTCGCTTTCCCGCTCAGAAGTTCTGTTATCGATTTTCTCTCTTGCTCGCGTTTCCTTCCAAGCTCGCTCTCCCGATTCCAGTCGCTTTCCGCGTTCCCGGTCGCTTTCCCGTTCCCGGTCGCTTTCCCGTTCCCGGTCGCTTTCCCGTTCCCGGTCGCTTTCCCGTTCCCGGTCGCTTTCCCGTTCCCGGTCGCTTTCCCGTTTCCGGTCGCTTTCCCGTTCCCGCTCACGCTTGCTCTCCCGTTCCCGGTCATGCTTGCTCTCCCATTCCCGGTCACGGTAGCTCTCCCGTTCCCGTTTCCGTTCCCGCTCATTTTCTCTTTTACATTCTTTCAGAACTTCTGTTAGCCTATAAAACGCAAAATAGATTTGCTAAGACTATATATATATATATATGAATGTTTGTGGGTTTTGTCTATTATAGAAACGGGAAAGCACCCGGAACGGACAGCGAGCGGGAACAGAAAAGCAAGCGTGAGCGGGAATGGGAGAGCAAACGTGAGCGGGAACGGGGCAGCGACCGGGACGGGAAAACGACCGGGAGCGGGAAAGCGACCGGGAACGGGAAAGCGACCGGGAACGCGGAAAGCGACTGGAATCGGGAGAGCGAGCTTGGAAGGAAACGCGAGCAAGATTAGATTTTCATTGACTCTCAAGGTTGTGTGAAAATTTCATTACGATCGGATGAATGGTGTAGCAATGCATAAAGGACATTAACATACATAAATACATATATACAAACATTCATTTTTATATATATAGATAAATATAACAAAACTGAACAGATGTAGATAAATTGAAACCCTGGGCTATTTCATATTTGAGGATCCCCTAAACATTCCAATTTACAAAATGAAAACGCTATCTTGAAAAAACATTCTTAATATAATAAGACATAAAATGTTATTATTTAACACATTGTCGTGATTTAAATATTGCAAACAATATTTTCTAAATGACAATTAAAATGTAAAAAAATTATTAAATGTAAACAGAATTGAATTGACAAGTTTTTCTACCATATGGAGAAAAAGGAAAAATACAAAAATGTCTCTACGAACTCTCAAAGTTACCAGCTTTTTCAACATTCAATTTATATTAATTTATAAAAATTTATATGAAAAACTATACAACCGGGCTAGAAGCGTCTAAAATTTTGAACCCTAAACATCAGCCTACTAGTTAGTTAGTCTATCCTATAATATACTAATACTAACTAATATAGTTAGTTATCTAACCTCAGCTTTGTTAAGAAAATTTAATAACACACCTGGAAGAACTAAAAGTATGTTATTTATAAAAACAGCAATTCGTTTGACGGCACCAAGTGAAAAACGATTCCTCAACGAAAAACAAATGTGATCCCATAAGATGTCAAAAATTACAACTTGTTGCATGTGTTCGTGTTCGTCTGCTAAGAAATGGCTCCACTTCAGACAATCCGCCAACAGCTCCCGACAATGCTCTGTCTATAAAAAATATGATATAATTAATATTTCTTATCAATTGTTTCTGCTATCTTACCAAAACTAGCAACTATGTACCGGAGAGCCACGCATTTCATAAAGAATATCTTCAGTTAAGAAGGCTATGTTAGCAGCCATATTGTTGCTATTGGATCAACAACAAATCAATGTAATCTTGTAGCGCTTGGTTGCTTTCTGTTATAGCTTTCTGCTACGAAGTGAAGACGACAAATATATGTTGGGCTATTGTTATGTTCAAAAATATAATTTAAAAATAATTATCAAGATGTTTAAAATTATATATAAAAACTTGTTTGTTTTTTTTTTTTAAATGTTTTTACTTACTTACCTACAAGAAATGTCGGTTTTGTTTACAGTTGTCGAAGAAGTGTCGTCGATCGATCAGATCGGCTGATACGATTCTAAAAAGTTCTTAAGATGATCTTTCAACTAATTTGATTGATAATTGATTGAATTTTTTAAAAACGATTGTGGTTAATTTTATCTTATTAACCATTTCTTTGATGCCTCATCGCTTTCTCTGACTGCTCTCTAGTGACTAGAGTCTAGTCCTAGTCTCTAGTCACTACTCAATATAATATATATTTTAATTTTTAATTATATATCTGGAAAAAAATATATATTTATTTATATATTATACAATTTTTATATAACACAATACAGTTTTTGTTGAGTCTGACTGGATTCTAGATGTTACATAACAAACTTATAATAAGTTGTTAGTGAGTTAAATTGTCAAAACTATGGAGGAAAATACTTCTTTGAATTCAAGTGTGTATTTTGTTTTGAACTTGTTTAATTTTAAAGCGTATAATGAGTTTTAAAAGAAAAACTTCGGTGTTGATCAAAGCACCGATGTAATTTATTTGGAGTCCAAATATTAAGTTTAAGATGAAGTGGAGTGGAGTAGAGTAATATAAGGTTCATAATGAGTCCCACATTATTCAATTTTTCTTGGTCTATTGAATACCTTTTTTCGGTCTATAAAATTTTTTTTTTAGTATATAGAATATGTTTTTTTATTAGTTCATGTCATAAACTTCAATTTCTCAACTGAGAATTTAATTTAACTAACCGAAACATTTTTCAGTCGATTTTCTTCCCACTTCATACCATGGCAAGAATATTCTCAAAAGACTCAACAATCAAGAAAAACATTCAGAGGTTAACAGTCGATTTTTGTTTTAACATTTAATTGAATTTAAATAAAAATTGAAAGTTATCTCTTGTAACTGGCATGCTAACTTATTTTCTGTTTATACCGATATGCCACAATAATCTTTTGCGTTTGTTACCTAATCTTCCCTTTCGGGACAATGGGGGCATTAAAGGAAAGCTTGTAACTTGACTGCTGTTTGTATTTTCAAAATATTCAGCCGCAGGATGGTATTCTGAGAGATCAACAAAATAAATAATTGTAGTGTAAAATTTCTTATTTAATAATCACGAATAATTACTCAGTTGTTAATTACTTTTAATTACAAAACTCGAATGAAATATTGCTCAGTTTTTTTTTTGTTTTTTACGTCTGCCAAACGTTGTCACGTTTTTTTTATTTTATTTTGTCTTCTCTTCTGAATCTTCTTCTAGCTCTTCAGAAAAGATCTGATAAGCGCCATGAAAATGGCCGACTCTGAAACGCTTCAGCCTGACGATTACCTGGAGATTATCGACTCGTGGAAACTGGAGTGGGAAAGAGGAGTTCAGGTTCCAGTCAATGCCAATGCCTTCGTTCCGATTATCAGGTTTTAATTTTTGTTGTTGCTGTTGTTTGTGTCGTTTGACAATGTTGAGATTGTTATAGCGTGTTGTTATTTTTGTTTCAGTTTGTGGTGTTGGTGTTATTCAGTGTGTTATGTTGATGTTATTCAATGTGTAATGTTGGTATTATTAAGTGTGTAATTTTGGTATTATTAAGTGTGTAATGTTGGTATTATTAAGTGTGAAATGTTGGTATTAACCAGTGTGTAATGTGGATATTATTAAGTGTGTAATGTTGATATTATCAACTGTTTAATATTGACATTATTCAATGTGTAATGTTGGTGATATTAAGTGTGTCATTTTTAAGTGTTTGATGTTGATATTATTAGATGCATGATGTTGATATTATTATGTGTGTGATGTAACTTTTTTTAGTTTTCAAAATCTTTTTATATTGCTCGGAAATTCTGTGGAATTTTTGTTAACTCTGAATAATTCAATTTTAATTCCATTTTCATGTTTCAATATTCATCACTGTAAGTTAAGATTGTTGCGGGTTATTTTCAAGTAGTTTTATTCATGTTTCGATTATTATTGATGACATTTTAGATGCATCCAAGAAGACGTCAAAACGGATGATTCAGATCAGGAGTCGTATATTTTGTGAGTCATATTTTATTATTATTATTATTATTATTATTATTATTATTAGTCTTGCTATAATTAATATCTTTTGTTGTTGTGTCTTTTCATTCCATCTTTTTTCTTTGTTCATATATATTCATTTTCTATGTTCTCATGCTTTTACAGTAGTCAGTTATTTTATCGTCATCATCTCTTCCACTATCATCACAATCATTACACACTATCATCGTCATCACCTACATCATTATTACTATTACTAGTGGTTTTGCCCGTCCCAAGGACGGATGTTTTAAAATTACGATGAACTTTGGATACATTTTTTGGATTAATATTTATTTATTTATTTTTATTATTTTGTTATTTATAACATTACAATGAACAAATTGTTTATCGCTTGTATGCATTCCAAAACAAATGAAAAGAAAAAAAATAAATTAAAATATTAATAATTTTTTTATATTTTAAATTAATTTAAGTAAGGTAAATACTTTTTTAATTTATTTAATTAAATAAAAATATATACAAAAATGTATTTATATAATTATTTATTATATATAAATTAATTTGCCATAGATAGCAGATCGTCACACAAAAACGTCTTACACAGACATGGGCTATTATTTATATTAATTACACACTATCATCACAATTGTTACACACTATCATCATCCGCAATATCATCACAATCATTACACATATCATCATCATCATCATCTACAGTATCACCATAGTAGTTACACACTATCATCATCATAATCTACAGTAACATCACAATCATTACACGCTATCATCATCATCATCACCACCATCCTTTTATCATTACTGATAATATAAACAGCTCAAAGAAACTCTTATATTCCGGCTCCATTCTTGATGACTCCTTCAAGCCTCTGATTCACGAGCCCTACGACCTTCAGAAAGAGGTCGGGTCGATGTGCAGGTACGACCTAGACGAGCTCGACCTCAAGTGGCTGCAACTTTTCAACCAATCACAAGATAGGATAGGTGAACAGCCACGTTGTTTTTTTTTTTAATATCTATAAATACACCTTGTTTTGCAAGCCAATCCCATGCCTGGAGAAAGGAGGAGGGAAAAATTAAAGGGATCAAATTATGCACCACGACAGGAAGTACTTAGGTGCTCCTACATACAGCCATTTAAGTCTTAAAACACCTGGTGTAAAGGACTATCAACTATAAATAGTTTTGTTTGTAATTTTCGTCACATTGTCTCACCTGTTCGCGTAATACAGGTGAGAGGATTCTCTCGGAACTGGAGACGGAGAGGATAATGGAAGATCTAGAGGTTCAGTGTAACGCCAAGATGAACGAGGCGGTCAGAACGGTTGAAGGTCTCGGGATCGAGTACGACGAGAACGTCGTCTGCGACATCTGTCGCTCGGTTCGTGCTGCGACTTTTTTTTTGTTTTTTTCGATCGAACGATGATTCGTCGGAACGTTATTATTAATTTTAAATCAGATTTAAATAATTTTTGAGGAAAAAAAAACGCTTATAACTTTGAATCTATTTTTTGTTCAATTAGCCGGAGGGAGAGGAAAGCAACGAAATGGTGTTCTGCGACAATTGCGACATCTGTGTTCACCAGGTGGCTGTTTTTGATTTTTTATTATTTTATATTTGTTCGCCAGGTGGATGTTTTGATTTATTTATTACATGCTCTTATTAACTTTCACTTGTCCGGATGTCCGTGGACGTTTAGAAGCTCGGATAATCTCTCTGCTTCTGTGTCTGTCTGTCTATCTATCTGTTTATCACTAGCAGTACTACTAGCGATAGATAAAATTTATTATCTAACAGTATGTCCATCTATTTATCTGTCTGTCTGTCTATTCATCCATCTATCCTTCAATTTATCTAACTATTCATCCACTTGTACAGGCTTGCTACGGCATTCAGAAGATTCCAGACGGAAGCTGGTTGTGCCGGACGTGTGCCCTGGGCATCAAACCCAAGTGCGCCCTCTGCCCGATGGCTGGCGGAGCCATGAAAAGCACCAAGTAAGTGCAGTTGAATTCCAACATGAAGAGATGAATTGGTGCGGGACGTTCTGAAGATGTTTTTTTTTGGGCAGTTCTATAGTGATAACAAAACTTAATTTAATCCTGAAAATTATTCGTCTTTTCATTCAATAATTTCAAACCGATAAATTCATTTTTAATGACTAATGTTTTAATTAATTAATTATTTAATCAAACAAAATTTTTCATTAAAAAAATTAAAATGGTATAATTATTACTTTCGATTGTTATTCTAAACCTCGTATCGGGATGTTGATTCTGGTAACTGGTTTGATTTCTCTCTTTTTCTTTTTTCCTTGCTACGTAAGCAGGTTGGTCAGCTCATCCAGTTTAGTTACTTTAATATCTTTCTTCTCTTTCTAACATCCATCTTTCTAATTAATTAATTTTTTTCTTCAAAAATGTTTTTTACTTCTACTCGTTTTCCATTTTCATTTTGATTGGACCAAAAAAAAACATTCTTTTTTCATAAACTCGAATATATTATGCACTCATTTTCTAAAGGCATTTCGAACTTAAAGGCCCAATTTACAAGACTTTAAGACTCAGTTGTCGAGTGTTTTTTCATTGGTTGAATATGACCGTTCTGAAACAACCGGCGTCAAATAATAAATCGACGAAATATATTTTTATTTCTTTTGCGAATTTAGTTTGACAACAACGTTTCATTTGTTCTCTAATTTAGAAACGGGGACAAGTGGGCTCACATCAGCTGTGCCCTCTGGGTGCCCGAGGTCAGTATCGGCTGCCCGGAGAAGATGGAACCGATAACCAATCTGACGCAGATTCCAGTTAGTGAAATTATTGATGGATTTTGTTGTTTTTTTTTATAAATTTTCATGTTTATATTATATTATATTTAATTATTATATTATATTTAATTATTATATTATATTTAATTATTATATTATATTTAATTATTATATTATGTTATTTAATATTTATATTATTAATATTATATTTAAATTTTTTTTTTGTGTGTTTCAAATTTTAGGCGAGTCGCTGGGCCCTGATTTGCACCCTCTGCCGAGAGCGCTCCGGGGCCTGCATCCAGTGCAGCGTGAAATCTTGCAAGACATCTTTCCACGTAACTTGTGCCTTCAAGTACAGTCTCGACCTGAGCACGGTCATAGACGAGGAGACCGAGGACGTCCAAATGAAAGCCTACTGTCCCAAGCATTCGGGCATAGAGGGAGCCGGTAGCAGCATGTTCTCCGGCGGTTGTGCCGAGGACGACGAGGTCGGACACGAGGGTAAGGCCGCCAAGGAAGGGACCGGTCCGGACAGGAAGTCAAAGAGAAACAAAGATGGTCTGACTGAAGAACAGAGAACGGAAATCCGATCTCTTAAGTAACGTTTTGTTAATGTTAAGTTAAAATTATTAATGTTTGGAGTGAATATTAAGTGTTTGGTTTGTGTGTATAGAATTATCAAAAATTTGCATATATAATTTTTTTTACAGGCTCAGGCGATTGGCCGAGGAATTCTATAAGTTTGCCGATGCTAGAGAAGTTTCTCGTAATCTTGGGCTGCCAATGGATGTTGTCAATCCTGTTCTCTTTTATTGGACTCTCAAAAGAAAGGTGCCTTTTTGTTCGAATTTAATTTATGTTTGCATAAATTAACATAAATTTCTCATTCATTGTTGACATTATCTTTAATATAGGTTTTCCTAAATAAACATAAATGTCTCATTCATTATTGACACTATCTTTAATATATGTTTGCATAAATTAGCATAAGCATCTCATTAATTTTAATTATTGACATTATCATCTGGCAGTCTCGCTTCGACTCCGCCCTCATGCCAGTGAAAACGGCCGACGAAGAAGAGGGGCCCGAACTTCACCAGGGAGAGGAAAAGTTGATAGAAAGAATGAAAATGTTCATCCAACTGAGGCAGGATCTTGAAAGGGTTCGAAGACATTGCTATTTGCTTTTTATTGCTGATATTATTATTATTATTAATATTATTATTATTATTATTATTATTATTATTATTATTATTATTATTATATACGATCTGAGAGACATTTTTGATATTCAATTCTGATGTGCAACTACCGACTGAGACAGCAAGGTGTAGAATTTGATAGTTATTATTATTATTACTATTATTATTATTATTCTTGTTAGTCGTTCTCCTGATCTAAACGTTTTCTTTATCCGTTCATCACCTTTCAAAATCATCATCATCGTCGTCGTTATTTACATCCGCGACGTAAACGCAGGTGAGGAACCTGTGCTACATGGTGAACAAGAGGGAGAAGACGAGAAAACACCTGTACAGGATCAAGGAAGAGATTTTCCACCGACAGGCCCTCCTCCTAGCCGAACTCGTCGACGAATACGAAGACGACGCGAGCTGCTCCGCCGAAGGTGCTCTCCACGTTGACCTCTCCTGTCCGACATATGGCGGCAGCAAGGTTTTGGAGAACAGCTTCGCAGCGATTGGTCAACCCGCTTTCAGATCGATGGCCAATGCCGTCGAGAACGGTTTTAAGAATTTTCCGAAAAAGCAAAACTTTCGATTGAGCGACAGCGATGACGACGACGACGACGAGGAATATTCTAGAATCTTGAACTTGAAAAAAGGCTCGTCTTCGTCACGCGACGCCGACTTCGAGAGCCGCGTGTCGAAGTGCCTTCGCATAAATTACAGCGACGACGATGACGACTACGACGACTACACGTTCGACGCGAACCCGAAAAACCTCAGCTGCGACGACGAACCCTCCAAGAAGGTCGGCAACGCGAGACAGGGAGGAGGAGATAAGAAGAAAATGATGAGTCGAGACAGACGGGAAGAAAAAGCTTTTCTCATGTCCGCTCACCGATCGACCAGAACCGTCTACGACCATCCGAGCTACATACTCTCGTGTTCTTTCAAGGACAACAGTGCCCTGAACAACGATCGCAGCTTCATGAAGTCGGCCGCTTCGGCGACTTCCATTTTCGGAATGGTCGACGACGACGACGATGACGAAATCTTTCCGAAGAGTTTCAAGTACGACATGAAGATCGACGACGACTACGTCGACAGCATCGGCAGCGCTCCGGCCGTTGCCAAACCCGGTCGAGGACGCCCGAGGAAGAACAAGCGTCCGCCGCTTCCTCCGGCGCAGCCGCCGCCGCCTCTTTCGTCTCGTCCAAGCGTCATCGAATTCGAAGAGGATGACAGCGACTACTATAGACGGCTGAGCGATGAAGATTTTGAAGAAGAATTGCTTAAATTCACTCCGGTTAAACCGGTCAAGACTCCTCCGGAAGTGACCGCTCCGCCCGCAGAGAAAAAGAAACGCGGACGTAAGAGGAAATCCGACCTCGTAGTAGCCTCTTCGGTTTCGGCGACCGAAAAGAACAAAAACGGTCGTCAGCGATCCGACCAGACTCCGTCGACGGAACCCGCGAGAAAGAGGAAGTACACGCGACGGAAAAAGGCGACCGAGGCGTTGAAGGATGACAAAAACGTCTACACTCCCTCTTTGACCTCCTCGCCGACGCAACAGTCCTTCCAGGATGATTCCAATAACTTTGAGGTCTCGGTCGGTTCCGTGAACCAAGCCAAAGATGTTAATTTCTCTCCTGTTGCCGACAACAACGACGACGACGAAAGCATCGGCAGGAAGCGCTTCGAACCGTCGGCCGGCGGCATCTCTTGCGACTTTTCCGACGAAGAAGACGAAGAGACGCGAGCCAGGAGGAGCAGAGCGGCAGAACTACTTAAGGACATGGAAATGTCAGATTCCTGCACGGAGGAGGACACCACCGTTTGCGACGCCGTCGAACCGGACTCGGAGATTCGGACTTCTCCGTACGGAGGAATTGTTTCCGACACCGAAAACTTCGAGATAAAAAGCGTCTGCAGCGTCGCAGCCGACAATCCGAGTCCCGACGTTCTCGAAATGACTCTTTCGCCCGTGGAATTGGAATGCTTCAATCCGGAAAAAGAAGACAACGAATGTCCGGCGGAGGAGGAAAAAACGACGGCGGAGAATGCTACGTCGGCACCGTCTACGCCACATCGGGTAACCGTAGAGACGGCACCTCTGCTGGAAACTTCGTTTTCCGTCAATCTGCCGTCTTCGCCGCTATTTTCTTCGTCTTCCGACGACGACGAAAGCGACAACGACTTCCTCGGAGATCGGAGCGTCAAGAACGACTCGAAAGTGACGGGCGTCATCAACAAAGAACGTCTTAACATCAACGCCAAGAGGAAACTACTGCACGAGCTGCCCGTCAAGGACTTCATCGTCTCCAGCCACATCAAGAACATGGTCCAGAACTTCTTCTCGAACCTCGGCTCGACCGCCGTTGCGTCTGCGGCGGCGACAATTCCCGGAGCGCCAGACGCGGTCGCCGAACATGTCGCGCCGAAGCTTGCCTTCAACGGTTTCAAGATACCGCAGGGAAAAATCAACTGTTGACGCGAGATGAACCTATAGATTACTAATTATTATTTTTATAATTGTCATCATCAACACTTTGGTCATCATTATCATCACCACTCTTGTCTTCATCGTCATCATCATAATCTTATTCGTTTTCAATGTCATTTGCAAGGTTTGTTGATTTGTATGCATGCTTTTTTCTTTTCTTTTTTCATGTCGTGTTTGTTTGCTGGTTTATATTATTGGCTGCTATTAATATTATTATTATTATTATTTTTGTTTTTGTTGTTATGCATGTTTATCCTTTCAGTCAAATTCTATGTAAATCTGTATAATTAAAAAATGTCGATTCTGTACACTTCTAATTCGCAAAAAGGCAGCAAGTAGAAAAAACTTTTTCGTTTATCAAAGAAGAGAATCTGTTTTTCAAGTAACCAATCTGTGACCTTTAGTTGTTCGATATGTCGATTGTTTATTTATTATTATTATTAATATATATATATATATATATATATTATTTCAATCTTATTGCATGCATTCAATTTGTGAATTTTATTGTACAAAAATTTCGAATTATGCAGTGTATATTATTGGAATGTACATTCTTTTTGCTGTTTTATAGGTTATTATTTTAAAATAATTTAACAATATTTATCCATTTCATTTTTTTTAAATTTTTATTTTGTTATTTATTCTGTTTATTTTGTTAGCTTGGAGGAACTCTTTAAAACTAATAATAATAAAAATAATATTGAATGCTTTATTTAGATGTTTTTGTCGATCATTTCATCAATGCAACTTGTATAGCGCTTTTTATGAGCTCAAGACCATGAGGTCACTGCTACAAAACAAGTCTGTCTTCAGCAAAAGTGATTCATCGCCTTTGAGTCGTCAGTGTCATATGGTCAGGACTCAGTTTATTTAACAAGGTCTGTGAGTGAAAGAGAGGTAGCTTGAAAAGTTAAGATCGAAATCTAGCTAGTAGAAGAAAGGCAGAAAACTTTTTATGACATGCTCTCTGTCAATGTGCTCAGCTGCAAACAATTTAAAATTAGAACAAAATAAGCAAACTGTCTCTCGAGACATCATTTGAGACTATTATTGACGTAATAGTTAACAAATGATGCTTTTTTGTCTACGTGCAAAAAATGTTGATTTTAAAGTTACTTAGTAGAAGTTAGGAGCATTTATTTATTTAACCAAATTGAAAATTGTTGTATTATTATATAATACAGTAATTATTATATGGGTGCATGGCTGATCGACTGAGATCCACACTGCATACAAATTATTAAGTTAAACATATTCATATTACGATACCTACTGTTTTGATTCAATCTAAAGTTAATTTTGCAATCTTGATTGATTAGGCAAAATAGCATCTGCTGCTATTTTTACGACATAAGAAACAATTATAATATTTTGCGCACTGGGTATATGTATAAATAAATATGTGAAATGGATGTGGTACATCCCTTGTCGTTGTCATAGAAATAAAAACACATCAAAAAAGCACTTATTTGGTTGGCGACTTCAATTTTTCAATGAAATTATATTTAAGATAGGCTTCTTGTGAAACAAAACAGATCTGATTTTGGTCTTAGCCGTCTGTCAATGTCGTTGTTAAATTCAAAAAAGACAATGGTTCTGAAAAACAATAACAAAAACGGCAAAGCCGTCGTCAGTCAAAAACAACTGCTGAAGGAAACGATAGAAGCATTAACGCGTAAAACACACTGTGCGTTAAGTTTTGTTTCTTAGTTTGTTATTTACAAAAAATAATTTTAAATTCATTGAGCATCTTGGCTTTAAATTAAATTAACTGTTATATATAATCAATTCTAAATGTATTGTAAATAAACCATTGAATTTTTAGTCGATAGAATAGAGCTCGGAAAATTAGCGGAGTTTTACCTAAAGGAGATATGTTCGAAAAGCAAACTGAGTCGATTGAACTTCCACGACTTTCTTCATCGATCGTTCAACATCACTGACATCATAATGATGGACCAGGGTTAGTAACTAATCGTTAGCAGGAACGTTAAGGGGGGTGATTGGTCCCATTCAACCTTCCCATGGTTTTGTTTAAATTCGTTGGTTATAAAAAAAAAATAATTGGTAAACAAACATAATCTTTTTTCTCTTCAAAATTTTGATAAACGTTCAAACATCGTTTTTCAGTTTTCAAGATTTTCGACAAAGACAACGACGGGCAACTGAACCTGGAAGAATTCGCCGCGGGAATGTCTCTCTATCTCAGGGGAACAATCGTAGAGCAGACTAAATGTGAGATAATCAAACTATGAAAAAAATCTGTTTCAGTATTACTATTTATATTAAGGAGATACACCAAACGTTGCTCGGGTTTACTTTACTATAAAATGCCAACTATTTGGCAGAATTTTTTGCAAAACAGAGACCCTCGACCGAACTATTCGGGTGTCCAGAATTTCAATAGAAATTGGTTAATGCGTTTAAATTTTATGCCGACAGATACAAACATTTATATATATGCATTTATTTAGATTTATCAAATAAGATCTTCTGTCGTATCAATCTCGTTTTTTTCTCTCCTTAATCATCATCAGTCTGCTTCGAAGTGTACGACCTGAACTGCGACGGTTTCGTGTCGAGAGAGGAAGTGACTCTGCTCCTCAAGAAGTCAATCGTGCGCCACAAAACGGACGATGATCCCGAAGAAACTTTTAAAGAACTCATCGAACTTGTCGTTAAGAAACTGGTAAAATGAATTTATATAGAATATATGATACCGTCGTGAGCACGGAACTCTTTCTTTAAATTAGTTCCGTTTTATAGTCTCCCCGCAGGAGCCGATTTTTTCAGGACCAACTTGTCGGCAGCTTGACTAAACATTCGTTGACGCGAATTTCCATTCCAGGGCAGTGCTGATTCGGGCTTCCGACCATCCAGCTCTCTAGTATTCGTGTCCGGAAACGGTTTTATTCCGAGCTCGTAAAAAAGCGTTTCACTTTTCTCGAGCAGTTTCCAAATGAAGCGCGAAAGACTTCCGTACTTATTACGCCGAGAAATTTTTTTTTTAATTGTCATTTTTAGGACAAAGATGGCGATCACAGAGTTTCAGAGCTGGACTTCCAAAAAGCCGTGGAAGAGGAGCGTTTGCTGATGCAGTGTCTCGGGACGTGCTTGCCTAACTCTGATGTTAGTATCTATCGATATATCAGTGAAACAACAACAACAATGATGGTGGTGGTGATGATGATAATAGATGTGTTGGTAATGATGATGGTGGTGGTGATGATGGTAATAGATGTGTTGGTAATGATGATGGTGGTGGTGATGATGATAATAGATGTGTTTGTAATGATGATGGTGGTGGTGATGATGGTGGTGGTGTTGGTAACGATGATGGTGGTAATAATAGTGATGGTGGCAATGATGATGGTAGTGATATAAGCGGTAGTGGTAATGACAATGGTGGTGATGTTAGTAGTGGTGGTAATGATGCTGGTGATAATTATGATAGTGGTAATAATGATGGTGGTGATATGAGCGGTGGTGGTAATGATGATGGTGATATTAGTAGTGGTGGTAATGATGATGGTGGTGGTGATATTAGTAGTGGTGGTAATGATGATGATGGTGGTAATAGTGGTGGTAGGTAAAAGAAAAGAAAAACGTGGAAAGAATTTGTGAAATAAATATTATAATATAGATTTTAGAGATGAGCAAATGTGAGACCCAAATTTCAGTACATTATATCCAACTGGACGTTTTAGCGGGATTATACTGTACATCAAAATTTTGCCCTCCTTTAAAGATTGCGGAATAAAAAAAAAGTCATTTTAATGTTGCTTCACTTGCAGATGATACAGACGTTCGAGGCAACTATCTTCAAGTCCTCTTGAAGAATGGATGGAATATTATAACAGAAACGAAAATTATTTGCATTATTATTATTATTATGAAAATGTTACTAAAAACAAGAATAATAATAATTATGATAATAATTAGAGCAATCTGGATGTTGCTTCTGTCATATTCGATCACTTGCTCACATCTGGGTTCACTTCATTTGTTATTGGTATGCTTTGAATATATTTTTTTAAACAATGGATGGTCTCATTAAATGTTAAAATAAGATTCTTAAAAACCATGTGAAAATTACGTTAGACTACCCCCGGTCGTAAACGACTTGTTTTTCTGGAAAGGTTGCTCAACACAAAAGGTTTTTCCACTCCCGCCTTCAAATTCTTCGGGAAAAGTTAGCTTTCGTCTTGCCAACTCAGACAAAATAAGAATTATATGCTTATGTTCGATATTTTTATAAGTTCTTCATTGTCCAAATAGCCTGATTTTGCACTACTCTTATTCTTTGTGAAATAAAAAAATTTGCTGTTGAGGCACAGGTTTAGTTAGTAGTACACCTGAAGCGAGTGATGAGTACAACGAATAACTTAGATACACTTGATGAACTTAAGTTCAAAGAACAGCAAGGCAGAGATGTGGTACTTGTTACAACTCGTTTTTAAGTACTCGTACTCGTTATTCCACTCAGTACTGAGTGGCAGATATAATGCTTGATACTCGATATCATGGTAATCGTACTCGCACCATAAGTACTTGCAACATCTCTGCAGCAAGGTATTAAAAAAACAACAATATAAATACATAACAAATATTTATTTACACAAAAGTTATTTCTTGCGGACGATCGCAACCAATCGTCGCAGATCAGACGGCCGTCGCCTTGACAATTTCTTCGTTTCTCTCATAGTCGACTTCGGTCGGAATTTCCCAAAAACTTGCGACGTCGCGTGGTCTTGAAGCAGTTTATTTCCGTCCAGTCGATGGACTGACAAGTCGTTGAAGATGTCTTTAAACTGGTAGGTGTTCGGTAGAGGAGTTTCGTTCAGGTAGGGGTGGATCTGCATGTAGGATATATATATATATATATATATATATATATATATACAGTGTTTGTGTCCAAACTCCCACAAAACGGCTGAACCGATTTTTATGAAATTTTTTGTGTACCTATCCTCAGACCTACCAAACGTACAAAAAATTGGTTCAGCCGTTTCGGGTGAGTTTGGACACAAACACTGTAACAAGATTTTTATATATATATATATTTTTGATAACGCCCGGGTGGAAGCTCAATGCGTTAAGATTCAGAAGCATTCCCGTTTTTAGCTTCATTCAACAAATATTTCATTCTATCATAGAAGCCAAAAGCAAAATTAGAGTCACAGTTGAACCCGGCATCTCTGTCCCTCTACAATCTAGGACCGTCTCCCAATGTGCCCAACAGACCTGTAGGGTCGTCAAACTCCCCGCGGTTCCTGTCGACGGGCCCCCATTGATCTGAGTGTGAACAAAAATTTGAAATTCATGGAGGAATTGATGAAATTGCTCAGCAAACATTTCAGACTGACTGACGTGGATAAAGTTTACGAACAGTTCATGAAAGTTGATTTCAGTATGATTTGCTTCATTTCTTCTTGGGTTTAACCACAGTATAAACATGGGGAGAGAGTTTAACCATGGTATAAAGATGGGGTGGAGGGTTTAACCACAGCATAAAGATGGGGTGGAGGGTTTAACCACAGTATAAAGATGGGGGGAAGGTTTAACTACATTCTCAAGGAAAGACTATTTTGAAAGAATACTAACGAATGGGTTAAAACGATGTAAAGAACACGTAATCACAATAACTTTAGAAAACCACTACTTTAGAAAACCACTGCCACATTTAAAAACCATAAATAAATTATGTTGTAATAGTTTCGTTCGGATCGCCGAATACTTCTCAACAGCCAATCGGCCTCGACGTCTCTCTTCATTATTGAAACACAGAAAAGTTCAAAGCGTTTTTATTTTTTAATAAATCGTTAGTAAAAATACTAACTGCCTTCAGTGTAGGTTAAGCAGCAGTTTTCTCATCTTCTGAATCATCACTATCTGATGATTCAGTTTTTTTAGCAACTTTAACCGGAGTTGCTTCATTAGACTCCAGCATTGGATCTGGAGTTGACTTGAATTTTTTGGTTGGCGTTTTGATGGCTTCTTTACCATCTTCATCGCAAGTGGTACTGTCGCATTCGAATTTGTTGCCAGAAACGGCTTCAGTAGATCCGCTTAGCTTCCTCTTTTTATTTTCCAATTCCCTGGGAATGAAAATATCAAAATAATATTTCCACATGAATAAAATCATCTCAGCGTATCATAGTTCAAAAAAAAATTAAAGCATATATAACCGACCTTTTGCGATTGTAATACCATTCCTCCAGGTTCACAACAGGCTCGTCATCGTTGCCCTGCAGAATGCAAGTACAACGTTACAGACACCATGAATAACACTTAACATTATTAAGATAAAACCCAAAGAAGAAGGTTTTTTCACTCATCCCTTATATTTCAGGATTCGGTCTTTTTTCACATAAATGAAAATCTTTCTTTTAGAACGACTTTGTAGCGCATTTTAGAAACATTTTTTCCTGAAAATGTCGCTTAGCAATATACTTTGGCTGGCTGGTGGGAAAATATACTCAAAAACTGCTTTTTTTTAAAATAATTATTTTTTGTGATAAAATTTTATTCTGAAGACAGTTTTTTATATTCTTCTCAGCAAAAAAATATTTCCTTCTTAGCCTGCAATGCTTGCTGTTGTGCGCTTGTGAAGATGATGCGACAGAGCTTGAGCGAGGTATCAAAGAATCACGGGAAGATAGTGCTATTTCATTGTCTATAACTTCTGACCAATGAGGTTTAGGAAATTATAAACTGGACCAAGGTAATCTGGAGATGTGCGGCTTTCCAACGATACCTATAAATACAAGATTGAAATTCACGCTGCCTCCTATTTTGCATTGTGAGGTGAATGATGCTTTAGTTTGCACTTAACTTTTTTAGGTAAAGTTCTAGTTTAGCGTCATCGGCCGATTTCTATAAAAACACAGTTTAAAAAACTGTTTAATATAATAAGCTCAGAACATACTACAAAAAAGTTTTTTAAGAAAAACTTACTAAAAACCGACTTTAAGCAAAAATATCCAAAGGCAATGTTGACATGCGGAATAATACAATTCAAGGAAAGGTAATGAAAAACGTGTGTGAAGTTAGCCTCGAGGCTGGCAATGCTAATTTTAAAAAAATAAATTTCGCTTCTCAAAGTTAATAAATAAAAAAGTTATCGAATAAAACGTCGGACCGTGTATCAATTTCTTCGAGCAAACCGAAACATAAACAGACGCTGCAATTGGACCATCGAGTCTAGCTCACTGTGGCTAATTATGCAAAATATTCAAAATATGCAAAGTGGCTACTCGTCAACACCTCCTGCGTATTCTAACAAACTTTTTTTTTATAAATAATGCATTTTTTATAAATCCATCACGTCTAAACATTAAAAAGCCACCCGTGATGCCTACAATTGGGGTATTTTTGTAGGCGTTTTCATTAGAAGACTGGATCGTGGAGAAGATCTGAGTGATTCTTTTAATCCAGATAGTGAACGGGAAGAGTGGTTAAAAGAAATCCTGCTGGCAGCGGACAACATGACAAACTATTGTTTGTATTGCGGGAACGGTGGAAGAGGGTGCAGGTGGGAACTGGGTGGAGTGCGAAAAATGTAGAAGGTGGGTTCACCAAAAATGCACGTTTTTAATGTATTCAAAGGAAGAGTTTAAAACGAAACATTTCACTTGCGTGCTATGCTTAGATTTTATTAAATAGCTAATTTTTTAACAAAATTTTTATTAATAAAAATTTGAGATTGTAAACTTCAATATATTTTCTTAAAAATAAAATTTTTCCTAAAGTTCGTTAGAATACGCAGGAGGTGTTAACGAGTAGCCACTTTGCATATTTTGAATATTTTGCATAATTAGCCACAGTGAGCTAGACTCGATGGTCCAATTGCAGCGTCTGTTTATGTTTCGGTTTGCTCAAAGAAATTGGTATACGGTCCAACGTTTTATTCGATAACTTATTTATTTATTAACTTTGAGAAGCGAAATTTATATTGTTGGATTTGATATTGAATTATCTAAAAACAAGCATCTCGGATATACCCAGGGCAGCAGTTTAAAACAAATTCGATTTTCTCAAAGAAGAGCCAATGTTGATTTTATGCAATTTTCGGCGAAAATCGTCGTTTTTCGCTTATAACTTTTTTATTTGTTGAACCGAAAACAATCCAAATATACTATTCTATTTCATTTTTTAGACCCCATCCAACAATGTATAGCATAGCCCCAGGCCAAGCAATTTTTATTTTTTTAAAATTAGCATTGCCAGCCTCGAGGCTAACTTCACACGCATTGAGGAAAAGTTAATATAAAAATAAAATAACAAAATAAAATATTAATGTGTTCAAAATAATTGTTTAATTAATTAATATGCATTTTAAGTTTTAAAAAATCAAAGCGCTGAGCGGAAATTTATCCGTGACTAGCGGATTACCAGGCCTTGCATCGGACCTATTGTGTAGTGTAGTGTAGTGTAATAATGCGTCTGATATTAATTTAGTTACACCCTTTTTTAAATTATGTATGTTGTAATATTGTAATTGGTCTTTAGTTTTGTTTTAAATATCATTTACGTTAAAAACCGGTAATTTTTCACCGAAATCGGCCGATGACGCTATACTAGAACTTTACCCTTTTTTATTAGTTGTCGCCGGATTCTCAGACTCTGTATTTATATCCAAAAATTATAACTGTAAGTACTCTCTGAGAGAAATTATTGATATCTAAAACGCTGGTGCATTTCCAAGTCATATATATATAGAATAGATATATCGGAGATGAGCAGGTTTTGAGCGAGATGCCAAGATGGCGTCCGAAAAAACGATGTAGAGTCTTTTGGATCCATGAATATTCATTATTTGTATTAATCTATTTTTGGTACGACAGCGGAGACTAAACTCCGGTTTGTAAGAAACAGAAACGTCGATTTCTTATAGCTAAAAGTAGTTGATATGAGCTTTATTTTAATTTAACGCGATATCCGACATAAAAAATATACAATTCTAATTTACCGATAACACAGGCGACGTTAAATAGATATAAATAGACCATCGAACTAGAGACTACGCAAATAAAATTCAATGTCAACTGAAATTTTTATAAAAAAAAAATTTGTTAATTTTTATAAAGTTAAAAATTTATTTTGTACATAAAAAATTCTTTTTTCTATTAAAAAAATACTTGATTAAGTTACTATACGTTGTACCTCTCAGTTCTTCATTTCGGATCTCCGGTCTACTAGGCTGCCTCGCTAAAAGCCTTCCTAAACAACGGGCGGGCCGATATATCTATTCTATATATATGTTCCAAGTACGACGTCGATCCGGCGCGTAGTTTCTTTGTGCGCGTTTATTAGATTAAACTTTGCTTTCGTATATCTTTAAGTTTAAAGTTTAAACTTTAAAGTTTTGGATTGCGCATTTATGACATGCGCCTGTGGTGGACTATGAAAAATCTTACCATATCAGCTATCTCTTTAAAAGGCTCAGCAAGGTGTTTCAACTGCTTGGATCGATTAAAATAATCGTAAATAGATCGGTTTATCCGAGGGTAACCGGCGCTTCCTTTCTTGATGGCCATGTTTAACGATAATAAATAATTTTTACAGTTCAAGCGTGAGCTGAAAACAAATTTTACATTATCTATGCTCCACACAAGATTAAAATGACCCTAAACTTTTAAGTTGCTTCTTATCTCTTATCTAATTTTTTAGTAATATTTTTGAATTTATTTATCTTAGCCTGCTTTAAATTTTTTGTGTATATATGAGCGTTCAAAAGGGGCGCTATAGAAAATTTCATTAATCAATTTTACATAATATAGCGTTTTTTGACGTGGCGTTCAAAAGCGCTCGACTACAAATTGACTGAAAAGGAACGCTTTCAACCTCTGGCGGAAAATTCCAAAGAAGAGGACCAGAATAAGAAAAAGAGAGTGAAGGGGATGAGAGCATTCGTGTGAAAAAACACCGAGTTTGTAAGTGCCTGCTATATGTTTTAGTTTAGGTTTTCATTCTGAATTTTTGATATGTTATAGAAACACATAATAGCTTTAAAATGACACCTTGCTTGTTATCAACTTTTGGCTAGTTTTTGAGATAAACGCTTTATGCGAATTACACTTTCGGGACATAGAGAAATATTTGTTGAGTTTGTATTCATCCGTAACACATTTCAGATGAATTTTCAGTTTTGAATTGTTAATATGTCATAGTTGCCCATATTTGCTATTTAATGGCATTTTGCTTTAATTTAAAAATTAATTTTTATCAGATATTTAGTCCAAGCCGAACGCCACATTATCTGTCATATGTTTACATTTGGAGAAAACTAAAATAGGTTTTCACTTTTCTTAGAAAACGTTTGGTTTTCATGATAAAAATTAAAAACAAGTAGTTATTTTGAGTTGCCTAATAAATACCGATACTTTTTTTTTATTTTTGAAATTTTTTTGAGCGCCTGCTAGCTAAAGCTTGACACATGCATTTTACTGCACATTTCCTATGCTACGAGCGCCTGCTGGCTTGACTCCAGTGTAAGATGCGCGCGCCGAAATGTAAGCTATTAATAGCAGAGCCTCTAGTCTTAAACCACGCCCCTCTTAGGCTGCGGGTCGACCTCTCTGTATTGCCGCATACTACCATTTAGAAATATGCTACCCGTACCCAACGTTGCCCGGGGTTTTAGAGGTTTCTCTAATGCTTGTCTCTCTCGCTTCTCGCTCCCCGCTTGCTCTCCCATTCAGTGGCGTAGTAACCTAATATTTCACTAGGGACGAAGAAGAAAAATGCCGCCCCTAATTTTTACGAATTTTCTTGGCATCTTCACCGAAACTATCCTGCCTGTGCATTAGCACCAATTAGGTGTAACTCCGTTTTTAAGTTTAGCAGCATATAAAGCAATTTTCACAAATTTTCACGCGAATTGTCTAATTTTCTCTAATATTTTATATAATTCAATGAATCTTTTTTTATTGGTTATGATTATGAACTGGCCAAATAGAAGTTATTAAACTAAAGTACATAGTATTGTAAGCATGAAGAGTATACAGGAACGCAATATACTGTATACTGGAATGAAAGAGTACATCTTTTTTGCTTTAATGGCTGCAAAATCCCTCAAGACTTCATCATCATCGAGGTTTTCAGCAGCTTCCTTTTCTATGGAAAGAATAGCCAAATTTTTAAATCGCTTCTGAGTCATGGTTGATCGGAGAAACGTTTTTATATGCTTTAGCTTAGAGAAGCTGCGTTTGCAACTTGACACGGAGACACCAATGGTAAGGAAAATGTGAAGAAGAATAGTGAGATTCGGTAAACATTCAATAAGAGTCCACTTCACAATCCACTGCAGCATCTCCCAAGATCCAAACGGGTTAATGCCTACTGATCCCAGGACAACTGACCCCAGGACAACTGATCCCAGGACAACTGATCCCAGGACAACTGATCCCAGGACAACTGATCCCAGGACAACTGATCCCAGTACAACTGATCCTATGGACAACCGATCCCAGGACAACTGATCCCAGTACAACTGATCCCATGGACAACTGATCCCACGTACAACTGATCCCATGGACAACTGATCCCATAGACATAAGCAACTCATTTTTAACTCATTTTTTGACGACAATGGTGGTGGTGATGATGCTTACGTAGCCAGCTTACGATGGCTGGCTGCATACGACAATGGTGGTGGTGATAATGATACTGGCTACTCCAGTTAGTAAACGGAGAAATAATATTTAGAATAAGCGCACGAGGGCACGATACACAGTCGAAATGAAATTGACAAGTTCGTATTACTTTTCATCGTTTCACTCTTTTCTGCGTGAAGTTCATAATGAGAAATGGAACCGTGCCAAACCAAAAATAATAGAGTTTAGCTCATTTCAGAAGTTGTTTTTTTCGAAGATATGAATTAAATGAATTAATGAAGACACTCCAACATTAATTCTTATCGGCTTATTTAGGAGTCCATGGCTAGAACCATCACTACAGCATCCAAACATACTCATACATACATACATACATACATACATACATACATACATACATACATACATACATACATACATACATACATACATACATACATACATAGTATGTATGTATGTAATACATACATACATACATACATACATACATACATACATACATACATACATACATACATACATACATACATACATAGAAAATTAAGTATGTAGATAAAAATGAGATTATGTGTGTATGTGACTTATGCATTGCTCCGCCATCCATCCGATCGTAATGAAATTTTTACACAACCTTAGAGTCAAAGAAGGCTGTAGCGTAGGAAGGGTTCTGCGGGCTGTGCCATCGCACAGGGCGCCGGCACCATATATATATATATATATATATATATATATATATATATATATATATATATATATATATATATATATATATATATATATATATATATATATATATATATATATATATATATATATATATATATATATATATATATATATATATAGAACGGAAAAGCAACTGAGAGCGAAAGAGCGAAGGGGAAAACGACCGGGAACGGGAAAGCAAGCGAAAGCGTGAAAGCGACCGAGATCAAAAGAGCAAGCGGGAAAGAGAAAGTGACCGGGAGCGGGAAAGCTACCGGGATCGAGAAAGCGACCGGGAATGGGAGGAGTGGCGTAGAAATGGGGGCTGGCGGGGCAAATGCCCCAGGCGCAATTAGGAGGGGTGGAAAAATTAAAATCTTGAAAAAAAGTGACGACCTTTTTACAAAAATAGAGGAAAAACTTTTAAAGAGTCGAATTTTTGCATACAACTAAAATCATTCATCTTAGACTCACTGTATTCTATGCAAATACAGTTATTCAAACTAATTTTCATGCTTATACACATACGGTTGTTAACGCACTTCCTTTCACCATTATTAGATAACTTTACAGCCGCGCCCCATATTTACACTTTTGCATAAGCCCTCTATCAAACCCACACAGACTATCTGCAAAAACGCCTGCTTCATCTCGTGCAATAATCACTTAATCACAGCTTGAATTTAGTAGGTCTCCATTCTGCCTGCCTTATTGCAAATGCTTCTACCTTCTTTGGAACGGTTGAAAAAGTGTTTGTTATCTTTTCAGCATCTACTCACAGATAGGACATCTTAAAGAATAATGTTACAGTGACTGTTAAACGTCTTTCCGATACTCGGTAAAGTGCAAGATATGATGCTGTTGCTGTTCTTCATAGTAAATTAGAAAAAGTGATCAGAGCCGTGGAGAAACTCCGTGATGGCCAGTCAGAGAACATGGAGACAAAAAGTGATGCAGGGTAGGGGAGATGGGGGCTTTTTTTATCTCTGGGGCACATTGATCTTTTGGCAATAACGTAATAATTTCTAAATTGAAAAAATTAAAAAAATTGTTTATGGTTTGTATTTGTTTCCGTACTATTTTTAGTCCTATTTTCTTTTCAACAATCCGCCGCTGAAAGTTGATAAATACGAAAGTTTGATTTGACCGGAGAAAAGTACATCTTCACAACAGTTGAGTTTCTGTAATTACAAATTAAATAAACATTTTTTCGGGAAAATTAATTTTGGATTGTATAAACGCATATCTAATGCTTATTTTATGGCATACTTTAATTCTCAAACAACATTTATTGATGAGATATCGCCATTTATAGCGTGGTCCATGTCATAGGGGCTCTTTGATCTGTACCAATATGGGGTACGTTGATCTGTTGATCAAAGTGCCCCTTGTACTAGGATACTAAATGTACGCATTCTCCTGGCATTGGAGGTTTAGTGTAGTCCTATAATTTGATATTTTCATTTGTGCAAATGATGAATTATTCCAATTTGAAAAGGATGATATTGTTTGTAAACTTCCAGACCCAATTCATCATGGCGGGACTGCTCGAGCCAGTCGTCACTTGGTCTTTGCAGGAGATTTATCCATTTTTCCTAACATGTGTTGAATTTATATAAATTTAATGATTATTATTATTAATAAAAGCTATTATACCTGTTTTCATGTGTTTTTTGAGAGAACTGGATGTGGGATCGTACTGAATTTTACCTAGGATCAATGTGCCCCATGGGGGGGATCATAGTGCCCCATATGCGGGGCACTTTGATCTTTTTTAGGGCTTGCACCAAAGTTCAATTTAAAAATAGTTCTCTTACATTATAAAATGTCAAACTTAATTGAATACATAGAAGAGATGTTCCTCTCTGTAATTAACAAAAAAAAAGTAGATTTTTTGAACGGCTTGACTGTTATCGCCAAAAAACCTCAAAAGAGATCAAACAGCCCCCATCTCCCCTACTTTTAGCAACTATTCTGACCTACAATTTCGTTGCGTGTCTTCATTTCTGGGTGCGTGTACTGAATGAGATTAACGACTCACAGAATTACTTACAAATCGTGGCCTAGGACTTGATGTCTGTGCATCAAAGATAAAGTCGCTCTTGTCTTTCCTGGCCGAAGAGAGAGATTCTGTTGTTTTAGAGGCTCATGCTGCAGCTGTTGCGTTTTGTGAGGAAATGAATATTCCCATGGAAAGACGAATAAGGAAGAAGAAACGCTTGTCTGGAAAAGAGACAACAGATATAGGACTGACTATGCAACAGGAAATGTGAATAGAACACCTTGAAGTGATGGATCGACTCACAGCCGAAATTTCCAGACGTACGCATGAGCTCCGCAATCTTAACATTCACTTTGACTTTCTGAAAGCAGCCTATTATCTGAAACTTTCAACCAAATTCTACTCCGTCATCATGCTACGGACAAGCATGTGATAAGAGTGCATAGTAACACTGATTTATTTAGGACCTAAACTCTAAACAAACAAACACATAAGCTGAAGCAAAACAGCATTGCTTTGATCTAGAACATTTTTTCCAAGTTCAAACTCGTGCATTATTTGTTTTAATAAATTCATGAATTGTCTTGAGTCGGCAATATTTCAGTATTCAGCGTTATTGAATTATTTGACTTCCCAGTTATTAGTGCAGAAATAATTGAGTTTTATTTTACTGTCGGACATTGTCGAAAATGCCACCAGGCCCCATGAAAGTTTAGGAGCCTATTAGCAGTAGGTAGTTGTAACAATTAAATTACATAATACTAGTTTCTATTGGTTTTTGTAACAATAAAGTCATTTAAGTTAGTGATGCAACTTTAGATATAAAAGTTACAAACGTAGAAAGCTTGCTTTCACATCTAGAGGCTGGAAAGCAATGTGGAATGAAGCTAAACTTCAGATACAAGTAAAATTATTTAGGAACCATGCCAGGAAAGGAAACATAAATCCAGGATGAGGGTGCACCTAATAAAAATTTGGCTAAATTGAATGAATCAGAAGAATCTCTTGAAAAAGCTTAGTTTCGAAAGCACATATTTTATGTAATTTTGGAAAATGCTATTAGAGGGCTTACAGTTCGTTTCAGTGCAGCGAAAAAGATATCTGATAACTTCCGCTTTCTTTGGAACTATCAAGCCCTAAGCAAACAAGTCCATTGGAAAACAAAGTTTTTTTTTTAAAAACACACTTTTATATTTTCACATTATGCAAATTGATTTCAACCTATAAGTTGGTAGAAAATTAATTCAAAAATTTGACCACAGAGGGAAGGAGAGACAGACAAGTCAAATTAAATAAATGTGTGTAAAAAATGAATCACTTAACAATGGTTCACAATACCAAGTTTAGTAGAAAAGAGTTGGAATTGTTAAATGCTTTAAGCGAATACAAATTAAAAAGTAAATTTTCCAACTTATATGTATATATATATAATGTGGCCTATTTTAAAGTTTTTGTTCAAATACTGGAAAACATGTTAATAATCATTCATTCTTCATAAACTTGTACATGTATCACATTATTGTATCTCAGCCATTATCTCCTCACGAGAATGATATGCTATTAATAGTGTGCAGTATCTATAACTTCTACATTGAAACTTAAAAATATCAAGGAAATATGGTAAAAGCAACAAAGTAAGAGAAAAAAAGAAGAATGGACTGAAATTGAAACGGTTGACTCAATGTCATTACCAAAAAAAACACCATCATCACATCATCATCATCATCTTCTTTCTTTAATGGACAACTATTTGATAAGGACTTCCTGAAATGTTCTGATCTCCCCACTTGATGAAGAGAGTGTAGTTCCCGGGCTCCTGGACGATGTAGTTGACTTCGAACATGCGCTGTCCGATGTGCTTTATTCTGACCTCTTCACACTGTATCTCCGGACCGAGCACTCCGACGAACAGCAAATTGTAGCCTGTAACACGAGGACGAAACATCAGCAAATTAAAACAACGGGGCTATACCCTCCTATCCCCAAAGTCACATGACTACAAGAACCAATCAACAATATCAGCATAATTTTTAGTCCTATAAGAGGGTATTAGTAAATTTATTACTTACCGCCATGAGTTGTGTCCACCGTAAAAGTTGCTTCTTTATTGACGAAAGCTGTATGTAAGCCCGGACCGGTGGCTGTGACCTGTGTGCCATAAAGAAAACTAGTGGAAGACTCACCATGGACTCGCTCGTCGGCAAACTTGCCAGCATTTCCGACCTCCGTCTCTCTCACATAACTTTTATTGTCATTGGCTTTGTACTTTTTCGCAGGAGGTTCCTCCTCGAACCAGTTGTCGGATTCAGACGATTCACTTTTCTGCTTTTGGACGGAAGTCAACGTTGGTGAACCGATATATTTCATTCGAAGCATAGGCCTTTCATCTGCCGAGTCGACGTTGATAGGCCTAGATCCGGACGAGATTTTAGCCTTTTCATCCATTGATTTGTGTCCCTTGATGAATTCATCTTTAACAGTTACACAGTTAGGAATATTATAAATTGATTCAATATCAGAATCTTCAGACGATTCGCCTTTCTTCGTTTGGACAGGTGTCGACTTTGGCGGAATTGCATGTTCGATTTTTTTTGTAACCTTTTCATAAGACCAGCCGATGATAGGCCTATATTCTAATGAACTTTTGGCTTCTTCATCCATTGATTCGAGTCCGTGGATTGGTTTTGCTTTAACTGGTAAATTTGTTGGTGTTGCTTCAACATCAGAATTTTCACACGATTCGCCTTTCTTCATTTGAACGGGAGTCGACTGTGGCGGACTTGCATATTTGATTTTGTACGTAGGCTTTTCATAAGACCAGCCGATGATAAGCTTAGATCCGCATGAGCTATTTGCTTCCCTACCCTCTTCATCGTAAGTGATACTGTCAGATTTAAACTTGTTGTTGGAAACGGCCTCAGTAGATCCCCTAAGCTTTTTCTTATGTTGTCCCTTGGGACTGAAAATATCGAAATCATATTTTGACATGAATAAAATTATCGCGGTTTTCAAATCACAGATTCTATTCAGCATCTTATATCGATAAAAAATTAAAGCACGTCTTACCGACCTTTTGGATTGGGAAGACAATTCCTCGATGTTCACAACTGAGTCTTCATGTTCATCCTACAGAATGCAAGTAATTTTTAAATAATGAAAACCTTTTTAAAATATTTGTAGACATCGCCACAATACAGGTTACCGCTTGCTCTCCCGTTCCCGCTTGCTCTTCCCTTTCCGCTTGCTCATAAGTGCTGGCACCGCCAATTTGTTGACATATGGCCCGTAACAAAGATCCCTAACCCTACCCCTACCCGCACTTATGCACAATTAAATTAAATTATTGTGATTATAAATATATCATTATTATTACAAAAAAATAATTAAAAACACCGGAAATAATTTATGACGCTATTCTCCACCTTTACTTATTGCAATACAAAACTGAGCAAAAAACGTTACTCTTCTACTAGTTTTTGAGTTTTTGCTTATGATTTCCTGCGTTCTGTCAGGTGTTTTCTTAAACCACGAATAAATAAATAATAAATAGTAGTCTATAAAAATCTTACCAAATAAACCAAATCATCTTTTAACGTTTCAGCAGTTTTTCCGAGCTTTTCGTGTTCTTTTAAATATTTGTAAACAGCATTATTTAATGACGTGGGATCGGTGCTTTCGTCCATGTTTATTTTTGTTTACGATAATAATAACTTTTGCAAGCGCAATAGTATATAAGCTGACCCAACAAACGTTGTTTTGCAATATAAGTTATTTTTGTTTTTTTTTATTAAAAGTTTAATTTAAAAATTATGAAAATTTAAAAAATAATAATATCAATCTCGAAGAGCAATCGAGTGTACAAAGCCCGGGGTTTTTAAAGGTTTTTTTATCGTTTTCACTCCCGTTCCCGTTTGCTCTCTCGTTCCCGCTTGCTATCCCGTTTCCGCTTGCTCTCCCGTTCCCGCTTTCTCTCCAGGTTCCCTTTTGCTCTTCAGGTTAACCGCTTGCTCTCCCGTTCCCGCTTGTTTTTCTGTTCCCGTTACCACTTGCTTTTCCGCTTCCGTCGCTTTCTCGATTTATTACTAAGGTGCAATTAGGTTCTTTTAAAATGGTAATGCATACATTAAAATATTTATACATATATATATATATATATAAATATTTCGAACAGTTTATTAAAAAAGTCATTAATGCAAAGTGGTCGTTTGTTTTTAACGGAGTGTGTTTACGAGAGGGGATTTTGCCAAAGTATATTACTCATATAAATATATATATATATATATATATATATATATATATATATATATATATATATATATATATATATATATATATATATATATATATATATATATATATATATATATAAATGAATGTGTGTGGGTTTGTCTACTCCGCCTCGCTAATTGCGAGCCAGTCTCAAGCCTGGATAAATGAGGAGGGACAGTTAAAACGATCAAACTTTGATCCACGACATAAAAGCCAATTCAGTCTTAAAATACTTGGTGTAAAGGACTATAAACTATAATAAAAAAAAAAGTGGGTTTGACTCTTATAGAAATCTGAATCGCTGGAGCGATCTTGGTAATTCAAATTTAGTTTACGTAACAACGTTTGAAAGCTTCAATCAACTTTTAGCCAGTTTTAACAAATCTATTTTACGTTTTGAAGATCTGAAAGAAGTTAAAAAAGAAAGGAAAAGAGAAAATGAGCGCGAGCGTCGGTTTGCAATAAAAAGGTTTATTAAGCCTGTCATGCTTGGTAAACAGGTTAGATAATCCGTGATATACCATGTAAATATTGTAAATGGGCCGAAAATTTGGTACATTATAGCCAAATGTAAATTATATCCAAATACGTTATAGCCAGGGTAATATAACATGGGGAGATGAGCAAATGTGATGGGACCAAAATTTCACTACATTAGATCCCACTGGACGTTTTAGCGGGATTATCAAAATTGCGCCCTCTTTTAAACATTGTTGAATAAAAAAGTCATTGATTGCATTCTGATGTTGCTTCACTTGCAGAGCATACAGACGTTTGAGGCAACTATCTTCAAGTCCTCTTGAAGAACGGATGGAATATTATAACAGAAAAGAAAATTTTTTGTATTATTATTATTATTAATGATGAAAACTATTTGCAGTATTACTATTATTATCATTATTAAAATATAACTAAAAACAAGAACAATAATAATGATAATTAGAGCTGTCTGGATGTTGTTTTTGTCATATTCGAAATTCGATCACTAGCTAACATTTAGGTTCACTCAATTTTTTGTTATTAGTATGCTTTGAATATATTTTTTTAAACAATGGATGGTCTCATTAACCGTTTAAATAAGATTTAAAAAACTATGTGAAAATTACGTTAGACTCCCCCTGGTGATAAACTTGTTTTTTTGTTTTTCTGGAAAAGTTGCTCAACACAAAAAGATTTTTCCACTCCCATCTCCGAATTCTTCGGAAAAAAGTTAACTTCCATGTAGCCTCGTCGGGCAAAATAAGAACTCTACGCCTATGTTCGATATTTGTACAATTCTTCATTGTCCAAATAGCCTGATTTTGCCTTACTCTTATTCAGTCAAATAACAAAATTGGCTGTTGAGGTACAGGCCTAGTTAGTAGTACACCTGAACCAGGTTATGAGTGCAACGAATACCATAGATACTCTTGATGAACTCAAGTGTAAAGAACAGCAAGGCAGATATGTACTACTATTTACAACTCGAGTACGTTTTTCGAGTACTCGTACTCGAAGCCTTGGTACCCGTTATTCCACTCAGTACTGAGTAGCAGAGATCTAATACTTGATACTCGTATTCGATACCATGGTACTCGTACTCGCAACATCTCTGCAGAAAGATATTAAAAAACAACAATATAAATACATAAAAAATATTTATATACACAAAAGTTATTTCTTGAGGACGAGGACAATTGCAACCAATCACAGATCAGACGGCCGCCGCCTTGATGATTTCTTTGTCTCTCTCGTAGTCGACTTCGGTCGGAATTTCCCAAAAACTTGCGACGTCGGGATGGTATTGCAGCAATTTATTTCCGTCAAGTCGGTGTACTGACAGGTCGTTGAAGATGTCTTTAAACTGGTAGGTGTTCGGTAGAGGAGTTTCGTTCAGGTAGGGATGGATCTGCATGTTGGAAAAGTTTGAGATGATGAACTTTTTTCATATTACAAGGGATGTTAAACACTCAATTGTATATAAGTGAAGGTAAATAAGAAGAACGTCAATAGATTACAGCTTTATAAGTGGTAATTATATCAGTGCGTTTAAATTATATCATAAAAAGTAACTAAGAGAAAAGTCACTAGATTATACTACAGCCTTACTTTGTGAAATGCATTACGGCAAAAGCTTTGTCATATGAGCTTACGAACATTTACCTGTCATTCGCACATCTGTTTGCATTTGGAAACTGCCAATTCATATTACCACAGTGTCAAAACTAATACTCATTTAACCGACCCAACAAAAATGGAAGGCTGGGATACTCTTTGGACTTTACAGTCAAACACATGACCTTGTGTTCAATGGGCACATATTAACTGGTTGACTAAGTGTCCTGATAAAAGTTCAAGCACGAACACATCTTGATAACATTAAAGTACGTGTATCCAACTCTGGCTAAAGAATGTCAATTTAAAAGGCGAAATAAAACTGAACATGTATTGTAATAAAATGCTATCCATGTTTCAGAACCATTACCATATTACCAACTATGACCAAATGATAATTTCAAAACACCAACCTTGTGGATACATGGGTAATTTTCTGATAGAAATTTGTCTGTAGAACTTTAACAAATATTTATTAAAATTTGTTTCTTAAAGAAAACAACATCAATTATTCCACAAATAAAGAATTAATATCAATAAATTTTTAAAATACTCATCCAAAGAACAAACAGTAAATACATAAAAAAATGAAGGTTTCATAAAAAAATCATCTCACTTGCTGAAAATTGTCTCGAAACTGTTGCCGAGAATGACCAGCTTGTCCAGATCGTCTGGAGACCAGTTACTCCGTAAGAGGTTGTCGTACAGAGGACGCCCGCAGTGCGGCATGAAAAACAACGTCAGTCTGGAATTGATGTTTCTCTTGCCTTCCTTGTGTAATAAAATAAATAAATAATATTTTATATAAAAAATTATCCTACATATTATATTACATCTGTAATCTTTGCAATTGCATCAGTAATCTTTACAATTGCATCAGTAATCTTTACAATTGCATCAATAGTCTTTACAATTGCATCAATAGTCTTTACAATTGCATTAGTACTCTTTACAATTGCATCTGTAATCTTTGCAATTGCATCTGTAATCTTTGCAATTGTATCTGTAATCTTTACAATTGCATCTGTAATCATTACAATTACATCAGTAATCTTTACAATTGCATCTGTAATCTTTCCAATTGCACGTGTAATCCTTATTATCATCACTACAAACAAAACCGGGAAAATCTCGTACTTCGTTTATCTCTATTACTCTCTGGCCGAATTCCTTGATGATCTTGACGTCAGAGCACGTGTGGCACGGATCAAAGTGGTACAGATCTTCTGCGCTGACCTGTTCGAGATGTTTCATCCTATTACCGAACGTAAGTCATTGAAACGACACAAAGATATCGACACGATTTATCTCGCGCAGTTTTTCTCAAAACATGCTTATATCATCTATAGTTTTATAACGTTTGAATAAGACATTTGAATAATTTATCACGCTTTGAAATTGTTTATTATTATTATAAAATTAAATAAATAAATCAACATCTTGTTTGAAACCTGTTAAATAAATTCAATAAATCTGCAGTTTTCCCTACCTGTAACAATTCTCTGATTTTCAGCAGTAGGACAAACTGGTGTCTCGCAATTTTGCATTTAGACATAGAGCCAATGCCATAGCATACAATGTCATTGATGAATGGCAAGCTGACACCGTCTCTGACAGTTGTCTGTGCCGTAGAAGAAATACTATCTGCCAGAATTTTGATAATCAATTTGAAGAAATCATTATATTCTATAATTGAACCAATCATTTGTACTAATACAGATCTATAAATGAAATGATACAGATATATAAATGAGCAAATCATTCTTACTCTAACTTGCCATAAGCAGAAAATCTAATACAGATATAGTTTTTATTTATAACAAAATGAACTTTAATAAACAACTTAAAATAAACATGATTATAATAATTAATACTTACTCATTACATCTACGAGAAAATCACTTGCCTCCAGGCCATTTCTTCAAAAAATAGTGACATTTAATTGATTTAATTAATCAAATAAAAAAACATTGGCTATTAGCGGACCTATTCAGATTGTATTTGACAAAACTCAAAAATTATTAAATATTTGTACATAAGCAAGGCAACGTTTAATTACCAACTTTATATAACTAATTTCTGCGAGTGTGCGCTTTAAATCTATCTCATTATCTCCCACCAACAAACTCGTTGAAATTTTGTTGCAATTTGTAATTTTTAAAAAACATTTTTTATCTGATCTTTTTCGTCGGTTGTGTTTCTTAGCTACAATTTCAAACCCGTCTTTGTCCATTAGAGAGCGATAATGAAGAATGTTTTCCGAGATTCAGCTGCACGACTTGTTTACATGGACAATAAACGTAAAATTAGTTGCAATCCGTGTTCCGCTTGAACGAGATATTTCAGTTTTATTTGCTTTCGTTCTCATATTGCCAAATTAAAAATAAAAACTGAACTTTCTTTATTTCAAGTCCATAGGCGTAGGAGACGGGGAAATGCCTACCAAGTTCAGTGGGTCAGCCATAGATGACCCCATAGATATCTATGGGGTCAGCAATTTGTCGTTTGAAAAATAAAAAAGTTTTCGGAAATGTATGTGAAAAGTACCGACCCCCCGGTCATCGTGTTTTTCGGGAAAAAAAGGTTTCGAAAATTTGTAGGACAAGCACATCTGACTACCCCCCCCCCTCCCCCGGTCATCACTGTTTTTGGAGAAAAAAATAAAAAGGGGGTTTCGAAAATTTTTAGGAAAAGTACCTCCGACTACCGACTACCCATTTTTATTTTTCGGGCAGACTAGACTTGCCCCCCACCACCAGGCGCGGCGCTGGGCGGGGGGGTCCAGGGGTCCGGACCCCCCCAGCTCCGACAGGTGTCACCCGTGGGATTTTTGCAAATCCAAAGACTTTTTTTTACTGGGGGGGGGGTACTTGAATCTCATTGGGTTAATCACTGTATTTTTAACTGGTTTGAGACTGAGTTTGACTATCTTCAGTTTGCAGTCTTTCATTACTAAATTATTAAAGATACCAAAAAAATACTGCAGACTAAAAATAGTCCAAAAAATTATATATATATGTATATATATATATATATATATATATATATATATATATATATATATATATATATATACTTCAACTTGTCTTAGGACATTTTGGACCCCCCAGAACAAAATTCCTGGCGCCGCCCCTGCCCACCACTACATATATAAATCCCCTACGCCTAAGCTGAAGTCCACTTGAATGAAACAACTTGCATGAGCATAGTTCACTACTCGCTCGCTTAGAGCAAGTTGATGTGGTTTCTTTATTAGACAAGGGAGGACAATTATAAGAAAAAAGAAGACCAAGGCAGCAGAATTTAATAATATTATAATAGCTTTATGTTAATGAGTACAATTGTATATAAGCAGACGACATAATAGGGCGCCTTTTTTTTACAGAATTCTTAACGCTTAACTCATCAATTGACTCCTACTTTGAGCAAGAGCTACTAAGGGTTCAGACCGAGATTTAACAACGCGCCCATACTGACTCGCCACCTTCTACAATAGTTTTTGTTGTCTCCAAAATTGAATACCACAGGCATAGTGCCTCATGGCTGGAGGGGGTGCATTTTCAGCAAGCAAACAAGTTTTTTATTATTATTTTAATGAAAAGAGGGTTTCGGAATTTTTTTCGAAGAGTGCCTCCGACTACCCCCCCCCCGGTCATCAGGTTATTTGGAAGTAAGAAGCAAAAGAGGTTATGTTGGGAGCGCAGATTTTGTGTTTTGTCCCCGGGCACAGAAGACCCTAGCTACGCCTCTGTTGAATACGGCTTCGATCAACTTCTTGCTGATCAGCCTGCGCCTCCTACGTACGTCATCGTTCAATCCTCAGGACCGCCAAGGAATAAAACAAATTATGATCATAACTTCATTGAAAGAAAAACGGTTTACAATTTTACTACTTGAAACTGGTAAAAATACTGCGCTCATATAAATAATCTGCTGACCACCGTCACACTTTTAAAGACTGTTCCAAAAAAAAAAAAAAAATGTTTGAAAGACAACTTGATACGATCATACTCATCCATCACAAAAAGGTACGTATACAAACAAACAAGCAAACAAAATAACTTGAACTTTTAAATAAATAAATAAAGAGTAAAAAACCAAACATCGATAGAAAAGCAATCAAATATGTTCGTTCGAGAAACGAAACCGGAACTACGTGCACGATATACCAAGTGATTAACTTCGTGTCGACGAGGTATTTTCGAATTTTCCATCGGAAATCGGCAGACGACCGACAGAGAATCGCCGGCAGTCTCTTTCACGATTCACTCTCCTCGGGTTTTCCAACGGCGACTCTGCTCCTTTCCAAACTTCAGAGTTTACTACAGAGAGGAATTGTTTGGTCGGACCTTTACCTCCTTGAATCTCTCGTTTGACTTTCCGACTTCCACCGACGTCCGACCGCTGCGGTCAGACAACTCGGAATCGCAATCGCTCTCCGAAACCTTCTTTATGCACAAAGAAGCTTTACTCGGAAAATTTTGCTTTTTACCTTTTTTATCGGGATTATTTTCACCATTCCGGGTTTGGCTCGTCTCCTTTAAAATTCTGCCCGTAAGCGAATTTTGTGCAGCCTCTGCTTGATCTATCCTTGAGTCGCCATTAAATGGCAAAGTTGAATTTTCGACTAAGCCACACTCTCTACCCTTTGATGAAACAACGTCTTTATTGTCAGATTTGGATACTTCTCCAGTAGATTTACTGGCAATGCTCGGGCTTGAACCATCATCATCATCATCTGAGGACTGGATTCGATTATGCTGAGCTCCTATTGGCTTTGACTTCACACATTTTCTAGTGGGTACCAAAGGAACTAATTTAGGCAAACCAGGTTTTGATGCAAAATCTGAATCTGAAGAATCTTCATCTGAACTACTCGAAAAATCTTCGGACTTTTCCACACCGAGACTGGACAAGACAGGCGTCTTTTTCCGCACCTGGAAAAGAGCGACAGCCGACCGGCCTCGTCTCCGAGGTGTCAGTTTAGAAAAGATATCGGCACAAGAAAACGCACTTTTTCCAGGCGTACAAGCAGCAGCTTCCGTGTTTCCTCGACTTCCACCAATCTCTGCCGATTCGGGATTGGTTAGGTCTACTTTTGGTGACCTTGAATCATCTTTTCTGGTGACTTCAGACTCTGCACTGACCATTGCTTCGCTTGCCAGGGACAACTCGCTTATGCCCGAGACTTGAACGTCATCTGAAGCAGATCCGGAAGCAATTCTAGAATCCTCGACTGCTGGTCGTTTAGCCGGATTTTCCACCAATTTATCGGAGACTAAATCTTCATCATCGTCAGAATATTCACTAGTGGAATTATTCGCTTTATTTTTAGAAGCAAGCACGGTTTTGGAATATTTAGCTTTTGAGGCGGCTTCAATTTCTGAGGCAGCTGTTATTTTAGCAACAGCTTTTGGAACTGCACTGGTGGAGCCCTTCTTTTGATTCGGTAGTACTTGAGTCTTCCCTACAGAGGTAGATGTTTCGTCAGAGTCACTGTCGCTGTCCGACATTCTACCAGCGATTGGTCGGTTTACAGATGTTTGGTCCATAGCTGATTCCGAAAGAGAGCTATCACTAACAGCGGTTTGTTTCAACGAAAATTCGGTTGGTTTTTTTGAAGCGGTTTTTGTGGTTGCCACCTTGGCAGCTGCCTTTTTTGCAGGAGTCATAGCTCTGACAGACGTCTTAGACGCAGCAGATGATTTAACTGGATTCATGACAGTAGGTAGTTTTATTGAAGTAGTTTGTGTTATAGTGGTTGCCCTTTTGACAGCTGCTTTGTTTGCAGTAGTCGTAGCTTTGACAGACAGCTTAGACGCAGCAGACAACTTAACTGGATTTGCAACAACAGGCCGTCTTAGAACAGCTGCTTCATTAGATGAAGACATCGATGGCGAAGAACATTTTTTAGCTTCTCTGGTTTTGTTTTTACCAGCTGCTATCGATTTAGTGGCTGTGCTACCCGCCACAGCAACTTTAGTTGTCGAGTTGTTGCTAGCTGTTCTAGCCTGAAACTTACAAGCTACAGCAGTAATAGGTTTCTTTGCAGCTGATCTACCAGCTAACCTGCCAGCAGACGGCTTGGTTGTCATCGTCTCTTTTTCCGATGACATCGATGACACGCTGTCGTCGGAACTATCATCCAAGCTTGACGTCACCTTAGAACAATCCGCGTCCGTTCTCTTGCGGACCACTTCGGCAGAAGAAGCAGCAGGATCAGGGGCGTGGTTATTCGATAGCTTTGCATCAAACTTTGACGTCGTAGAGGGATACGTGTTTACAGGAAGTTTGCTGCTGCAGTTTCTGCTAGTGGTGTTGGAGGCCGTTTGAATTAAACAGCTAGCCCTGTTGTAATACAAATTTACATTAAAAATGCTTACTTAAAAATAACAAAGAGTTTGTTACATGCACGTGATGAATAATTATTATATATATATAATAATCATTATATATATATAATATTATTTTTCAATGCATAACTGAAATAAACATAATTATTATAATTAAAAATAAGTTAGATCGACAGCATGAATAATTTCAAATTATTCTGTTATTAGATTTGAAGATTAAAAAATTACTCCACCTTTCATTGTATTGATGAATGGCTTCCTCTAGAGTTCCATGGACTTTAAATTTTCGGCTCTACAGAGAAATGAAATAAAAACATTTAAAAAAAAATAGTTAAAACATTTAAAAAAAAAATTAATTAAAACATTTAAAAAAAACATTGTTTTTGTTAACGAAAACTAGACAAACTGTTCTAAGCTATTTTTAACATTGTAAACCTTAATAGCATTAAAATAAAACTTTATTTATTAAGTACCAGGACATTTCACATGCGATGGGACATTTCACCCAGAAATAACCAAATCAATAAAAAATTTGATTTTAAATAAATGCATATTTTTAAACAAATGGGTTCAAAAGCTCCTTCAGATAGGACGGGTCGAGATTTTTATGTCAAGTATAGAGAATTAAGGTCCGTAAAAAGGAGGAAATTACCGAAATATATTTTTTCCGATCTTATCTTCGTGCTAAAGGTCTTAGATTCAACTTCACGGTAATCTTTCACATAATCGGCTGGGGCCGATTCTTCAAATGAATTCTTCTTAAATAAATTATTTTTACTAATTATAATGTTTAAACAAGTGGTTACTTTTCGTTGTGTTTTATATCTGAGAATGTATTAATCCGCGGCCAAAGCGAACAAGTAGAGCCCTTTCCGACCGCTTGTGTGAAAGATTACCTTCAACTTATTACTAAGTCTTAACGCTGGCTAAGAGATTCAGTGACCAGACATCAGAAAAACTTTGTCTAAGTCTTAGACTTACTGACTTACTATCTTGAACTTTTCTTTCAGTAACGGGACAATATCTTTAAATTCATCTTGGCGGTCAAAATAATCTAAGATATATTCGTCGACTAGAGCTGCTAATCTTCTCTGAACCCGAGGCATAATTATTAGATATACATGTACCTAAATGAAATTCACGTATATATGGAACGCAGGTGTTAAATGTTTTTAACAGAGGCGCGTGATGATTAAAAGTATAAACAAACAAACGGTGTAACTAAATACAGCATCGGCCTATAAATACCGCATTGGCCTATAAATACCGCAATGGCCTATAAATACGCATCGACCAATCAGAGTCATTTTGAAGCTAACTGCTCGTATCAACTTCGTTCTATTTGGTAAAATATATAGATTAGTTTAAACTTGTTAAAGATAAGTTTATTGAAATACTTTTTTAATTATATGATTTAAAAATGACTGTTGTTGGTATTATAGTATTATTTAGTTTTACCCACAATCAGACACAGAGCTTAAAATAACAATGTATTATTTAGGAAAAGACTAACAAAATGTTAGCTGCACATTTGAAAATTTTGTGCATTTAAATTTTTGTTTGTATTATTTAAAAATAATAATTATAAAATTTGGCAATTTTTTAATAGAAATAGCAAATACACTTAAAACAAATTATTTTTTTTAAATGTTTAGACAATTTTTAATTATAAAAATTGCAATACTTTACTAAATGTATTTATAAGAAACTATCCTAAAACAGTCCATCACCTGTAAAACAGCCATGTGTGCTGAAGTTTATTTTTACTTTATTTTTCAGCTTCCTTGCCGTTATTTGTCTAATATAAGTTGTAAAGTGGCTTTCGAACATTTATAACGTTTCGGATATTGCCGATATTGTCATCATAAAGATGAAAATAATAGTGAAAGTTTTAAATGGTGCCGACGCCCGATTTGCGGTTAATAAATATTGTGTTTTGTTGCAGACACTCTTTCTTGGAGTTTAATAATTTAAAATTACATTTCACAATTTTTTAATTAAATTAACTAAAAATTTGGTATTTTTTCACAATTATCGGCCCTGCTATTATTCGATCGGATCTCCAAAGACAAAAGGGCAAGCAAAAGGCAAAACCATACCATAATAATTATTATTATTAGGGCCTAATAACAATAAGAAAGTCTCCTCAGTCATGCGTGTGAAGTTAGCAATATTGCTGGCCATGCAAATTAAAAAAGAAGAATTTTTGTGCACTGGGGCTGTGCTATACATAGTTGGATGAGATTTTGAAAATGGAATCTAATGGTATAATTGGTTTTTCTTTGGTTCAACAAATAAAAATGTTATAAGCAAAAAAAACGACGATTTTTCGACCAAAATTGCATAAAGTAAGCCTTAGCTCTTCTCTGAGAAATTATAACTGTTTCTTAACTGCTGCACTGGGATTATTCAAGATGCTTGTTTTCAGATAGTTCAATTTCTAATCCAACGAAGTAATTCTCGCTTCTATAACTTAATAAATAAAAAGTTATCGAATAAAACGTCGGACCGTATACCGATTTCTTTCAGCGAATCGAAGCGTAAACAAACACTAGGGAGCATACGATTGGACAAACGAGTCTGGTTCGCTGCGGCTTGTCCAATCATATGCTCCTCGGTGTTTGTTTACGTTTCGTTTCAATGGTAGAAATCGGTATTGAACCCTAGTACTCCGTATAGCTAAGCCGGTGTCTAAATCACTAGACCAACACGTCTCACAAATATATATATATATATTATATTTGTAGGTTACCGAGAATACCACGGTTCCAGAACTGAAGGAACTAGTCGCTCAACATCTCGACATACCCTCCTCCCAACAACGACTTCTCTACAAAGGCAAGCTGTTGCAAGGTCGGGCGAATTTCCATAATTAGATATGAATATGTAAATTACTATTCGTTTATTTCAAGTGTTTCGTATCTGAGGAACGTTAGCCAGGCTTATTTTTGCGTATGCTGAATGGTTACCGGTGGTTTGGAAAACACATTTTCTGTGCTTGTCTTGACTTCTGTATCCTCGCTTGCCTGGAGGGATTTTAAAAGAGAGAAGTGTGATTGAGTGAAATGTATTCTCAATATTATAATAAATACACATAACTTTTCTATAACGATACATAAACTTTCCGATAACGCCCGGGTGGAAGTTCAATGCATTAAAATTTGGAAACGTTTCCGTTTTAAGTTTCATTCAATTTAATATTTCATTCTATCAATTATAATTGTAGTTTTTTTTTTACTTATAAATAGTAAATTGAGAATTTCTATAACAATTTGTCACCGCATTCACACACTCTTTCAGACAATTCAACCCTGAAGCTCAGCGGCATAGAAGCTGAAAGCAAGATCACAGTCACAGTGAAACCCGGCGTCTCTGTCCCTCTGCAATCTAGGACCGTCTCCCAATGTGCCCAACCGACCTCCGGGGTTGTCGAACTCCCCGCGGATCCTGCCGACGGGGCCCCCATTGATCTGAGTGCAAGGAAAAACTCTAAATTCACGGAGGAATTGATGAAATTGCTCAGCAAACATTTCAGGCCGACCGACATGGATAAAGTTTACGAACAGTTCATGAAAGTTAGATATTCTTGATTTCAGTATTATTTGCTTCATTTCTTCTTGGATTTAACCACAGCATAAAGAAAGGGCTTAACCACAGTATAAAGAGGGGGAGGGAATGGTTTAGGGACTGAAGTCTTCAAGGATGAGAGAAAAACTTTTTAAAGACTTGAGTAGCAAAAAAATAATATTCTCAAAAGAAGATTCTTCCCCTGTTTAGAGATGAAAAATGATTTCTTTTTACATTTTGTTATCTTCTTTTATACAGCTAGGCATAACCAAACCCCAAGCTCAATTGTTCCTAGTATTTGTCCAAAGCTTTGCTTGTTGGCATTTATATTGTTCTCCCATTTTTTTAATAAACTTGTTTTCAGTACTTGTCTTAACCGTAATATCAAAAGTACTTTAAAATAAAAGTTTTAATATTTTTTTAGTTTGACAAAATGAATTGTATTATGTCAATTTAGTAAAACTTTTTTGTTTTTGCTTCTGATTACAATTTCATTGATACAATTTTTACTCAATATAATTCATGACACATCTATTTATTTCCTGGGCAGAACTGGAATCAAAAGATAAAGTACCTCTCTTTGCAAGAGATAGAAAATCTGGCCTCCATTAATCAGCAGCAGCAAATGATGCCTTGACAGTTTCATTTTCACATTCTCAAGGAAAAGCTATTTTGAAAGAATATATTAACGAATGGTTTAGCACAACTGTAAACTACACGTACTCACAATAACTTTACAAAACCACTGCCACATTTAACACCCGTAAATAAATTATGTTGTAATAATTTTGTTCGATCGCCGAATACTTTTCAGCAGCTAATCGGCCTCGGCGTCTCTCTTCATTATTGAAACACAGAAAAGTTCAATGTGTATTTATTTTTTAATATATCGTTCAGGGAGTTTTTTTTTCGTTCGTTTGTTCGTGTTGATGCAAAATACAGATTAATTAAAAATACTAACTAAAAAATACGTTTTAAGTGGCCTCGAAGTTTGTTGATGGATTTATAAAGGTAGTCGAAATTCCTTCATAATAATAATAATGAATTTATATAGCGCCAGATAAGTCAGAGGCGCTTACGAAGGTTCCTTTGGATCGGAAACTTCGAAGAACACGCTATTTTCATAGACATGAGAAAGCAATGCGAGTGAACTCCTTGCCTAAGGGAGTTACGCTGGTGACGCAGGTGAGGCTTGAACTGCCGACCTAACGATCAACAGGCGAGCGCTCTACCGCTCTGCCACCAGCGCCTCATGAACTTTTTACTGCCTTATTGATGTCTCATGTAACAATAACTACAATTTGTTTTTCATTAGTAACTTTTTTTTAATGCCTTGGACATAACAGTCATTTCTATGGTCCTTTGAAGTACCTCATAGTGGGATTATACTGTATATACATTTTCTATAGGCTTCAAGTCTCTAGGAAGAAAATCTCGTAAAAAAGATTATAATTATTATCATCATAATAATTATATAACACAAAACCACCATGAACAATCATAATTAAATAGCAGACTCATAAAACATCAAGTAAGAAAACAACAGTTGTTTAATCAGTCATTGAACTTGATGGAGCAGATTTCTTGAGTGATCTCTCCACCCCTGTGACTTGATCCTCTCTTCTTCTTCGTCTTTTCGTGTCGGAAAGACTTGCCCTTGACAGACATGAGGTCGTTGATCGCTTTCTCGGAGTAACTCCTTGAGCCGATCTGGGCAATTTTTTAATCAATCGACGAAATGAAAATATGACGACGTCAGACAGATTTATTACACGCCACAAAATAGTTAGACGTTTCAGAAACGGAATGAGAACAGAATGAACAATGGCTATTTACAAGATGATAGAATAATGAAACCTAGAATATCTGCAACACAGCCAAAATTTCACAACACATGGCTATTTCTATTCTTCATTATAACGACAAGCTTAATTACTTTTTAAATAAAATAATTGAAATTCAATTAAATAATTAAAATACTCTATTGTATGACACTATAAAAAATATAAACGTTTTTCATCAACTAACCATATCGACGGACATATTCTTGAAGCAGTCTTCAACGTTCACATTTTCTTCCCTGACTCGTTTGAACGGCGAATTGGTCTTTTTCTACAGGTGGAGGAGAATAAAGACAACAATGAAGCCAAATTGACAAAAAAAAAACAGAGTAACTTCATCGCCTGTCACCTCACCACTGTCACTTTCATTAACGCGTTATTTGTCAACTATGCCAAGCATAACAACAACTGGCAGAAGCTGTAGTGTAAGCTTTGAGCCAGAAATAAAATATTTACAACTCTTTACAAAAACCTTGAATGGGACTTGATACACAAAGGAATACAAATATACCTAATTAGTTATTGCTGATTACATCATGAGTATGTATTAATTGATGTAACACACAACAGAAGCACCAGTAGTTATACATCATATTTAAACAAATTTTGGCGTAACTATAACTGTACCGTTTTAGGCTTATTAGAGCAGCATTTATCTGGATTGTGTATCCAGTTGTTATATCAAGATATCCTTGACCAGAACTATAACTATGTACATAGACCATTACTCTTTAGAACAGATAATATCACTTTTATATGGACTATTGAACTTTACGCTATCAACTACTTATTACATTAATGAGAAATCCTCAGGCGATTGATTACCTTCGTTCCACCTGGAGTTGTCGCAGGTGTGTTGTTCTTGGAATCTCCGCCGCCGAATCTTGAGGTGTTGTTTGGCGTGGTGAAAGCCTCGCTCTTTGCGTCATTGGCTACTTTGGACTTTTTCGCAGCAGGTTCCTCGTCAGACGAGCTGTCATCTTGAGACGATTCACTTTTCCTCTTTTGTACAGGAGTCGATTTTGCCGAACTGGCAGCTTTATCGGCCGATTTAATTTGGAATGTAGGCCTATCGTCGGCCCAGTCGCTACTGTCCGAAGAAGATCCGGATGGAATTTTGGCTTCTTCATCTTCTGAAGATGAGTCATGTCCGTTGGCTGGTTTAGCTTTAACAGCGGAATCCTTTGATGTAGCTTTAACGGCAGCTGACTTTGGTGTTGCTTTAGCAGCTGGTGTAGTTGGCTTTGCTGCAGTCTTCTCATCTTCTGAATCACTGTCTGATGATGATTCTGCTTTCTTGGCAGCAGCTGGAGATTTTGCTGGAACTGCTGCATTAGCTGGAGCAGCAGCCTTTGGTGTTGCTTTCGCAGCTGGTTTGGCTGCAGGCTTCTCATCTTCTGATTCACTGTCCGAAGATGATTCTGCTTTCTTAGCAGCAGCCTTTGGTGTTGCTTTCGCAGCTGGTGTAGTTGGTTTGGCTGCAGTCTTCTCATCTTCTGAATCACTGTCTGATGATGATTCTGTTTTCTTGGCTGCAGCTGGAGATTTTGCTGGAACTGCTGCATTAGCTGGAGCAGCAGCCTTTGGTGTTGCTTTCGCAGCTGGTTTGGCTGCAGGCTTCTCATCTTCTGATTCACTGTCTGAAGATGATTCTGCTTTCTTAGCAGCAGCTGGAGATTTTACTGGAACTGCTGCTTTAGCTGGAGCAGCAGCCTTTGGTGTTGCTTTCGCAGCTGGTTTGGCTGCAGGCTTCTCATCTTCTGATTCACTGTCTGAAGATGATTCTGCTTTCTTAGCAGCAGCTGGAGATTTTGCTGGAACTGCTGCTTTAGCTGGAGCAGCAGCCTTTGGTGTTGCTTTCACAGCTGGTGTAGCTGGTTTGGCTACAGGCTTCTCATCTTCTGATTCACTGTCTGAAGATGATTCTGCTTTCTTAGCAGCAACTGGAGATTTTGCGGGAACTGCTGCTTTAGCTGGAGCAGCAGCCTTTGGTGTTGCTTTCACAGCTGGTGTAGCTGGTTTGGCTACAGGCTTCTCATCTTCTGATTCACTGTCTGAAGATGATTCTGGTTTCTTAGCAGCAGCTGGAGATTTTGCGGGAACTGCTGCTTTAGCTGGAGCAGCAGCCTTTGGTGTTGCTTTCACAGCTGGTGTAGCTGGTTTGGCTACAGGCTTCTCATCTTCTGATTCACTGTCTGAAGATGATTCTGGTTTCTTAGCAGCAGCTGGAGATTTTGCTGGAACTGCTGCTTTAGCTGGAGCAGCAGCCTTTGGTGTTGCTTTCACAGCTGGTGTAGCTGGTTTGGCTACAGGCTTCTCATCTTCTGATTCACTGTCTGAAGATGATTCTGGTTTCTTAGCAGCAGCTGGAGATTTTGCTGGAACTGCTGCTTTAGCTGGAGCAGCAGCCTTTGGTGTTGCTTTCGCAGCTGGTGTAGTTGGTTTGGCTGCAGGCTTCTCATCTTCTGATTCACTGTCTGAAGATGATTCTGCTTTCTTAGCAGCAGCTGGAGATTTTGCTGGAACTGCTGCTTTAGCTGAAGCAGCAGCCTTTGGTGTTGCTTTCACAGCTGGTGTAGCTGGTTTGGCTACAGGCTTCTCATCTTCTGATTCACTGTCTGAAGATGATTCTGGTTTCTTAGCAGCAGCTGGAGATTTTGCTGGAACTGCTGCTTTAGCTGGAGCAGCAGCCTTTGGTGTTGCTTTCGCAGCTGGTGTAGTTGGTTTGGCTGCAGGCTTCTCATCTTCTGATTCACTGTCTGAAGATGATTCTGCTTTCATAGCAGCAGCTGGAGATTTTGCTGGAACTGCTGCTTTAGCTGGAGCAGCAGCCTTTGGTGTTGCTTTCGCAGCTGGTGTAGTTGGTTTGGCTGCAGGCTTCTCATCTTCTGATTCACTGTCCGAAGATGATTCTGCTTTCTTAGCAGCAACTGGAGATTTTGCGGGAACTGCTGCTTTAGCTGGAGCAGCAGCCTTTGGTGTTGCTTCCACAGCTGGTGTAGCTGGTTTGGCTACAGGCTTCTCATCTTCTGATTCACTGTCTGAAGACGATTCTGCTTTCTTAGCAGCAGCTGGAGATTTTGCTGGAACTGCTGCTTTAGCTGGAGCAGCAGCATTTGGTGTTGCTTTCACAGCTAGTGTAGCTGGTTTGGCTACAGGCTTCTCATCTTCTGATTCACTGTCTGAAGATGATTCTGCTTTCTTAGCAGCAGTCTTTGGTGTTGCTTTCGCAGCTGGTGTAGTTGGTTTGGCTGCAGGCTTCTCATCTTCTGAATCACTGTCTGAAGATGATTCTGCTTTCTTGGCAGCAGCTGAAGATTTTGCTGGAACTTCGGTTTTAGCTGCTTTTGGTGTACCCTTATCAGCTGTCTTTATTGGAGCCTTAGCAGTTTCCGTTGGCATAGGCTTAGCAGCAGTCTTCTCATCTTCTGAATCCTCACTGTCAGAGGATGATTCAGGTTTTTTAACTACAGCTGGAGATTTAGCTGCAATTGCTGACTTAGCTGGAGCTGTGGCCTTCGGTGTAGGTTTAGCAGCAGTTTTCTCATCTTCTGAATCATCACTATCTGATGATTCAGTTTTTTTAGCGACTTTAACCGGAGTTGCTGTCTTTGATGCATTTCCTCTCTCAGGATCCACCACTGTGTCTACTTCCATAGACTCCAGCTTTGGATCGTTATTTGACTTGGATTTCTTGGTTGGCTTTTTGACAGCTTCTTTAACCTCTTCATCGCAAGTGGTACTGCCAGATTTGAACTTCTTTCCAGAAACGGCTTCAGTAGATCCGCTTAGCTTCCTCTTTTTATTTTGCTTTCCCTCTGTACTGAAAATATCGAAAATCATATTTTGACATGAATAAAATCATTCGAGTTTTCAAAACACAGATTTGGTTAAGCATATCTTATTTAAAAAAAAACTAATTAAAGCACGTCATACCGACCTTTTAAATTTGGAAAACAATTCCTTCAGGTTCACTCCGGACTCGCCATCTTTGCCCTGCATAATGCAAGTACAGCTTTACAGACACCAAGAATAACAATTTACATTATTAAGATAAAACCTAAAAAAAAGTCTTTCAAACATCCCTTATATTTCAGGATTCGTTTGCTTTTCATATAACTGCAAAACTTTCTTTTAAAACGAATTTTAGTGCATTTTTAGAAACCTTTTTCCTAAAAACTTCGCTTAATAATACACTTTGGCCGGTTTGTGAGGAAATAAACTAGACAATGTTGGAAGTTCTGGTTTTTCGTGCTTCGATGTTATTCTAAAAGCCGTTTTTTTTAATTTTTCTGAGCTAAGAATATTTGTTTCATACAAAAGAAATATTTCCTTCTTGGCTAGCTATTGTTTAACATGATTAATAATGAATTTAAAATTCAATTATATTAAAAACCGACATAATTGAATTTTAAAGGTAATTTATATTTAGTTTGCATTTCAGCACAAAGTAAACAACAATAATTAGTAGTACAAAAAAACTTATTTTGATGTAAATTTTAAATAAAAACAAAACTATTTTTAATCGTAAGTATTGATAAATTTATAAAATAAAGAAAAGCTAAGCAATTTAATGTGATGCACCAAAGTCCTTGCAATTATTCATTTATATAATTATGTTTGATTTCTTGTTTTTTCAAAACATTTAATTGATTGATTGCATTGTCCTGAGGAGCAAGCCTATATTCAGTATATTCCAAATTTCAGCTTGAATAGATGATGGGAAATTTGCAAATATTCAATTTCAAGATTTGCAAATATTCAATTTCAAGATTTGCAAACATTCGAATAAGCAAGATCAGTTAGGTTAATATAAGGACTTTAAATAACACATGGTAAAGTTTCACATTAACGGCACTACATTTTTTCTGCTTAGAAAAAAATGTGGCAACACATGCATAAGAAAACTTGAATTATATCAAGATTTAGAACAAAAAATAACGTTTATCGAACATTTAGAAACCTTTAGAAGTGATAAAATTTGAATGTTTTGAATATATGAAATTTTTAAACATTAAATTATTCTTTATTTCAATAAAAAAGCTATCATGGGAACACGCTCGCGAATCCTGAGACTGTATTACTCCGCCGATTCTAAAAATAATTTGCCGATAATGTGAAACTTTAGCAAACGCACAATCGCGCTTACGAAAATTTTTCTAAAGTTTATATGTGCACGTGCCGGTAGGTTCGTCTTGTAAAAAACCTAACTCTTCTACTAATATACTATGAAAAATCTTACCAAATTAGCTTTCTTTTTCAACAACTGAGCAACGTCTTTCAACTCCTCCTGTTGATTAAGATACTCGTAAATAGATCGGTTAAACTGAGTGCGATCGGCGTTTTCGTCCATGTTGGCCATGTTTAACGATAATAAATAACTTTCGCTGTTGAAGCGTGAGCTGAAAACAAATTTTAGCATTATCTATGCTTCACACAAGATTAAATTGAGCCTAAACTATTAAGCTGTTTTTTATCTAATTTTTTATTACATTTTTTTAAATTTTTTATTTTAGCCTATTTTAAATTTTTTGAGTATATATGAGCGTTCAAAAGGGACGCTATAGAAAACTTTGATTAATCGAAATCAATTTCACTTAATATAGCGTTTTTTTGAATGATTAACAGTAGAAGCTCTAAAACCTAACTTATGGGTGATTATAACAAGATCTTTTAAATATTAGGGAGATGTAGAATTTTTAATTTTAAACATAATAAGACATATTTTAAAAATCACTCTATATCTAAGAGGTGACCAGTGCAGAAGGAAAGAAATGAGTGATGAAGACATAGTGAGAGAAGGTGGAAGAGAAAGGAACAAAAATAAGAAAAAGAGAATTTGCTAAAAAAATGCGTTGCAGAAAATGTAAAAGCATAATGCTCTTTAAGTATCCCTAGCATTATTCCTACCATCCAGAGCCAGTCCATGCCTGACTATCATGGAAACAAAGTTTATCTTTGATTCCACATGTCAGCAGTGCATGAACAGAAGTATATGTATAAATAAACATGTAAATATGCATATATAAGCAGTAATGTACCTGAACACTTTAGCTAGTAACCTTTAGCAGTACCCTTAAACATCTCATGCTCACGTCATGTCACAAAATTCTTTTTATAGTAAGAGACAATAAAGAAGAAATGAAAAAGACTGTTTTTTGCCACACACCATCTTCAACAATATCATAAATTTGAATTACTTCAACTATTTTCAATTCACAAAGTTTAATAATTTAACAAATTCTTTAAAAAAAAAAAGCAAAACGTTGAGAGTTTGCTTGCTTGTCGCTCGCCGGTGCAAGTCGCTGGTCGGTACGGTTATTGAGGAAGTCAACAAGTAAACAAAGTGTAGCAGTTCGGATCTCGCGAAACAAAATCGGAGTCGAAAGCAAACAAAATTAGTATAAAGACAAAGACACGCGAGATGAGAACACCATTACGGAGTCAGACAGTTGTATTCAAAGATCTTTACAATTCCGTGCCTCTCCGCAACGAAACAGTGCTGCCTCAGAACGGCCACCGACTGCGGCCAAAGTAATCCGTCTTTCCTCTGAAGAAGAGTGCACAAGAATCGACCTTTCCAGTCTAAAACTTCGACTCGGTTGTTCCACGTGTCGCAGACGACGATCCGCTTTTCGGGGTCGGAACAGACCCCGTGAGGATGATCCAGCTGACCCGGCCCCGATCCGCGCTCCCCGTACAAGCCGATGAGATTTCCGTTCCAGTGGAAAACCTTGACGCTGTGTGTTTTCCAGTCGGTGACCAGGATGTGGTCGCAATCGAAGCAGCAGGCCAGGTAAGCCGGATTCGGGCAGTAACAAGGAAAACGTCTGATGAGGATTCCTGTTTCGTCGAACCCGATTATCTCCCCGGTCATCCACTCGGCGACCAGTATCTCGCCGTTGGTAGACTGAGCCATGCCGACGGGCTGTCGAAACTTGTAGCTGGAAAACAGTCTGCTGCTGTTCAACTCTTTCGAAACCAGTTTGAGAGCGTTCTCGTCGTTTACCAGATAGAAATCGTCGCCGCGTAAAACGACGACCCTGACGGGGGCCTTCAAAAAATCCTCGGCCGTCCCCCCGACCGGGTTGCCCTTGAAGTCGAAAACTTTGAGATTCTTGTTGGCTTCGTCGACGACGACAACCGAGCTTCGAACGTGATCGAGCGCCAGGTCGGATATGACGCACGGTTTCCCGTCGGTCTCGAATTTCGTCGAAAAACCAAGCACGGAAGAATCGTTTCTGCAACGCCCGTCGTAACTGATCTCTCCAACGAGTTCGACGAGGAAATCTTCCGTAAAGTCTTCGCAGGGTCCTAGTTCGTAAGGAGTCCACGGGGGAAGGTTGATTTTGGGTGATTTTTGAAATTTTTTCAGTCGTTCCTGCAGAATACTCTCGTAGGACAGAATGCTCGGAGCGTAAGCAAATTCTAAAACCTGCTCCGAAAAAGCGACGGATATCTCTGCCGCTTCGACTTGGTTTTTTAAGTCGGAAATTTTGAACCGAGCGATTTTCTCCAGCCTGTCCGAAGTCAGCCCGTCGACCGTCTTGTGCAGAAGATCGGCATAGTCGTGGAGTCGCTGGCTGATCCGATCGATGATCTTGACGATCTCCTCGGCAAACGTCTTGTGGAAAGTCTTCCTAAAACGAGATACGTTTTTCTGCTGGACGGAGAGATTAGCGATCCTCATGCTGAGAGAATCGATGGTTTTTCCTACACCGGGAAGAAAGGACTTGATGGCTTCGGAATCTTTTCTGGCCTGATCGGCCACGGGGGCAGTGTCGTGAGCCACGTGAGACGTGCTCTCGCACATCTGGCACAACAGCGTTCGACAGTCGGTGCAGTAACTGGAGAATCGTTCTTCGTGTTTCGGGCAGTAGTTTGAAGACGCGTACGATTTTATGAGTTCGTCATGACGACCCGTCAGCAGGTCTTCCGAAGAAAAGAGGTGATGACTCTTTGAAGCTTTCACCTGAAAAATGTAGCGAGAACAATTTTATTTTTAAAATCATCTCTTTAAAATTTAAAAAATTCTTCAAAATATAAAAAAATATCTTCAAAATATAAAAATTTCTTCAAAAGATAAAAAATTTCTTCAAAATAAAAAACAATTTCTTCAAAATATAAAAAAAATTATTCAAAATATAAAAAAATTCTCTTCATAATATAAAAAATATCTTCAAAATTTGAGAGCAAATACAACAGTAAAAAGTACCATATCCTAAAATTATTAGCTGCTAGAACAACACAACTGACAGCGTAGGGGGCCCTCGTTAGCTCCGGTTCAGCGTTCATTCACCTCCTTGTAGCATTTCATTCCAGAATATTGGTTAGTAAAATTGTGTTTCCAAAATGACAGGTGAAAAAAATCGTTAAAATGCATTTGTAGCATTTTATAAAAATAGCCATATTTGATGATATTTTTATATTAATTTTAAAAAATCTACCTGTATGTGAACTTGACAGCATCTTCTGCACAGCCAATCGTTGCACTCTATGCACATTCTCACTCGAGATTTTTCAACGTTATTTCTGCTACAGCCGCTACATTGGACGGCGTCATGCTCTAAAAGTTTAGTTCTAAAATTGAGAAAACTGTGCATCGATCGAACAAGAACGTTGCTTTTCATGCTTTCAACACCGGCATCTGGAACACGACACATCGTCCGACACAGAGGGCAGTAGAACGACTGACCGGGAAGTATTTTGTTGCTTTTCAAACATATTTCCAGGCAGCTGAGACAGAAACTGTGCAGGCATGGAAGCAATTTGGGATCTGTCAATTCCTTGTTACAGTTAGGGCAGTACAGGATGTCGTCTGTTAAAACTATAGTAGACGTAAAAGTCGAATTTGCCGCTTCTAGATTGTTCATAATATTATTATTTAAAAATCTTACATTACATACATACACACAGGTGATGCGATGCGGCCCCGCGTCAACGTTTTATTGTTTACCTTGAAGTTTTACCTGGATGAAATGTAATCGGGTTTTTTGTTTTATATAAAAAAAGAGCTTAAAAAAAACGTTTTATTATTTTGAGTATTGAAAAAACTTTGAATTAATGCATGTTGATTTTTTTACATAGATAATAATAATAATTGTTAACAACAAAAATAAACTTTTTAATTTATATAAAACTCAAAATTTATTTAAAATTTGAAAATAAATAAAAATAAATTATGGAATTGAACAAATTGACACAACCGGAAGTTTTGTTTGGCCTGTTCGACAGCCGAAGTAAAAACTTTTTTTCCTCGTCTCGGTGCTCCTTTTTTATCTGAATTAATTTTTTATAAATAAATCTTCTTTAAAGTTTTTTTTGAGTTTGAGAAAATTATTTTATTTTTTTCTGACCTGTTCTGCTCTTGTGGCGTCCGTCCGATCTTCGTGTTTTAATTTTTAAGAATTTTAAGAAATTGTCTTATTATTATTATTAACTTACTGATTACTTATTAAGTAGGTTTTGTGGCATAAGCCTAATTGTATCTAGTTAATTAATAACTAAGTTTGAGAAAGGATGATTTCCAGGTATGTTTTTAAATTTTTAACTTACAAAGATTTTTTAAATTTTAAACTACTTTTTATTTTTAATTGAATTGTCTAAGACTAAGATACTCCCGTCTCAGCACTTTAATTGTGTTGTAAACCTATGAGCAATTTTTTGTTTTAAATTCTCTATTTTGTTGATCTTTTTAAATTTCTTTTTGATTCTCATTCAGATTGAGACTGATTATGTTTGTGAGTATGGGGCTGGTACAAAAATATAAGTATATATATATATATATATATATAATTTCTGATGTCTGTATGTATGTTAGTAATTTTCATAACGTCAAATAAAAAAAGAAGGAACTGCAGTCGCAAAATAATATATAATCATATATAAAAAAATCCATCATTTTTGACGGACTATTTCTAATAATAATATAATCTGAGTAAGTTATTATAATTGTTATGATTATAATATGAGTGGTCATTCACACCACAGCATAGTACAAATAACTATATAAGTAAGTAAGGAATGCTCATCTCTGCTTAACATGTCAGCCAAGTGACTAAGTTTACTAAGAATGACTAAGATGAGTACTGTCTGTCTGGTTAAGTGCAAGAGTAGGTTTATTTGAATTCTGTGTGTGTGTATATATACAATCTGAATGTATGTATGTATGTATGTATGTATGTATGTATGTATGTATGTATGTATGTATGTATGTATGTATGTATGTATGTATGTATGTATGTGTGTGTGTGTGTGTGTGTGTGTGTACACAATCTGAATGTATGTGTGTATGTATGTATGTATGTATGTATGTATGTATGTATGTATGTATGTATGTATGTATGTATGTATGTGTGTGTGTGTGTGTGTGTGTACACAATCTGAATGTATGTGTGTATGTATGTATGTATGTATGTATGTATGTATGTATGTATGTATGTATGTATGTATGCATGTGTGTGTGTGTATGTATGTATGATTGTATGTACTCTATCTGAATGTATGTATGTTCACTGGTTGTGCACTTCACTTAGCAAAGCCCCAAGTTTCAAGTGTGTGTGTGTGTGTGTGTGTATGTGTGTGTGTGTGTGTGTGTGTACAGATGATGGATGGATGAATCAAAAAGAGATGGATGGATTGATGGTTGAGGAAAAGATATGTGTGCCCTGATGGATGAAGGCATTAGAGATAACAGGGTTGGATTGATGAAACACCAACTGGTATTATATACAGAGTCTCCTAAAAGTTTTTCCCGATTTTATATTAATAATGAATGTAGATTTTAGAACATTTTGAAACATTCCGTTGATATTCACCATTCATAGATATCATTGTACTCATAGTTCTAATTCATCATATAATAAAATTAATTGAAAATCTACATTCGTTATTTTTATCAAATCCCACAAAACCTTTAGGACACCCTGTATTAAGAATTCCATGATTGAGAAATTGAGACAAAGGATGGACTTATGGTTTAAGGATAGATGAATGAGTAGGAATTGGATAGGAGATGCAGGGATCAGAAAAATGTCTTTCTTAAATTATTTGTTTTGGTTGTTATTGTTATATTGGTAAACATTGATAGATAAAAAATAGGTAATTATTTATAAACTAATTTGCCAATCTGTCTCCCTGTAATTATTTATTGGGCCTGTGTAGGTCTGGAACATTCCTAATTGATGATAATAAACAGGATCTTTGTTTTTGTCTCTCTCACTCACTCTCTCTCTCTTCCTCTCTTTTTTTTCTCTCTCTCTCTCCCTTTCTCTTTATATTTCATTAAGGTTTTTTGTTGATCAGCGCTGATTGGAATCTTTTACTTTATCTCATAACTATGTTTGACGTTGTTGTCAGGTATTTACAATATATGTAAATATAATTTATTTTTGTAATTTTTTTCATCTTACTCTGTAATTCTGATTCAACCATGTAATTATGATCCATCCATTCATGTAATTATGATCCATCCATTCATGTAATTATGATCCTTCCATTCATGTAAATATGATCCATCCATTCATGTAATTATTATCCATCCATGTAATTATGATCCATCCATTCATGTAAATATGATCCAACAATGTTATGCAATATGCATGCATGCATGCATGTATTAATTTGCAAATTTGATAGATTCTTGTAGTGAAAATCTTGTGAACACTGTCCAAAAAAAAGAAAGAAATATACAATATTATTACATCTTATTTTTTACAAGCTTTTGATTAGCTTCACTTGTCTGTTGTCTGCATAGTCGGAATCTCTCAGTCAATTTTATACCAGCTAGAGTTTTTAAGTTTAAAACTTTCAGAGTTAAAATAAAATAGATGACAACCCATTGTTTAATTATTCATTTATTATTTATTTATTTCTAGAAAAATAATGCCTTCAAAAATTTATCGATTAACTTATTTTAATTTTAAATATATGCTGTGACTATTTTTTTATGTATTTTCTATTTTTTGCCGATATTTTTGCCTATTTTTTACACAATGGTTTATTTTCTGTTTAATAAATCACTATATACGTAAATATTTTGTTTAATAAATCACTATATACGTAAATATTTTGTTTAATAAATCACTATATACGTAAATTTTTTGTTTAATAAATCACTATATACGTAAATATTTTGTTTAATAAATCACTATATACGTAAATATTTTGTTTAATAAATCACTATATACGTAAATTTTTTGTTTAATAAATCACTATATACGTAAATTTTTTGTTTAATAAATCACTATATACGTAAATTTTTTGTTTAATAAATCACTATATACGTAAATTTTTTGTTTAATAAATCACTATATACATAAATTTGTTGTTTAATAAATCACTATATACGTAAATATTTTGTTTCTTTTTTAAAACAGATCTGACTCAACGATTTTCAGCTAACAGCGGAGACCCATAACGATCATCCAGGATTGAAACTCTGTCTCTCTTGTTTTTTATTTTTAAACTAAAACTATTTATTTGATTTATATTACAACAAAACCTCTCTCATTCTGTGGACTGACAACAAATTATATTCTTAATCATGAAGTCTTTATCACTGGTCTTCCTCTTCTTCTTCTTATTTATTGCCACCATACTAGCTCAAGGTTAGTTAATTCTTGTTGAGGGTAGTGGGTGGGTATTTTTGGGGGGAGTGTGCAGCAGTAGATTGTCTAGAAGTCTGGACTTGTGTTACTATCAGATGTGTGTTATTGACGTAGGAATTTGTGAGTGATGTTGTGGCAATGTCATCTGGTTGTGGCAATGTCATCTGGTTGCCATGTCATCTGGTTGTTGGTTGTTGCTGTTTGTTAGACTGATGATAATTAAATTAGCGTAATCTGTAATTTATGATAATATTATAATATAATTATGAAGATACTTATTATGATGTAATAACTTGCAGATGCAAAGAAGCAGAACACGTGCATAGAACAGAAAACATGTGGTCAATGCATGGCTGCTGGACCACACTGTGGTTGGTGCAGTCAAGAGGTAAGCTTGCTAGTTAGCTAGCTAGTTAATTGGTTAATTGATTGAAATATAATAATAGATAGCTTGCTAGTTAGCTAGTTAGTTAATTGGTTAATTGATTGAAATATAATAATAGATAGCTTGCTAGTTAGCTAGCTAGTTAATTGGTTAATTGATTGAAATATAATAATAGATAGCTTGCTAGTTAGCTAGCTAGTTAATTAATTGGTTAATTGATTGAAATATAATAATAGATGGAATGAATTTATTGGAGAACAGCAGATATATGTATGTGGGGGGGGGGTACGTTCAAGGGGAATTATTCTTCTTTTCCGGTTTTCCGTCCGTTTTCCGTTTTGCACGGGTTGGACGGTTCCTTCCAATTCGGCCCCTCCATTCATCTCTAGACTGTGCCATCGCAGCCATAAGGCCTAGACTGTGTAGATTATGGCTGAAGCATTCTGCCCAGGACAAGTGAAATTATGTGGGGTTTAAAGGATCAAATAAGGGACTGAAAACTAATGTAATTAATTACTTATTATAATTAAGTGAAAAAGAAATTGGGAATTTTATGGTTGGATTGTTGGTGGTAAGCTTTGTGTATTATAGAGGTGATATATTAATTTTATTTAGCGAGAGAGAGAGAGAGAGAGAGAGATGAAACTTTATTTGGGAGAGTTTTTATATGTAGTATCTGACTTTTTAGTTGACTAGGGATGATGAAGCTCTGGTAAGAATTTGGTTGTATTTTTATGCACCCTTGTGTGTGTTTGTGTGTGAGTGTGTGTGTGTGTGTGTGAGTATGTGTGTGTGTGTGTGTGTGTGTGTGTGTGTGTGTGTGTGTGTGTGTGTGTGTGTGTGTGTGTGTGTGTCAACAAGTATACATGTTTTTTAGTTGAGCATTCTTGTTCTTTTGTGTCTCTATTTTTTAATTATTTGTTTTCAAAATTCATTAAATTCTTATATTTTTAAGTTTAATAAAATTAATTTATTGGACTGAGTTAGAGAAAAATTATTTTTTTTAAATTTATGTTTTATTTTATTTTATAATAATTATATTTTTAAATAAATAAATAATTTTTTTCCTTCGTACATCTTTTTCGTGGTCTTTTTCTTATGTCTCTCTCTCTTCCTTTCTTTGTGTGTATGCCTGCTGTTACTTGCTACTGTAGACTAGTCAGCAATTAAAGAAAGCTGACTGATTCTACTGATTCATCCACATTCACACTCACACTTGTGTTTTTTAGCCACACTGACACTCTCAAGCAATTTTGTTGTAGGTTGTTGATGTTGATGATGATGATGATGATGATAATGATGGTTATGATTTGTTTACTTTTTGATGGTGTCCAGCACATATATATAGAATAGATATATCGGAGATGAGCAGGTTTTGAGCGAGATGCCAAGATGGCCTCCGAAAAAACGATTTAGAGTCTTTTGGACCCATGAATATTCATTATTTGTATTAATCTATTTTTGGTACGACAGCGGAGACTAAACTCCGGTTTGTAAGAAACAGAAACGTCGATTTCTTATAGCTAAAAGTAGTTGATATGAGTTTTATTTTAATTTAACGCGATATCCGACATAAAAAATATACAATTCTAATTTACCGATAACACAGGCGACGATAACACAGGCGACGTTAAATAGACATAAATAGACCATCGAACTAGAGACTACGCAAATAAATTTCAATGTCAACTGAAATTTTTATAAAAAAAAAATTTGTTAATTTTTATAAAGTTAAAAATTTATTTTGTACATAAAATTTTTTTTTTTCTGTTAAAAAAATACTTGATTAAGTTACTATACGTTGTAACTCTCAGTTCTTCATTTCGGATCTCCGGTCTACTAGGCTGCCTCGCTAAAAGCCTTCCTAAACAACAGGCGGGCCGATATATCTATTCTATATATATGGTCCAGCACTGCTCACGCCATCATCATCATCATCCGGGTGACGTATTCGTATTTAAGGATGTTTTGTTTGTTGGTTTGTTTGTTTGAGAGAGTTGCGTGTAATTGCGAATGGAAATATCCAATCTACGAATAATTTATAAAGCTGTATTTAAAAAAAAAATCAAGACATGTGCTTTTCAACTCATTTTAGAATTTCGAAGGAATGGAACAGTGCGATCTGAAGGACAGTCTCTTGAAGAAGGGCTGTGATGCCAAGTACATCGAGAGTCCTCTCAGTACGATTCAATATATGAAGGTGAGAAAATAAAGAATTATCTTTACTGTTTTTGCCTTCATCATCATCATCATAAGTGATTTTATTATAATCATCATCATCATTGATCTTATTATAATCATCATCATCATCATTATAACTGATCTTATTATAATCATCATCAGCATCACCATCATCATAACTGATATTATAATAATCATCATCATCATCACCTTCTTATCTTCCTTCCAGAACGATCCCCCGACCAATGCCGAACAGTACTACGACGCCGTACAACTCTCGCCTCAGGAGGTGTACATCCAGTTGAGACCAAGTGAGAGATGGTTGCCTCGTTGTTGTTGAACTCCGCCTATCAACCTTTTTTATCAGATTTATTTCATAGTTTTTAAAAGCTATAAATTGAATAATTTAATATAATTATGCTCTCATTTTATTGGGATTGTGCTAAATATTTTCTTAATTGTGCAGTTTTTTTTTTTTTTTTGGGCTTATTTGCACGATGTGACACGCTAGCTCAGTGAAGTGCAGCTAGCTCAGTGAAGTGCAGCTAGCTCGGTGAAGTGCAGCTAGCTCGGTGAAGTGCAGCTAGCTCGGTGAAGTGCAGCTAGCTCGGTGAAGTGCAGCTAGCTCGGTGAAGTGCAGCTAGCTCAGTGAAGTGCAGCTAGCTCGGTGAAGTGCAGCTAGCTCGGTGAAGTGCAGCTAGCTCGGTGAAGTGCAGCTAGCTCGGTGAAGTGCAGCTAGCTCGGTGAAGTGCAGCTAGCTCAGTGAAGTGCAGCTAGCTCGGTGAAGTGCAGCTAGCTCGGTGAAGTGCAGCTAGCTCGGTGAAGTGCAGCTAGCTCGGTGAAGTGCAGCTAGCTCGGTGAAGTGCAGCTAGCTCGGTGAAGTGCAGCTAGCTCGGTGAAGTGCAGCTAGCTCGGTGAAGTGCAGCTAGCTCGGTGAAGTGCAGCTAGCTCGGTGAAGTGCAGCTAGCTCGGTGAAGTGCAGCTAGCTCGGTGAAGTGCAGCTAGCTCGGTGAAGTGCAGCTAGCTCGGTGAAGTGCAGCTAGCTCGGTGAAGTGCAGCTAGCTCGGTGAAGTGCAGCTAGCTCGGTGAAGTGCAGCTAGCTCGGTGAAGTGCAGCTAGCTCGGTGAAGTGCAGCTAGCTCGGTGAAATGCAGCTAGCTCGGTGAAGTGCAGCTAGCTCGGTGAAATGCAGCTAGCTCGGTGAAGTGCAGCTAGCTCGGTGAAATGCAGCTAGCTCAGTGAAATGCATCGTGGATTTCTAGATATTTAGATTCTAGAATTCCACTGGTGCAACTATGTTGATGATGATTGCATTATCTACGTCGTCTGGCTTTATTAGACTGTTGTGGTTGTAGCAGTCGTTAAACCAACACACACACACACTCGTACAGACACATACACACACCGACACATACACACACAAACAAACAAACATACACAGACACACATCACAAACACACATCACAAACACTAGGGATGTCACGGGTAGTACTTTTTGGAGTTTTCGGGTTCGAGTTCGGGTTTGTGAAACTAGAGTTTTCGGGTTCGGGTTCGGGTTTGTAAAACTCGAGTTTTCGGGTTCGGGTTTGTGAAACTCAAGTTTTCGGGTTCGGGTGCGGGTTCGGGTTTGTAGTTTTCCAAAAACCGGGTTCGGGTTCGGGTACTGGCTTATGATTTCAAATTCCCGGATTGATTTTAAATTTACCTAGTGTATATACATATAAAAACAAGAGCGATCAATTCATCCATTGAACATTACACGTATTGAATAAACTCTAACAAGTTATTTTTTTAGCTTTCCAAATAATGTGATTTCTTTGGCCGAAGGAGGCCTTATTATTTTAGTTCATTCGCGGCTCAGTCCGGCCAGATAATCAGGCGGATTAGTGGTCTAGCTTACACACTCACCAATAAAATGACCTATTTGTGTTATTTGTTACGCAAAGGTGATAATACAAAACTTGTATGGCTTGCGATTAGTATAATACGTTACCGCTTAAATTATTGTAATTTAATAATTTGTTTCGCTGCTCGGTCCGGTCGGGTAATCAGGCGGATTAGTGTTCTAGCTTACACATTTGCCAATAAAATGACTGTGACGCATAGATCATTTATAGACTTTGCCAGTTAAAGTTTAGGATTATGCAAGATTATCTTTATAACAAAGGATCTTTGTTATATCAGAAGAACTTTGAGTATATGAATGAATAAATATAAGGTTATATAACTGAAGTAAAAAGTTTAGAGTCATGGCTATCCGCGATTTCTTCGACCGAAGGAGGCTTAATTATTTTAGTTCGTTCGCGGCTCGGTCCGGCCTGATTATAATCAAACGGATTAGTGGTTTAGTTTACACAATCACCAATAAAATGACGTATTTGTGTTATTTGTTACGCAAAGGTGATAATACAAAACTTCTACGGCTCGGGATTAGTATAATATGTTACTTCAACAAAACTTGTAATTTATCACTTTAGACGAAGACACTCTTTTGTGGTGGAAAGATAACAGAACAAACTTTCCAAATTTAGCGGTGACCGCTAAACGCTTCTTGGAGCTCCGCCTTGCTTTTGCAAGCCAGTCCCAAGCCTGGAGAAAGGAGGAGGAAAAAGTTAAAAGGATCAAATTATGATCCACGACTGGAAGTACTTAGGTGCTTTTGACACAGTCGTTTCAGTCTTAAAACACTTGGTGTAAAGGACTATAAAACTATTATAACAGTTGTTCAGTGGTGCTGCAATTATTTATGAACCGCTAAGGAACCGATTATCAGGCAAGACAGCAGAAAAACTGTTGTTTATGAAGTACAACTTGCCTGAAATCGGTTCCTAATACTATTTTATTTTTAATAAACTAGAAAAGTTATGAAAACTCTGTTTGTGTTGCTATTTTTAAAACTGGAATAAATATTTATTTACTAAAAAATTTATTTGTTCACAACTCCGAGTTCGGGTATTAGGCTTATAAATTTTCGGGTTCGAGTTCGGGTTCGGGTATCAAGTTTTCACATTTTCGGGTTCGAGTTCTGGTTCGGGTATCAAGTTTTCACATTTTCGGGTTCGGGTTCGGGTTCGGGTATCAAATTTTCACACTTTCGGGTTCGAGTTCGGGTTCGGGTATCAGAAAAAGACCGGGTAGTACCGAACTCGGGTTCGGGTTCGGCTACCCGTGACATCCCTAACAAACACACACAGAATTTTTTATTTGTTTCGTACAACACCTTCGCCTATTTACCGACACATTAATAATATAATCATTTGATATACCTAAGCATGGAAGTTTGTCGTTCGGTTTTATTCGGGTACGGAAGTAATCGGAAATATTTTTCTTCCGAACGTTCGGTTTTAATCGGGTTCGGAAATAATTTCATTCCGAACTTTCAAAAACCGTTTCCGAAAGATCGAGGATATTCGGAAATTATACGGAACAGCCGAAAATTACTGAATTACTTTCTTAATTTTTTAGGCATTCTGACGAGACTTGTACAAATTGATTTGTTTTTGAATTATCTATTCAAATATGTAAATTTTATTAAGATAAATCAAGTTTGAATTTTCTATGTAAAATGCGCGAAGAGTTAGCAACGGTTATTGAGTAGCCTAGCGAGTATTTACATTGTAAATAGAGACATAACCGATTTAATCGCAATAGTTTTTACCATATAACTCCGTTAATAATTCAGGGATTTAGTTGAAAATCGTACAGATCGTTTTGTATTTTAATTTTCTATTCAAAAATTTAAAAAAAATAAAATGCTTCAAATTTGAATTTTCCATATATAATGCAGGCAAAGTTAGCTACCGTTGCTAATTTCAGCGATGTACACAAAACTATACGTATTGACGTGTTTCCATTATCGCAAACAGAAGAAAAGGAAAGATATGACATAATTAATATCAATTTCATTTTTACATAATTATAATAATTATAATATTTCATTGATCTAAAACGACGATCAGTGAAATTCGTTGTTTAATTTTTTTTACGGAATTCCGAAAAAACCCGACATTTACGAAAAATAATTCCGAACGTTCGGTTTTTTCGGGGTCGGAAATAATTTTATTCCGAACTTCCGACAACCGATAAAAACCGAAAAAAACCGACTTTTCGGTTACGTTCGTTAGGGAATGGAAGAAACTTCCATGCTTAGATATACCTGCACGCACGCCCTGCCCACCTGGGTTCACACTTGTTTTTTTTTCTTCCACCAATCCAGACGGGCCGTTCACCTTTCCGGTTCACTTCAGGCAAGCCGAGAACTACCCGGTAGATCTTTACTACGTCATGGATCTGTCTCAATCCATGGGAGACGACAAGGCCAAGCTGGCAGCCCTCGGGGATACTTTGGGTGGGTTCGACGATGGCACGGTTATGATGATGATGTTGATGATGATGATGATGATGATGTTGATAATAAATGGTTACGATGATGATGATGATGTAGATAATAACGCGGTTATGATGATGATCCGCTATCGGGACAACTGTCCCTTTGGACTTTTGTGTTTTTTTTTATATATTGTTTTAATGTAATCATCATGGAATACTTGTTGTCTAAATAAAATGAATTGAAATGATGCAGATAATAGTAATAGCATGGTTGATGACGATGATTATGATTATAGTGGCGATAATGTTATTCAGGATGGCAAGTTAATTTTACTGGTGAACGTGACACTAATAGGGTTTTTCAAAGAAATTTTTTGGTGATACTGAGAGGGTTTTTCGATGAAATACTTTTGGTAATACTTACTGAGAGGGTTTTTTGATGAAAAACGTTTGGTGATGCTGAGGGTTTTCAATGAAATACTTTTGCTGGCAACAGTGGTAACCATGATTGTCTAAAATTATTGTGTGCATGCTTTAAGAGGTTCTTGTCCCGATGGGGATCGAATTGTGATGGTAGTGTACATTGTAGTACAATTTCAAATGATGTTTGTACACAAAATTCCTAGATTATCATTATATAGATAGTTTACATGACCGTAATGGTTATTCTTGTTATCATTATATAGATAGTTTCTATGACAGTAATGGTTATTCTTGTTATCATTATATAGATTACATGACCGTAATGGTTATTCTTGTTATCATTATATAGATAGCTTTTATGACCGTAATGGTTATTCTTGTTATCATTATATAGATAGCTTCTATGACCGTAATGGTTATTCTTGTTATCATCATATAGATAGTTTACGTGACCGTAATGGTTATTCTTGTAATAAAAACAGCCCAAAAGATGAGCCTGATCACAAAGAACTTCCGTCTCGGTTTCGGCTCCTTCGTCGATAAGAAGACGATGCCATACGTCAGCACTGTGCCCGAAAAGTAAGTAATCCTCCGATTGGTCGATTGGTTGATTGAATCCGACTTTATTTCTTTATTTGTTTCTCAAAAAATAATATTACCATCATCATCATTGAATCATTACAACTTACAACTATCATCATCTCAGCATCATCACTACGGTCACAATAGTTTTGCAGGCTCATACAAATATCATCATCATCACAACTTACAACTATCCTCATCATCATCGTCACTACGGTTACAATCATTTTCCAGGCTCATAAGCCCCTGCAGCGAGTGCACCGCCCCCTACGGTTTCAGGAACCAACTCCCCCTAACCGAAGACACAGCAAAATTCAAGGTTGGCTTCATTCTTCCTCTTAATTTTCAAGCGTTGTTGGAATGAACGATTTATGGAATTAATAGTCGATTGGTCTAGGAATTATAGAGATGATGATGATAGGATCTGGATTGATGTATGGATTAAGCGATTGATTGATTGATTGAGTGAGTGAGGATAGGTTATATCTGAAATTATTGATTGAATAATAAATCATGCCTGATTGATTGTATTACTGCGTAATATAAGATCGATCAAAAGATGATATAAACTTCTTGTATTTTATATTTTGATTCATTCTTGTTAAAAAAAAAAAATTGCAAAACTTATTTTTATTACTTCGAGAAACGTTTTATTTTTTCTTGCTAAAACACTGACAATATTTTCTCTTCTTTTTTCCACTTCGCCATGGACATACACACACACACGTACGTACACACACACACGAATGTACACACACACACGCACACACGTACACACACATGAATGTACACATACACACAGGATGAGGTCAACGCTGCTCCCATTTCTGGAAATCTGGACTCCCCGGAGGGTGGATTCGATGCCATCATGCAAGCGATCGCCTGCAAGGTTCGCTATCGTTTTTTTCATCCGATTTTTTGTATCACCGATCGACATTTCTGCTTTTCTCTTTCTCTCTCTCTTTCTCTCTTTCTTTCTTTCTTTTCTTCTATTTTTCCCCAGCACAAAATTATGCAGTTATTAATATTTATTTTGAGTTTTCCTTGATTTCTCTCTTTCTCTCTCTCTCTCTTTCTCTCGCTCTCTCTCTCTCTCTCTCTTTCTCTCTCTTTCTCTCACTTTTTCTCTTTTGCTGGTTCATTAATGCATTTTCTTACAACTCTGTTTACACACACCTCCTCCTCCTTCAGAATGAGATCGGATGGAGGGACCAATCGAGAAAGATGTTGCTCTTCAGTACTGATGCAGGATTTCACTATGCCGGTGATGGAAAGGTGGGTGGAAGAGTGAATAAAGTGGTGGTGATAGGGTGGTAGGGTGGATGTTGGTGGCGGTAGGGTGGCGGGTGGTAGGGTGGATTTTGGTGGCGGTAGGGTGAGTGGTTTTGGTTGAAATTGGAAGGATGGGTGGTATTGGAGGGTGGAAGAGTGAAATAAATGGTGGTGGCAGGGTGGTAGGGTGGGTGGTGTTGGTTGAAAATAGAAGGATGGGTGGGAGGTGTTGGTAGGGATAAACCATAACTAATTAATTAATTAATTATATTTTCTTCAGCTCGGTGGCATAGTCACCCCGAACGATGGAAACTGTTATCTGGACGGTGACGGAGAGTACAGTGAAAGTTTAAACCAGGTACGACGGACGTTTAGCATAATTTATTCGTCGTGTCTATCATTGGAGATGGGAATCGAACCCAGAGTTGAAAGTTTGAGTTCGGTTCATTGTCAAGTTGTTAATCGGTTTCGTTGTCGCCCGTCAGGATTATCCGTCGATCAGCCAGTTAGCCCACAAGGTAGCTGAGAAGAAAGTTAACATCATATTCGCTGTAACTGCAGATCAGGTGGGACGGGTTTTAAGATGGTTTTTCACGTACGTGACGATGATGATGATGATGACGATGATGATGGTGATAATGATGGTGATGATGATAACGATGATGATGGTAAGGGTGATAATGGTTATAATGACGATGATGAGGGTGATGATGATGGTGATGGTGATAATGATGGTGATAATGATGGTGACGATGATGATGGTGATGATAACGATGATGATGGTGAGGGTGATGATGATGGTGATGATGATGGTGATAATGACTATGATGATGGTGATGATAACGATGTTGATGGTGATAATGATGGTGATGATGATTGATAATTTCATGTCATCCCATACGTTGTTTTCGAACTGCAGATGTACGTCTACTCCAACTTGAGTCAGTTCATAGAAGGCTCGACTGTCGGCATCCTGGCAAACGACTCCGGCAACATCGTCGATCTCGTCAAGGACAACTACGACGTGAGTCGCGTGTCCTCATTTTTATTTTCGTACATCCTCGTTTTTTCGTACATCCTCGTATTTCTCGTACATCCTCGTACTTTCGTACATCCTCGTACTTTCGTACATCCTCGTATTTCTCGTACATTCTCGTACTTTTGTACATCCTCGTACTTTTGTACATCCTCGTACTTTCGTAAATCCTTGTATTTCTCGTACATTCTTGTACTTTTGTACATCCTCGTACTTTCGTACATCCTCGTACTCTCGTACTTTCGTAAATCCTCGGTTTTTTTTCTTTGCACGTACAACTTGTCTTACGTGTTTATTTGTCATTTGTTGAAATTTTTAATTATTATAATCTTCCTCTTTAATTTGTGAAATGTTTTTTTAATAAAAAATTAATTTATAATATTCAAAATAATTCAATAACACGAATACTTATACAGTGTATGATTTTGCTGTATATTCAATTTTACGATAATTTTTATCCTTCCTTTTCCGTCCGACGACCAGAAAATCAGCAGCAGTGTGGAGTTGAAGACTTCCGAAGACGAAGATTTTGTTGTTTCCTTCAAGAGCAAATGTCTCGGGTTTGTTTTCCACCTTGTTTGTTTGTTTGTTTGTCTGTTTGTTCATCATCTATTATTTTTATTATTTTTTTGGTTTTTGACGATCTTCAACGGATCGCTCAGATGATTTAATTTGTCTGCATGGATTTCAAAGTTTAACGTGTTTTATAACACGTGTGTGTGTTTCTTCTTTTTTATAACAGAAATGAATATAAAGACGTCGCCAAGTGTGACAAGATTGGAATCGCCTCCAACGTGAGTTCGCGGCTTTCATTGTTTCGCCAGCATTTGTTTCTTCTCGATCCTTCTTTTCTTTTATTCTCCTTCTTTCTCTTTCTTTTCCTTCTTCTCTCTTTATTTTATTTCTTCTCCTTTCTCTTCTCTCTCTCTCTCTTTTCCTTTTCTTCTCTCGCTCTCTTTTTTTCTCTCTCTCTCTCTCTCTCTCTCTCTCTCTCTTTCTCTCTTTATTTTATTTCATCTCACTCATTCTTCTCCTTCCCTGCATGCATCCTTCCTACTTCCTATCTCGCTACGATTCAAATCGAAAGCGATCTTTCAAAAGCTTTTTTACACCCGTAACGCGTCAGTCCAATTCAAATCGTCGGGCAAACCCATCAACGGGTTTTCCCCATCAACGGGTTTTTCCCCGTCGAAGGGTTTTTCCTATCAACGGGTTTTTTCCCACCAACGGGTTTTTCCCCACCAACGGGTTTTTCCCCATCGACGGGTTTTCCCCATCAACGAGTTTTCCCCTTCATTGCCACACAGGTGACGTTCGACGTGACGATCTCGGTGAGCTCCTGCCCGAAGGACAAGTCTCTGTGGAGGAGGACCTTCTACATCTACCCGGTCGGTCTGAACGAGAAGCTGAAGGTCGAGGTCGATCTCATCTGCGAGTGCGGCTGCGAGGCTCCCGAAGTCGAGGTCGTTGGCCTTTTGTCGTTGTTGCTGCGGTGACGTCGCAACTGTGATGATGATGATGATGATGATGATGTTATAATAATAGTTGTAGCATATTATTGGAATGTATGATATACATATAGGGTAAATGTGATGATGATGTTATGATAATAGTTGTAGCATATTATTGGAATGTATGATATACATATATACAGTATGGCCCAAAAAAAAGTGAGAACATCTTACATAATTTAATTAATCATAATTCTTCGTACAATTTCTTTTGCAAAGTTTTCTAAGCGTCAAAGTCACTAATTTTGATGTAATTAGGTCACATCTTACGAGCCACTAATTTTAATTTAATTAGGTCACATCTTGAGAGATGTTCTCACTTTTTTTGGGCCACCCTGTATATATGTGTACTGTACTGTAGAATAATGCTATTTTGTTGTAATTAAATTGTTTGATTGTTCGATTTATTGATTGGTGTGGCTCCTCCCACAGGAACCGAACAGCGCCAAGTGCAACGGGCAGGGTACGTACGAGTGCGGGGCGTGCACGTGCAACCAGGATAGGTACGGAAGAAAGTGCGAGTGCGACGCCACCACCCTCACCACGTCCGATTACGATGCCTCGTGCAAAGCGTTGGTGTTGTTGTTTTCGTATTTGTTGCTGTTGATTTTAATTTAATTTTTAATAATTTGATTCCGATTCTATCGTAATATAATAATATATTATAATCGGCTGTACGGCACGAGTGAAAGAGACGAAAGTAGTGCAGAAATCATTTCTGTAAAAGTTATCGCGTCGCCGTAATCACATGTGTTGAAGTATCTTTTCAAATCATCGAAAAATCGTCTGCACAACGGCTTGCTACTGTCGTTGTGCTTAGCAGTGGCAAGAAAGAGGAGCGCTTGCTTGCATCATCGAGAACGGGGAAGCACGCATCAGACGTTCTCTCTAATTAATTAATTAAATAATTAACGATTAAAATCTTCCAGGAAAGACTCGAACAAGGTGTGCAGCGGTCACGGCCAGTGCCTCTGCGGCAAGTGCGAGTGCAGTCCGATCAATCCGTCCGACCCCTCGAAGAGGTACACCGGCCCCTACTGCGAGTGCAACAACTACAACTGCGACTACGAAAACGGAAAAATCTGCGGGGGTAAGCAGCGTGGCGTCGTTTCGGTTTTTTCCGACGCGTGTCGCGACCTCTGCTAGATGGATGCTAGACGTTGAACTATGAACTATCGTCTTGACCTTAGCTATAGTCTGAAGGTCACCATACTTGACTATTTTATCCCTATGTGTGTAATGTTAGCTGCGTTTTTATCGCTAAAAGTGTAACGTTAGCTGTGTTTTTATTCCTAACAGTGTAATGCTGGCTGAGTTTTTGACGATATAGAAATAATGATTGAGCATCACATATTAATTGTGATGTTATATTCGAAATCAACGCGTTTTTCTTGCACATGTTTTTCTGCGAGGCTTGTCACTTGCGGCATTATCGGTGATGGTCCGGAAGTTGGATTTCATTCTGCCCGACCGATCGAATGTTTCAGAGGTGAACTCTTTTTTGAATTTTCACTTTTTTTCTCGACCAGATTTCGGCAAGTGCGAGTGCGGCAAGTGCAAGTGCCAAGAAGGGTACCACGGTCCAACCTGCAACTGCCCGGAGAGCAAAAAAGATTGCATGGCCAGCGATGGGGTTTGATTGATTAATGATTTGTTTATTGATTAATTGATTAACTAGCTGGTTGATTGATTGATTGGTTAACTATTTGATTGATTAATTAATCGATTAACTGGTTGATTGATTAACTAATTGATTGGTTGATTGATTGATTGATTGATTGATTAACTGGTTGAACTCAATCCTGTTGATATTCAGAGCGAGTGCAACAACAAGGGTTACTGCGAGTGTGGCAAGTGCGTCTGCACTCTGACGAACTACAAAGGCAAGACTTGCGAGGAATGTCCTGTAAGTTCATCACCTATCTGAACTTTGAACTTTCGTAGATGCCGGGCGTGTACGGGCTCATTTCATTCGTAAAATAGTACTCTTTTTTTTTTTAGCGATTGCCGATAAATAATCATCAAGTTGATCACAATATTTGATTGTGAAATTTTGTCAGAAGTGTAGAGCCGCTTTAAATGAACTTTTTCGTAATTTTCGTATGAACCTTAACCTTAGTATCACACTCCCTTTTACGGGCTTTTATTAACTTTCGCTTGTCCGGATGTCCGTGGGATGTCCTTTAAATCATCATCATCATCACCTTTCATATCATCATCACCACCTTTCACATCATCATCATCATCACTTTTCAAATCATCATCATCACGTTTCATATCATCATCATCACTTTTCATATCATCATCACCTCTCACATCATCATCATCACCTCTCAAACCATCATCATCATCTTTCATATCATCACCTTTCATATCATCATCACCTTTAATATCATCATCATCACCTCTCACATCATCATCATCATCACCACCACAACTGCTTCCACCATCCACCATGCAGACTTGCCCGACAGCCTGCGATGAGAAGCGAGCTTGCGTCCTGTGCGCGGCCTTCAAGAACTACAACAAGAAGACGGAAGAAGACTGCAAAGCCAGTTGCTCTCACGTGACTACCATCGATGATTTGGATCAGATCAGTGAGTTCTTCCATGGGGAAAGAGTTGTAAATAGTTGTGTATGTATATATATATATATGGGCGGTGGTGGCAAAGCAGTAAAGCATTTGCCTATCAGCTTGTAGGTCGACGGTTCGAATCTCACCGGCGTCACCATAGTAACTAACTCCTTTCACTAACCTAAAAAAAAAATATATATATATATATATAGTTAATTTAGTTGATTTTTTTGTTTGTTACTTACCTCATCGTGGGATCGATGCAAGCGAGATAATAAGATAACGTTGTTTAAAACATAAGACTTTATAGAGTGTTTTATTATTTGATCGATTAACTCATCATCATCATCACCACCACCTCTTCCGTCAGACGACACGTACGGCGTCTGGAATCTGTGCAAGTTCCGCGACGAGACGGACGAGTGCGACGTTCTCTTCAAGTGGCATTCCGACAAGAACGACATACGAGTCCAGAAGACGAAAGGTTTGTGGAAGTCGTTTCGTGATTCGATCGATTTCGATTTTGATTGATTTTGATTCATTCATAACTTTTAAATTGCTTCCGTTTTTCAATACTGCCGCCATCAAACTGGTGGTGGTTGTTTGAAAGTTGTCTATTTTTTCTTGCTCAGAAATAGGAGTACAGAGAGAGTAGTCGTTTTAGTTTATGAGTTTTTCTGTTTTAGTTTTAATAGTATCGTAACATATAAATGAACGCTCGGTAACCCTGCATAGATAATATATATGTATATAGTATGTGTGTTTGTGTTTATCCAAAAAAGTGTCCTTATTTATTTATTGAACTTTTTAACAACCACCACGACGATGACCACACACACAGAATGTCCGGCCCCTGTGAACATCTTGCTGATAGTCGGATCGGTGATCGGCGGAATAATCCTGATCGGACTGATTCTCCTCATCATCTGGAAGGTTCTCATTACCATACACGACAGGAGAGAGTTTGCTAGGTTTGAAAAGGAAAGGGAGAATGCCAAGTGGGATGTTGTGAGTTTTTATTTATTTGTTTATTTATTTATTTATTTATTTATTATTTATTTATTTATTTTTTTTAATTTATTTATTTATTTATTTATTTTATTTATTTATTTATTTATATTTTTTATTTATTATTTATTTATTTACTTATTTATTTATTTATTTATTTATTTATTTATTATTTATTTATTTTTTATATATTTATTTATTAGTATATAGTAGTTTTATTTATTTATTTATTTATTTATTATTTATTTATTTTTTATGTGTTGTGGTAACAACTGTTGTGCTGTGGGTATTAGTATATGGTAGTTTTTTTTAATTTGTTATTTATTAGTTATTTATTTTTTATGTGTTGCGGTAACAACTGTTGTGCTGTGGGTATTAGTATATGGTAGTGATCCGGTAAGTGGTGGTTTCAGAATTGGTATTTTATTCTATCGATACTCTGAAAAAGAAAAAACTATCGTAGTTAATTGTGAGTTTTTCCTGGTGATTTAGCGGATATTTTTAAGCTTTAATATAACTTTAGAGTGTATTGATTGTGGCTGGTAAAATCTTTGGAGGTGTGCGAGGGTTATTTTTAGTATAATATTAGTTTATTATTTTCTATTCGGCGATTCTTGCTCATCGCTTTCACTTTCATTTTTTTCCAGGGAGAAAACCCGATCTACAAACAGGCGACATCAACGTACAAGAATCCGACGTACAACAAGAGCTAATCTAATCCTCCTTTCGTTTCGAATCAACGTCCTGATCGACTCAAATATTCTCCGTTTTTTCTTTATTTGTTTAACTAATCATGGAACTAATTTTTTTTTTTATTGAATTATATATTTTTTTAATTATTATTATTATTGTTATCATTATCATGTTATTGTTGCATGCTTTAATCTTTGTTATATATATATATATATGTTTTCTTTGTTTGTTTACATTTATTCGTCAGCTTTTAAGTTTTTTTTTCCAAATTTAGAATTATTTTTTGTTTTTATTTTAAGATTGCTGATTTTATAGATTTACGAAGATTTTTAGTGAGCATGATGCTTTCCGTGTTTGTTGTTTAATGTTTCATTGTTTTACTCTGTTTCTCTCTTTGTCTGTCTGTCTGTCTGTTTGTTTGCCTGTTTGTTTCTAGCGCTCTCTTCCTTTCTCTCTCTCGCTCTATATCTGCTGGATAACTTTGATACATCGGATCAGTGTTACAACTTCAAACTACGCAGCAGTATTAATTATCTTTTTATAGGAAGAAGTGATGCACACATACATACACACATGCATATACACATACATACATAACACACATACATACTTGCAAGTATACACACATACGTACTTACATACAAATACATATGCACATACATACATATATATAAGCTCATCTTAATATCGTCAATGGAGAAATAAAAAAGTATATATAAGAAAAAGATAACCTGTTTATAGATTTTAAATTTTTAAACAATATTGGATATTGGATATTGAATATTTTTTATAGAATTTCTTTGCATATTTATTATTATAGTAGTCATGTGCATGTTATTTATTTTTAATATTATTATTATTATTATTATTGTAGTTATTATTAATATTATTATTGCTATTAGTGGTAAATATAGACAATGGCTAAAATAATTAACTTTTTTAAAGAATTTTTTATGCTTCGTCGTCACTAAAAAGTATTCCGAATCATCATAAATAAATATACCTACAAGTAGCAGAGTTTTCTTTTAGTTCTAGAACGATTTTTTAAGAACTTTTTTCTGTCAACTATGCGGGTCGTAATGTTTAAAAAAAAAAACATTTCGTTTCAAATTGAATTTTTATTCTTTGTTGTCATTGTTGTTACGTTTACATGGCCTTCGGATTAGCCCTGTTCAGAAATGTGGGGTTGTGTCCTCTCACTTTTTCCCTCTCCCTCTCTCTCTTGCTTTCTTTATCTTTCTCTCGCTCGATCTTTCGCTTTTCTCTCTCTCTCTCTCTCTCTCTTTATTGCTCTCTCTCATTTGATCTTTTTCTCTGGTCTTATACCTATTTTTCCTTTGTTATTATAAAATTATTGATTTTATTCATAAATTAAATGTTTTTCATATATATAATTAAATAGAACCAATGTTGAAAGATTTACGAACGTTTTGTACTCGAGTAAAGTTTTTCTTTCTAAGTTTCAATGTGAATCTCTGACCTGTGAAGAAAAAAAGAGGGGGTGAGGAAGATTCTGGGCTGTCCACATCCCCTTGACCCCCCACCCCCCCACTGAAACCAGACTAGTTTTGACTGGCTCTCCCTTTTTAACTTTATATGATGAAAAGTTTTTTTTTTACAGGTTCAAGATATATTCATATCTCATCTTATTTTACATGTATGTCTGTTGAGGTTGCCTGGTTGGTATTGACACGACTGAAAATAGCCGAGCGTATGTACAACCTACCGTACTGAATTTCTTGTAAATTTGAATATGCTTATTAATCGGATGTTTGTGATCGCTCTCTGCTTGTTTGTATGCTTGCTTGCTTACAAACAAAATCTGTTAGCTTCTGGGGTTTTTTAAGTAGCATTGTTGATTTAAAATTTTTATTGAAGCCACTAAAACGATTTTTGTAATTTTCTTATAATTTTAGTACGCACATAAAAATCAACTATGGCAGTGCCCTTTAGTTAGACGAAAGTTCGTTTACTTCCCCCCACCCCCCGAATTCGATTGGTCCAGTCAAGATTGGTGCTCCTCCTCTTTGCTGATCAAAATTTCGCCTGAGCCTGCAGAATATTATAACCTGAGAAAGACGAACACATAAAATTAGTTCCTTACAGTGAAACATCTGTTCTCTATCCTGTGTGTGTGTAAAATAAAAACTAGCGGCGTGGCGTAAAACGTGGGGGGGGGGCTTTGGCCCAATTTACACATAAATCAGCCTGTATTTCAAAGTACAAACAATTATGCGTCTATGACTAAGAACGATTGTAGCAGTGATGTATGAATTGACACCTAGCGAAAGTTTTTAAAAATATTTTTTTTTACACTTAGCGAATGTTTTTAAAACTAGTTTTTTTCTACACCTAGCGAATGTTTTCAAAAATATATTTTTTCATGTTTAAAGACCTGGTCAAAGTCACCCCACCCCCACACGTATATATACATTTAGTATTATGTACTAATCAAACAGTAGGATTTTTCTCAATAACAATCAATGACCATCTAAAGTGAGGTAATATGTATGTTGATTGTAAGTAAAGTAAAAAAAGACAAAAGGCTTAGCCTTCTTGTTTCCCATCTTTGTCAAGGGTATAACCTTGGTAATAAATTTTTTAGGTCCCAAAAAGTTGTCAATCTTGTTTTCGAACTCATTTATGATGTTGGAGTTCACGAAACTTTCTGGCAAGTTCATCTCTCTCTCTCTCTCTCTCTCTCTCTCTCTCTCTCTCTCTCTCTCTCTCTCTCTCTCTCTCTCTCTCTCTCTCTCTCTCTCTCTCTCTCTCTCTCTCTCTCTCTCTCTCTCTCTCTCTCTCTTATTCTCTCTCACACACACACGCACGCACGCACACACACACTCCTTCTCTACTCTCTCACTCTTGTTAATGTATTTACTTGTGTCAACTCCCTTGTAGTTTTAAACGTTGTCACACGTCTATATGACATAGTTAATAGCATAGAGTACTATATAGTATTCTATGTTAATAATTAAAAGTCCGTCTGTTTGTTTGCCTATTCGTTCGTCTCTCCGTCTGTCTGTCTGTTTGTCCGTTCACGAGTATAAACGTATTTATATATACAGTATAAAAGTCCTCAAGAGCGGACACCCCCGTGCGGAAAAGGAAACGTGTCCGCTTCTCGTGTCTGTCCGTTCTTCTGTAGAAAAGCATGGACGTCTGTATAATAGCACCTGGACGGTCAACCTCGTTTGCGTGCGTACGGTAGTTGTCCGACCGTGCTATTATACAGACGTCCATGAGAAAAGTCACTATAAATAGGCCAGATACCGATTTTAGGAAATTCCATTCCGAGCAGTGTCCGTTGCTCTTAGCAGCCGCTCTTGAGGGTGCCGCTCTAGACGACTTGTACTGTGTATATTTTTTATTTTTAAATTATTCAAAAATGATACTAATTTGAAGTTAACAGAAGGATACAAAAATATATAAAAAAAAGTCGATTTAAAACGTTTTTAGAATTTTATTTTATCTAGTCAAACAGCTTGTTGGGTAGTTACTGCGATAAAGAATAATAATAATAAAACATCTTTGAACTTGTTGTTGAAAACATTCAACAAACGACCGACAGCAAAATCAACAACAGCATCCTTATTAAAACAACATGGACGACTAGGAAGTAGGAAAACACGGAGATATCAACAACAATCATGATGCTATCTTTTTCACTTTTCTTCTTTCTATATGGGAGCATCATTCTAGCACTAGGTAAGTTCTGGTTAATGGTTGCATGAATTTGGGCCATGGTTGGTAGTGAGAGAGGGCCTGGGGCCTACCCGCGGGCAATGAAACTTACTTGGGGGGGGTTAGAGTGCGAGCTTGCGTCCTGTGCGCGGCCTTCAAGAACTACAACAAGAAGACGGAAGAAGACTGCAAAGCCAGTTGCTCTCACGTGACTACCATCGATGATTTGGATCAGATCAGTGAGTTCTTCCATGGGGAAAGAGTTGTAAATAGTTGTGTATGTATATATATATATATATATATATATATATATATATATATATATATATATATATATATATATATATATATATATATATATATATATATATATATATATATGGGCGGTGGTGGCAAAGCAGTAAAGCATTTGCCTATCGGCTTGTAGGTCGACGGTTCGAATCTCACCGGCGTCACCATCGTAGCTCCCTTTTAAGCAAGGAGTTGAGTGTCTCGCGTGGTTAACTAACTCCTTTCACTAACCTAAAAAAAAAATATATATATATATATAGTTAATTTGGTTGATTTTTTTGTTTGTTACTTACCTCATCGTGGGATCGATGCAAGCGAGATAATAAGATAACGTTGTTTATAACATAAGACTTTATAGAGTGTTTTATTATTTGATCGATTAACTCATCATCATCATCACCACCACCTCTTCCGTCAGACGACACGTACGGCGTCTGGAATCTGTGCAAGTTCCGCGACGAGACGGACGAGTGCGACGTTCTCTTCAAGTGGCATTCCGACAAGAACGACATACGAGTCCAGAAGACGAAAGGTTTGTGGAAGTCGTTTCGTGATTCGATCGATTTCGATTTTGATTGATTTTGATTCATTCATAACTTTTAAATTGCTTCTGTTTTTCAATACTGCCGCCATCAAACTGGTGGTGGTTGTTTGAAAGTTGTCTATTTTTTCTTGCTCAGAAATAGGAGTACAGAGAGAGTAGTCGTTTTAGTTTATGAGTTTTTCTGTTTTAGTTTTAATAGTATCGTAACATATAAATGAACGCTCGGTAACCCTGCATAGATAATATATATGTATATAGTATGTGTGTTTGTGTATATCCAAAAAAGTGTCCTTATTTATTTATTGAACTTTTTAACAACCACCACGACGATGACCACACACACAGAATGTCCGGCCCCTGTGAACATCTTGCTGATAGTCGGATCGGTGATCGGCGGAATAATCCTGATCGGACTGATTCTCCTCATCATCTGGAAGGTTCTCATTACCATACACGACAGGAGAGAGTTTGCTAGGTTTGAAAAGGAAAGGGAGAATGCCAAGTGGGATGTTGTGAGTTTTTATTTATTTATTTGTTTATTTATTTATTTATTTATTTATTTATTTATTTATTTATTTATTTATTTGTTTATTTATTTATTATTTATTTATTTTTTTTTTTTTTATTTATTTTTTTTTTTATTTATTTTATTTATTTATTTATTTATATTTTTTATTTATTATTTATTTATTTACTTATTTATTTATTTATTTATTGATTTATTTATTTATTATTTATTTATTTTTTATATATTTATTTATTAGTATATAGTAGTTTTATTTATTTATTTATTTATTATTTATTTATTTTTTATGTGTTGTGGTAACAACTGTTGTGCTGTGGGTATTAGTATATGGTAGTTTTTTTTAATTTGTTATTTATTTGTTATTTATTTGTTATTTGTTTTTTATGTTGTGCTGTGGGTATTAGTATATGGTAGTGATCCGGTAAGTGGTGGTTTCAGAATTGGTATTTTATTCTATCGACACTCTGAAAAAGAAAAAAACTATCGTAGTTAATTGTGAGTTTTTCCTGGTGATTTAGCGGATATTTTTAAGCTTTAATATAACTTTAGAGTGTATTGATTGTGGCTGGTAAAATCTTTGGAGGCGTGCGAGGGTTATTTTTAGTATAATATTAGTTTATTATTTTCTATTCGGCGATTCTTGCTCATCGCTTTCACTTTCATTTTTTTCCAGGGAGAAAACCCGATCTACAAACAGGCGACATCAACGTACAAGAATCCGACGTACAACAAGAGCTAATCTAATCCTCCTTCGTTTCGAATCAACGTCCTGATCGACTCAAATATTCTCCGTTTTTTCTTTATTTGTTTAACTAATCATGGAACTAATTTTTTTTTTTTATTGAATTATATATTTTTTTAATTATTATTATTATTGTTATCATTATCATGTTATTGTTGCATGCTTTAATCTTTGTTATATATATATATATATGTTTTCTTTGTTTGTTTACATTTATTCGTCAGCTTTTAAGTTTTTTTTTCCAAATTTCGAATTATTTTTTGTTTTTTTTTTAAGATTGCTGATTTTATAGATTTACGAAGATTTTTAGTGAGCATGATGCTTTCCGTGTTTGTTGTTTAATGTTTCATTGTTTTACTCTGTTTCTCTCTTTGTCTGTCTGTCTGTCTGTCTGTCTGTCTGTTTGTTTGCCTGTTTGTTTCTAGCGCTCTCTTCCTTTTCCTTTCTCTCTCTCGCTCTATATCTTCTGGATAACTTTGATACATCGGATCAGTGTTACTACTTCAAACTACGCAGCAGTATTAATTATCTTTTTATAGGAAGAAGTGATGCACACATACATACACACATGCAATACACATACATACATACATACTTACAAGTATACACACATACGTACATACATACATACATACAAATACATATGCACATACATACATACATACATACATATAAGCTCATCTTAATATCGTCAATGGAGAAATAAAAAAGCATATATAAGAAAAAGATAACCTGTTTATAGATTTTAAATTTTTAAACAATATTGGATATTGAATATTTTTTATAGAATTTCTTTGCATATTTATTATTATAGTAGTCATGTGCATGTTATTTATTTTTAATATTATTATTATTATTATTATTATTGTAGTTATTATTAATATTATTATTGCTATTAGTGGTAAATATAGACAATGGCTAAAATAATTAACTTTTTTAAAGAATTTTTTATGCTTCGTCGTCACTAAAAAGTATTCCGAATCATCATAAATAAATATACCTACAAGTAGCAGAGTTTTCTTTTAGTTCTAGAACGATTTTTTAAGAACTTTTTTCTGTCAACTATGCGGGTCGTAATGTTTAAAAAAAAAAACATTTCGTTTCAAATTGAATTTTTATTCTTTGTTGTCATTGTTGTTACGTTTACATGGCCTTCGGATTAGCCCCGTTCAGAAATGTGGGGTTGTGTCCTCTCACTTTTTCCCTCTCCCTGTCTCTCTTGCTTTCTTTATCTTTCTCTCGCACGATCTTTTGTTTTCTCTCTATCTTTCTCTTTATTGCTCTCTCTCATTTGATCTTTTTCTCTGGTCTTATACCTATTTTTCCTTTGTTTTTATAAAATTATTGATTTTATTCATAAATTAAATGTTTTTCATATATATAATTAAATAGAACCAATGTTGAAAGATTTACGAACGTTTTGTACTCGAGTAAAGTTTTTCTTTCTAAGTTTCAATGGGAATCTCTGACCTGTGAAGAAAAAAAGAGGGGGTGAGGAAGATTCTGGGCTGTCCACATCCCCTTGACCCCCCACCCCCCCAGAAACCAGACTAGTTTTGACTGGCTCTCCCTTTTTAACTTTATATGATAAAAAGTTTTATTTTACATGTATGTCTGTTGATGTTGCCTGGCTGGTATTGACACGACTGAAAATAGCCGAGCGTACGTACAACCTACCGTACTGAATTTCTTGTAAATTTGAATATGCTTATTAATCGGATGTTTGTGATCGCTCTCTGCTTGTTTGTATGCTTGCTTGCTTACAAACAAAATCTGTTAGCTTCTGGGGTTTTTTAAGTAGCATTGTTGATTTAAAATTTTTATTGAAGCCACTAAAACGATTTTTGTAATTTTCTTATAATTTTAGTACGCACATAAAAATCAACTATGGCAGTGCCCTTTAGTTAGACGAAAGTTCGTTTACTTCCCCCCACCCCCCGAATTCGATTGGTCCAGTCAAGATTGGTGCTCCTCCTCTTTGCTGATCAAAATTTCGCCTGAGCCTGCAGAATATTATAAAAGACAACCCGAGAAAAACGAACACATAAAATTAGTTCCTTACAGTGAAACATCTGTTCTCTATCCTGTGTGTGTGTAAAATAAAAATTAGCGGCGTGGGGGGGGGCTTTGACCCAATCTATATATATATAAAAGAACATGTCCTGACTGATAATCAACGCCGAGCTCAAACGCCTCATCCTAGGAACGTGAAATTTGGAACTTATATTACTTTTATAGCGTAAACATCCGCTAAGAAAGGATTTTTGAAAATTTTGCTCCTGAGGGGAAAAAACTGGAAAACAAACTTTTTTCTAAAAAATTTTTCTAAAATTTTTTTTTTGAAATTTGGTATATAGATTCTTTTTGAAAAATAAAAAGATACGTGTTTCACCATTTTTTGAAAATTCGGTTTCCCGGACCTCAAATGTGGGTTGGAAAATTGGGTTATTTGGTTTTTAAAGTAGCTTCTACTCAAAAACTGTTAATGCTACAGGAGTAAAAATTAGTATTTAGTTTCTATTCCAAAAATAATGAAATACGTGTTTTAGCATTTTTTGAAAATTTGGTTTCCAGGACTTCAAATGTGGGGTGGAAAATAGGGCTAATTGTCTTTTATAGTAACTGCTACTCAAAAACAGTAAATACCACAGATGTACAAATTATTATTTAGTTTCTTTTCTAAAAATAAAGATATACGTGTTTCACCATTTTTTACAAATTTGGTTTCCCGGACCTCAAATGTGGGTTGGAAAATTGGGTTATTTGGTTTTTTAAGTAGCTTCTACTCAAAAACTGTTAATGCTACAAAAGTAAAAATTAGTATTTAGTTTCTACTCTAAAAATAAGGATATATGTGTTTCACCATTTTTTGAAATTTTGGTTTTCAGGACCTCAAATGTGGGGTGGAAAAAGGTTTTTCCCCGAGGGTGTCCACTCTTGAGGACTTTTATACTGTATATATATAAATACGTTTGTACTCGTGAACGGACAAACAGACAGACAGACAGACGGAGAGACGAACGAATAGGCAAACAAGCAGACGGACTTTTAATTATTAACATAGAATACTATATAGTACTCTATGCTATTAACTATGTCATATAGACGTGTGACAACGTTTAAAACTACAAGGGAGTTGACACAAGTAAATACATTAACAAGAGTGAGAGAGTGAAGGGAAGGAATGTGTGTGTGTGTGTGTGTGAGAGAGAGAGAGAGAGAGAGAGAGAGAGAGAGAGAGAGAGAGAGAGAGAGAGAGAGAGAGAGAGAGAGAGAGAGAGAGAGAGAGAGAGAGAAGAGAAAGAGAGAGAGAGAAAGAGAGAGAGAGAGAGAGAGAGAGAGAGAGAGAGAGAGAGAGAGAGAGAGAGAGAGAGAGAGAGAGAGAGAGAGAGAGAGAGAGAGAGAGAGAGAGAGAGAGAGAGAGAAGTGAACTTACCAGAAAGTTTCGTGAACTCCAACATCATAAATGAGTTCGAAAACAAGATTGACAAATTTTTGGGACCTAAAAATTCATTACCAAGGTTATACCCTTGACAAAGATGGGAAACAAGAAGGCTAAGTCTTTTGTCTTTTTTTATTTTACTTTACTTACAATCAACATACATATTACCTCACTTTAGATGGTCATTGATTGTTATTGAGAAAAATCCTACTGTTTGATTAGTACATAATACTAAATGTATATATACGTGTGGGGGTGGGGTGACTTTGACCAGGTCTTTAAACATGAAAAAATATATTTTTGAAAACATTCGCTAGGTGTAGAAAAAAACTAGTTTTAAAAACATTCGCTAGGTGTAAAAAAAATATTTTTAAAAACTTTCGCTAGGTGTCGTCATACATCACTACAACAGTCGTTCATAGTCATAGACGCATAATTGTTTGTACTTTGAAATACAGGCTGATTTATGTGTAAACTAGCAGTGCCCGTAGCGGCTTCGCTCGCATGAAATTAGAGAGTTTGAACCGTGCATCCATAGTAGAGATCAATTTTTTAGGTCTCGGCTCGGCCCGTCGACAACTTAGCCCAGCCCGTTTTAAAAACCCAAACTCCTGGCCCGGCACAGCCCGTCTGAATTAGGCCCGGCCCATTCTTACAGGCTTAAATAATGATGCGTTGATGCAACAACCTGCAGGTACAGAAAACCAAAACGCGTGCATAGAACAGGAAACATGTGATCAATGCATGGCAGCTGGACCTAACTGCGGTTGGTGCAAGCCAGAGGTATGCTAGTTAAAAGATTGAATGATTAATATAGAGTAAAAGTCCCAAAGAGTGGACAAAATTGGGAAGAGCGAAAGTGTCCACTTCCGTGTCTGTCCGTTCTCCGGGAACAAACAACTACAACTATAGGCCAGATACAGAATTAAGAAATTTCGTTACGAGCAAAAGTGTCCGTTGCTCTGAGCTTGTGTGAAATAGTGCAAAAATACAATTTGTTCATTTTACATGTTTTACATGTTCAAAAATGACTAAAATTTGGTGAAATTGATGTCCTTCCTTTTGCGTTTTGGTGGCCCCAGAGCCTTGCGCCCGGGGGCAGTGGCCCCTATGCTCCCCCTTCGCTACGCCACTGAATTCGGCCGCTGGTCGCTGATAACACGACGGCCAACTGGAATACATCAACATACATAATTACAATTTCTGGTGTTTGTAGGAGTGTGTATGTAAATATTTATGTTAGAGCTTTGCGTAAACGCTGGTAGGTTTTGCTGTAATCACAAAAAAGCGATGATAATATTTGTTTTGATTGAAAGAAATCTGTCGTTTTGATGGGTTATCACTTCACTAGTATACAAGAGATAATTTAAAAAAGAAACAGCAAAACATTCTAAGCCTGTATTAATGGTAATTTTGTAGCGAGGATTTTTTGGTTTTTCATACATGCATATACATACATACATACATACATACATACATACATACATACATACATACATACATACATACATACATACATACATACATACATACATACATACATACATACATACATACATACATACATACATACATACATACATACATACATACATACATACATACATACATACATACATACATACATACATACATACATACATACATACATACATACATACATACATACATACATACATACATACATACATACATACATACATACATACATACATACATACATACATACATACATACATACATACATACATACATACATACATACATACATACATACATACATACATACATACATACATACATACATACATACATACATACATACATACATACATACATACATACATACATACATACATACATACATACATACATACATACATACATACATACATACATACATACATACATACATACATACATACATACATACATACATACATACATACATACATACATACATACATACATACATACATACATACATACATACATACATACATACATACATACATACATACATACATACATACATACATACATACATTGTTTTAATAATGAGGTTGGAGGTAAAATTTGTGCACAATATATTAGTAAAGAATTGACTATTGCAATTCTCTCCTCTACAACATAACACAACAACAGTGCGCGCGACTTCAGCGGACCTTGAATAGGGCAGCCAGAATCGTCCTGAACGTCGATACTTCAAAAGGCACACGTCATCAATCCTCCGTCAATAATCTCATCCGTCTTCACTGGTTGCCCATAACTCACCGCATTTCGTTCAAGATCGCTCTCCTCACTCACAAAACACTCACTACTTCATCACCCCCATATCTTCGCACCCTACTCAAAATCCGGAAAACTGGCAGATGTCTCCGCTCTTCTGCAGCTCCTCTCCTCCAGCAACATCACACCTCCAACAATATTTCAACGCGTGCCTTCCGTCATGCAGCGCCGTGTGTGTGGAATTCGCTACCTCCAGACATAAGGGCCACTGTGTCTACGGAACTCTTCAAAAAGAAACTAAAAACTTATTATTTTAAAATATTCTCGGGGACTTTTCGAAAGCGCCTCAGTTAATCTGGCGCTATATAAAAACACATTATTATTATTATTTATTAAAGTATAACAAAATCGAATCTACGTATGAATTACCGACGCTGATTGGTTTATCAAAGGTAGTTAATTCACTAAGAAAGAGACAGAGAAATAGAGAAAGGGAGAAAGAGACAGAGAGAAAGAGACAGAGAGAAAGAGACAGAGAAATGGAGACAGAGAGAAAGAGACAGAGAAGTAGAGAAAGAGAGAGAGAGCTTGAATGGGTAAAGTTGACATTAATTTGTTGTTTGCCTGCTTTGAAGTTAACCTCGCCGAATGTCACTTTGAAAGAGTTTTTTGTTAATTTTGTCGACTGTTAATAAGAAGTTTTGTGCATTTTATTCCCATGGTTGTCTTCATGTTTTTATGCTAATTTCTTTACAAAAATTAGTTTCAATTCAGTATTTAAATTATTTCGATTGAATTAATTAACAGTTTTTTTGTTTTTAAATTGAAATTGCATGGATACATATGAATTGTAACACAAAATTGCATGGATACATATGAATTGTATATAAAAATGCATGGATACGTGTGGATTGTAATAAAAAAATTGCATGGATACATGTTAATTGTAATACAAAATTGCATGGATAGGATACGTATGAATTCTAATACAAAATTGTATGGATACACAGGAACAGGCCCGTAGCCAGGATTTCAAAACAAAGGGTGCAAGCCAAGTTAGAAAGGGTGCACATTTAAAAAAAAAAAAAGCTACTATACGAGCAACACTCCTACAAAGACAAAAAAATGACTGATAAAGTGAATACTCAAATGAGGATATTAATAAAACCCTTTCAATTATCTTAAGGTATATTGTTGTTTTTATTAAGTGTCTTGAGCACTGTACCCTCTGTTAAAGAAAGTCAGACAATATGCAAATACGACACTTTAATAATGAAAATAACAAATTATAAACAACAGCATGTTAGGTTAATAGTCAGTTATAAAACAAAGTTTTTCCCACTAATAAATCTTCCACAGTAGCCAACAAGCAACAAAAATACTAGAAAACTATTCGTCTTTTGTGAAGGTAAAAATGAGCTAAAAGCTAATTTTTTAAATGCCAGCCAAGATAAGTTAGAGAGATGCTGTTAAAACATAGTTGACAGCTAACGAGTGTGTTTAAAAGCTGTTTTCTCAAACAGCTGTGGAAACACCAAAGGTCAAAGCAGAAGCATGAACTTTATGAAGTGTGAAACAAATTTAAATTGATCAAAAATAAAAATTTATTTATCAATTAATTAATTAATTAATTAATTAATTAATTAATTAATTAATTAATTAATTAAGTAATTAATTAAGTAATTAAGTAATTCGTTCGTTTGTTCATTCATTCATTCATTCGCTTTACCGTTCGCGGTCGGTTTCCCGCTCCCGGTCGCTTTCCCGTTACGGTCGCTCTCCCGTTCCCGCTCGCGCTTGCTCCCCCATTCCCGCTCACGCAACGCCGGGCACCCCGCTAGTATATATATATATATCTATATATATAAAAGAACATGTCCTGACTGACTGATGACTGACTGATAATCAACGCCGAGCTCAAACGCCTCATCCTAAAAACGTGAAATTTGGAACTTATATTACTTTTATAGCGTAAACATCCGCTTAGAAAGGATTTTTGAAAATTTTGCTCCTGAGGGGAAAAAACTGGAAAACAAACTTTTTTCTAAAACAATGTATATCTCGAAAACCAAAAATGAGGAGATTTTTAAATTTGGTATATAGATTCTTTTTGAAAAATAAAAAGATACGTGTTTCACCATTTTTTGAAAATTCGGTTTCCCGGACTTCAAATGTGGGTTGGAAAATTGGGTTATTTGGTTTTTAAAGTAGCTTCTACTCAAAAACTGTTACTGCTACACGAGTAAAAATTAGTATTTAGTTTCTACTCCAAAAATAATGAAACACGTGTTTTAGCATTTTTTGAAAATTTGGTTTCCAGGACTTCAAATGTGGGGTGGAAAATAGGGCTAATTGTCTTTTATAGTAACTGCTACTCAAAAACAGTAAATACCACAGATGTAAAAATTATTATTTAGTTTCTTTTCTAAAAATAAAGATATACGTGCTTCACCATTTTTTACAAATTTGGTTTCCCGGACCTCAAATGTGGGTTGGAAAATTGGGTTATTTGGTTTTTAAAGTAGCTTCAACTCAAAAACTGTCAATGTTACAAAAGTAAAAATTAGTATTTAGTTTCTACTTTAAAAATAATGATATACGGGTTTCACAATTTATTGAAAATTTGGTTTCCAGGACTTCAAATGTGGGGTGGAAAATAGGGTTATTTGGTTTTTAAAGTAACTGCTACTCAAAAACTGTGAATGCTACAGATGTGGCCCGTCCCACCTTGACTTCAGGTTTAGCCCGGCCCAAATAAAACCCTAAAATCACTAAAACATCTATATACTTGGTGAAAAATCTCGGCCCGTCCCACCTTGATTTAAGGTTTGGCCTGGCCCGTGTGAAGACTGGACTTAGCTACTTTTAACCGGCACAAAACTTCAAAATACTAATTTTTACATTTGTAGCACATACAGTTTTTGAGTAGCAGTTATTTTGAAATCAAATAACCCTTATTTCCACCCCACATTTGAGGTCCTGGAAACCAAATTTTTAAAAAATTTTGAAACACTTATATCATTATTTTTTGAGTATATACTAAATACTAATTTTGACATCTGTAGCATTCACAGTTTTTGAGTAGCAGTTACTTTAAAAACCAAAGAAACCTTTTTTCCACCCCACATTTGAGGTCCTGAAAACCATAATTTCAAAAAATGGTGAAACACGTATATCATTATTTTTAGAGTAGAAACTAAATACTAATTTTTACTTTTGTAGCATTCACAGTTTTTGAGTAGCAGCAACTTTAAAAACCAAGTAATCCTATTGTCCACCCCACATTTAAGGTCCTATAACCAAATTTGTAAAAAAATGGTGAAACACGTATATCTTTATTTTTAGAATAGAAACTAAATACTAATTTTTACATCTGTGGTATTTACAGTTTTTGAGTAGCAGTTACTTTAAAAAACAAATAACCCTATTTTCCACCCCACATTTGAAGTCCTGGAAACCAAATTTTCAAAAAATGCTAAAACACGTATTTCATTATTTTTGGAGTAGAAACTAAATACTAATTTTTACTCCTGTAGCATTCACAGTTTTGAGTAGCAGCTACTTTAAAAACCAAATAACCCAATTTTCCAACCCACATTTGAGGTCCGGGAAACCAAATTTGTGAAAAATGGTGAAACACGTATATCTTTATTTTTAGAAAAGAAACTAAATAATAATTTTTACATCTGTGGTATTTACTGTTTTTGAGTAGCAGTTACTATAAAAGACAAATAGCCCTATTTTCCACCCAACATTTGAAGTCCTGGAAACCAAATTTTCAAAAAATGCTAAAACACGTATTTCATTATTTTTGGAGTAGAAACTAAATACTAATTTTTACTCCTGTAGCATTAACAGTTTTTGAGTAGAAGCTACTTTAAAAACCAAATAACCCAATTTTCCAACCCACATTTGAGGTCCGGGAAACCGAATTTTCAAAAAATGGTGAAACACGTATCTTTTTATTTTTCAAAAAGAATCTATATACCAAATTTCAGAAAAATTTTTTAGAAAAAATGTTTAGAAAAAAGTTTGTTTTCCAGTTTTTTCCCCTCAGGAGCAAAATTTTCAAAAATCCTTTCTTAACGGATGCTTACGCAATAAAAGTAATATAAGTTCCAAATTTCACGTTCCTAGGATGAGGCGTTTGAGCTCGGCGTTGATTATCAGTCAGTCATCTGTCAGTCAGGACATGTTCTTTTATATATATAGATATACATTATTTAAACTTTTATTTCAATTTACACGAAAGATGGCGGTCGATTCTGTTTCCATGGCAACATATATAGATTAGTATTTGAAAAACTCATATGTTCTTATCGTCTATTACAGAATACTGAAGTCATGGGAATATGCAACATGAAAGACGTCCTTATACGAATTGGCTGTAAGACCAAGGACCTGCACAGTCACTCCACACCTGGACGGGTATATTTAATTATAATTATGCTTAAAAATTTTTAATCACCGTTTTACATTTGTTGGCAGTTATCAAAATAGAGTTTGTTTCTGTAAAAAGTAGCGATAAATTCTAAATCCGCTTTAAATCTCGATAAACTTTCAGTTTTTTAGTTTGTACATTGATTTTTATAAAAAAATTTAAAAAAAAATATTAAAACAATGACAACTGTGATTCCGAAGAAGGTAAAGAAATTGATGACGACGGTCTATCTCTGGATTCGTCTGATGTAGTTGGCATTGAGGTAACAATTGAGTCTTTGACTCCATCGTTCGATAAGTAGGACTCGGTTTTAGATTTGGTCGGTAGTTGTCAGGCTCGTCTGGGCATCTGTCCCTGGTATTTTAAAGAGTGTAGTGACAATCAGAGAATTTTTAAAAAAAGAATTACAACAAAAAATAATTAAAACTTTTTTCGGTCGAAGGGTTAAACTCTCAAAACACTTTCCCTGGCTAAGTCCATGAATGAGAATAAAATAGAGTAATTGAATGGCTCGACTCTTTCTTTACAGGGACCAAACAGCACCATGTGTAGTAATCAAGGCACGCACGAATGCGGAAAGTGCACGTGTAACCCAGATAGATACGGAAGATGGTGTGAGTGTGAAGGTATTGATTCTACTGCCTCCTGCAAGAAGTTAGTGTCTGTTTTATATCAACAAACTGGTATTAACTGATATTAAATTATTTTTCTTATAAATTTAATTTCCATTTATCGGCTCGGCATGCATTAGTGCTAATAGATGCTTCAAAGGCATGGGCATAGCCTTGGTTTTAATTTCGAAGAAGGCTTGCATCCCCAAAAACCCTCCCCCTTAACGACGAATCCCAGGACATGCATGAAGACGTCTAATGAGACACTATTCAAACGCGCAGGACAGCCAAAAGCGACGTCTGCAGCGGACACGGACAGTGTATCTGCGGCCACTGCGACTGCGACATGATCGTCACGTCTGATCCGTCGAAGAGATACAGCGGTCGTTACTGCGAGTGTAACGATTACAGCTGCGACTACGATAATGGAAAACTGTGCGGTGGTAGGCCGTGATTTTGTAATTTTTTTTTTACATTTTAACTCTATTTTTATTGATTTTCAAATGCGTTGTTAATATAATTCGTATTATACTCAATAAATTCATTTTATCTAACTTAATATGTCAAAGTGTTGAAAATTTGGTTTTCGTGACCTCAAACGTAGGTTGGAAAATAGAGTTATAAGTATTATAGAATAACTGCCACTCAGAAACTGAAAATACAACAGATATAAAAATAAGTATTTTAGTTTATGATACGGGCCGGGCCGTGAAAAATTGGCCAATGTAGTACTGTACTTTGAATGCACGGTTCAAATTCTCTAATTTCAAGCGAGCAAAGCCGCGACGGGAATTGCTAGCATATATACATATGTCATGTCAATTGTTACCAAATGTATTTGTTTAAGTAGGTATTTTTCAAATTTTAGTAATTTAATACATTTTCAATAGTGGTGGTAGTGTTGTAAATTGTCGTTAAAAAATTGCAATAAGTCGCCAGCACAGAGTAAAGCAAAACTATTATCACGATTTGAATGTGACGAATAAAAAAATGTATGTTTATTTTACGACAAGCTTTCGGCAGATGCGAGTGTGGACATTGCACGTGTCAGGTCGGATACCACGGTCGGACGTGCAGATACTCGCATTTGGATATCAAAGATACCAAACAAGGTTGCATGGCAAGCGACGGGGTAAGTTGTTCTGGTCGATTATTATTCATTTCTTTTAACTGGTTGAAATCGATCGTGTCCGTACACAGAGCGAGTGTAACAACAAGGGCCACTGCAATGAGTATGGCGAGTGCATCTGTACAGATTTAAACTACAAAGGAAAGACTTGCGAGGAATGTCCTGTTAGTTGTTCATCAACTATTTGTACTTTCAATTTTCTCAGACGCCACTAATGTATTATTGTCTTAATATCATTGAAAACAACGTCTTAGCAGTAACTAATTCTTACGAAGTTATAAACTAACTTTTTATAAAATAGTTTTTAATTTTTTAATTTTTTAATTTTTTTATTTTATTTATAGTCCTTTAAGCTAGGTCTTTTAAAACTGCTGTAGCTGTATGTAGAAAACACCGAAGTACTTTATCTTGTGTGTTTTTCTTCTTCCTGACTGGTGTTATAGCGGTAAGGCATTTATTTGCCTGTGCACCTAAGGGTTGTCGGTTCGAATCCCGCCGGCGTCACCAGCGTCTGCAAGAGAAAGTGGTTTTTCGCTTATAAGTCTAACGATAAACGCCACGTTAAACGCTGTCAAACTTTATGTTATCACACTATTATACTATTATTATCACCTACCCCGTATTGCCGCCGTTGTGATCATAGCTTTTTGTTGCCATTCCATATCGCCGTTGCTGGATCTCTCCAGAAGTGCCGGTCGCCATCATGTGAAGAGAGTAGGTCTTGCGTCTTCTGTGCGGCCTTCCAGAGCTACAGCGAGATGACAGAGGCAGACTGCAATGCGAGATGCTCTCATATCTCCACTGTAGACCATCTGGATCAGACGAGTGAGTATTATTTATTATACTTGAGAGGAAAAGTTCAATCAATTATTCGGGAGATTGAAAATTTGAGTTAAATAAAGTCACATATATTATACCTTGTTACCTTGCCTTGTATTGCCTGCCACACATCATGTATGTACATACATGGCTTTTCATAAAATTAAGTTTCAACATATCTCATTATTTAATACCTCGTTAGTCTGCCAACGATGTCTTTCGTCGAAAATAGGTATAAATTAACGACCGTTTACTAGAAAAATTATATTTTTAATCTAATATCATGGACTCCTATACAATAGCTAGTATATAGGAGCCCATGTCTAATTAAAGTTATTTGTTTAAACAAAAATCGTTTTCTTGATTTCTTTTTAATTTTAATTCAGGATCGTCAAAACGACCTTCATCTGAAAATTGGAAGTTGTGCCAATTTCACAACGAGACCGATGGATGTGTCGTCTTTTCAAAGCAGAACACTAAGACTGGTGACATCATTGTTCAGAAAGCTAAAGGTCATTTTCTTGAAGAAGTTCTAATCGGCAATTCCAGTAGCGTCACTCGGAAGTGACACCTAGGGACGCCCAGAGGAGGGAGTCTGCTTCCAGCAGCCAGGGGGGTGGGCGCCCCTGGTGACACCGACGACATCACATTATGATCACATAGGGTGATACCGAAATGCTAAATTTTACTGCCCATAATTCTACATATGTCAATAGGAAATTCTGTTTTGGAGGAAATGTTTACTTGGTTACTTGGTTTAATGCCCGACTTGGCCAATCTTTTTTTTTTTTTTTAGAAAAAGTTCACTAGATTAGACTCCCACCCAAGTCAATTTTTTAAGGAAAAGCTTTCTAAGTTTAACCCCAACCGGTCAATTTCTTTTGTTGGGGAGAAGTTCATTAGCTCAATTTAGGCGACTTTGCTGCATCTGTTTGGTTTCTGATGATATTTAATCAATAATTTTAAGAATTGACACTTTCAGGGTCATTTCTAGTCTTCCAGTGGTTGCAGAACAAAACTCTAAAAACTGTTTTCTTTACAGAATGTCCAGTTTTCAAGACAACGGTCAAGGATTCGACAATACCTGGATTTTTTATTGCCGGGTTCGTCGTTGTCGGGATCGTCGTTGTCGGGTCGACATTTTTTTGCGTTTGGAAAGTACGCAAAAACAACAGAAGGAGGAGAGCATGTCAGGTTTGAGAAGAGAGAGAAAGGAAAAGAAAGAAAAACAAATTGATGTCCTTTTCTGTAGGATCTGAATTACTGCATTGACTCGTTCTAGTTATCCTACGTGAAATTCTTGTTTTCTTTTTTTCGCATTAGCAGATTTTGTTTTTTTTGTCAGATTCGAACTGGCGATTAATTCATTTTGCAGATTTTAACTGGCGATTAATTCAATGTGCAGATTTTAACTGGCGATTAATTCAATGTGCAGATTTAAACTGGCGATTAATTCAATGTGTAGATTTTAACTGGCGATCAATTCATTGTGCAAATTTTAACTGGCGGTTAATTCAATGTGCAGATTTTAACTGGCGATTAATTCAATGTGCAGATTTAAACTGGCGATCAATTCATTGTGCAGATTTAAACTGGCGATCAATTCATTGTGCAGATTTTAACTGGCGATTAATTCAATGTGCAGATTTAAAATGGTGATTAATTCAATGTGCAGATTTAAACTGGCGATATACATATATTTTTGCTGTTTGTAGTCAGTCGTCGTAAAATCACGAGCCAAAGACCGAATTGGTGGCCGAAACTTTGTATACAATCGTCATATAGTAGGTTGTAATTAAAAGATATGAATTCGAGATTCTGAGGTCCACAGGAATAGGGAGTTAAAGATTTTTTTTTAATATAATAATTGAGAAACACGTTGAAAAAAGATTACAGTGCTGAATTCGAAGAAATGTAGACTTTTTGAAGAAAAAAAAACTTGGAAAAATTTATATTGCTGCCCGTCAATAAACTTCAACAGAGTACCTAAAGAAAATTTTTAATACACACACATACACACATGCACACACACAACAAACACAATCATACATACATAGGAAATTATTTGTTTTTTAATTTATTTAAATAAATGCTTAAATTTATTTAAGAATTCAAAAAATCAAATATTTTTTTTATGAAAAAGTCAATTTAACTAAAAGATGGAATTCAATCAAGCCATTTAGAAAACGAATTAGGTCCTTTCTTAGGATGTCTATAAATAGCCGGTAGTAATTCCAAATGTCTGCAAAAAAAACTTGTCTGTTTCAGTTTCGGTTTCATGGTAGACCGTTTTTTTCTTTTTTTCGAGTTAAAGTTGAAAAGAAACGTTATTTGATAGCAAAAATAATCGAAAGTGAAAAATCTTTTTTTCAAGCTTTTAAGTTTTATCCGTGGGCAGAGTGAAAAAAATTTCCGGTTTCATCTTAAACGGATGTAGTGATGAAAATTTCTGGAAATTTTTCCACTTGATGGAAATGACCGTAAATGTATTTTAATTATATTAAAATTAATTTAGTTATATATAGTTTATATATATTTATTTATTCAATTATATGTTGTAATTATATTATAATTATTTTAAACTATGGATCAAATTGTTTACTGAGTCATGTTGCCTCAATACACGTTTCTCTGAAGGTCAACATTGTTGCTATTGAACGATCTAGAAATAAGTTTTCGATCCAAAAAACGAAAAAAAAAGAAATAGGCTCGAAAACGATTGGACCACCAAATTGACTTTTGTGACAAATAGTGTTAAAACTCAAAGCTGGTCAGAAACTGCTAAAAGTAGTGTGACGCCCACACATGTTGACTTTACTATGCAGTTAAAAAATGTAAAATGAATTGTAGCTTTGGTTCCTAAAATAAATGTTTGCATCGATTTTTTGTTAGATTTTGTTACATTTAAAAGTTAT